>UYYG01001201.1:93852-254271 GCA_900625125.1 Dracunculus medinensis | reverse complement strand
ATATGATTGCATCCACCTTCGTTTAAATAGCACTTGTATTAATAGTCCTATCCTAGTCGCTGTGTTAATTAGGGCAAGTTCTTCGTCATCCACCATAACAATTGAAATAACAGTTGATATTTTATTTGATAAATCCCATGATGAATCTCATCAAAAGCCAAGATGCATTGATGCACTTAGAAAATATTTTGAATGTATAGAGAGAGATATATGGACTTTCATGGTAGAAAAAAGGTGAGTTTTTATTAACAGCGTCTTACCCTTGTAGAAGTTGCAGCCAGCTTGGAAGCGTCTTACCCTTGTAGCCGTTGGAGCCAGCCTAACCAGTAATGGTGAGAGCTGTTAGAAGAAGAAGAAGAAGAAACAAGAATTTTATTGTAGATATTTAAAAAACAATAAACTATAATCAATAAACTTGGAATATTTAAAAATTGTTTTGAATTTTTATAGCAAAGATAAATTACTGAAATATGGATGAATTATTGAGAAGCGCGCTATCTAAATATCTTCCAATAAACATCAGAGTATTTATAAGCTGTGCGATCCACAATGGTATTCACTTATTGGATGATAGAATCTAGAAAGAGAATAAATGAGGGAGATTATAAGATAAAAAATTTTTAGTGACTCCAACAGGAAGTGAAAGTAATGGTTCCTTTCTGTTGGTCAAATTGGTAAAAAAAATAGCGCGATGAGAAAAAAGCCAGTGATGAGGTAGAAAGGGAATTAAGATAAAAAAAACCGCGAAAGGACCAGAACGACAGAGGAGTGTATGAACTCGCAGTGATTCTAACTTGCCTTAGGTCCAATAGCTGACAATTACCAATATCATTCGAACTAAAAAACATTTCACTTATATTACTGTATATTCATAAATAATCAGTTAAACATTTCGCAGTTTTAATTTAATTGTCTTCTATAGGTATGATTATCCAAATACTTTATCTAATAAGCAAATAATTGTTCATTTATTTGAGTGGAAATGGCTAGATATTGCTAAAGAATGTGAAGATTTTTTGCAATATTATGGATATGGAGCTATTCAAGTTTATACTTTTTCCTATAATCTTTACATACTATCCGATTTTTCTCGTTCGAAGGGAAAATTAAACATATTTTGTTAGCTTATTATTTCTAAATATCCTAAATATTTTTGAATTCATTCACTTGTAACAAAGAATTTGGAAAGGGATGTTTTATACTGTAAATACTGTAGCAAATGCTGTAGATCTTTAAATTTTCAAATTGGATTTCAGATGGATTTTAAAAGAAGTCAAACCTAAATTTTTAGGTGTCTCCCCCAATGGAACATATAACTTTATCTAAAAATAATGATATGCCATGGTGGGTTCGATATCAACCAGTTAGCTATAAACTCGAAAGTAGAAGTGGTAATGAAACACAATTCATTGAAATGGTAGAGCGTTGCAATAAAGTCGGAATCAGGTTTTTATCCAATTTCTTATTAAATAGTTTAAACTAATTAGTTTTGACAGTTTCGTTTGCTTGATTTTTTTTTTCATGGCTTGCATTTAATGGTGAAACTATTCAGAATAATTGTTGATGTTGTATTTAATCATATGACTGGAATTGGAATGAAACAAGGAAGCGATGGTGTTTCTTCAAGCTCTGGGTCCTATTTCGATAGCACACCAGATGTCCAAAATTATCCGGCCGCAGGATACGATAAAATTCATTTCAATAATCGACGGTGTAATCGAAGTATTAAGGAATATGAATACAGAACAAGTGTTGAAAGTGTAGATGCCGATTCATTAAAAACTACTGACAAATTTCCAGCTTCAGACTTAAACTATTTTAAACCATATGCCGCACAGTATTTAGTAGAACCACTTTTGATTCATGATGGAATGCTTTAGGTGAAAAATTGTCGCCTTAAGGGACTCCTTGATCTGAATCAAGCAAATGAACATGTCCGTTCTGTTATTGTCGATTATTTGGACCATCTTCTCAACATTGGCGTTGCTGGCTTTCGGTTATAAATAATGTTTATAAACTCAAAATTAGACTCAAAATAATAAGGAAAATGTTATTTGGCTTAAAATTATTCGAAACAGTTTTTTCATAAAAGTGCGAAGCCTCAGGAAAATACAAATCCGAATCTGTTTCTTTCTTCCATTTCATGGGAGCTCAGGGAATTTATTTCAGTATTGATGCATCGAAACACATGTGGCCAGGTGATTTGGAAATCATACTTAAAAGAACGAAGAATATAAAAAACAATGTAAGATTCTTACCCAAAATATCCAAAAAAAAAGTAAAAGATATTTTAATGCTTTATCTATTTAAGATTTATGGACCAAATAAGAGACCATTCGCAGTTCATGAAGTTATTGACCTCGGTGGTGAAGCTATTAGGTGCGACGAATATATAACTATCGGGCGTTATACTGATATGAACTATGGGAAAATAATTGCACAGGCTGCTCGACGTCAAATGGATTGGAGGTTATTTCAGTGGAATATAAAAGGCCATATTAAAGATAAGGGTCTTAAAAATTTGAATTTTAATACCATCGCAATATTAGTGATTTGGTGCAGTTTGGTGCTGGATATGGCTATGGCAATCTGGCTAGTCATGATGTCTTGGTTTTTATCGATAATCATGACAATCAGCGAGAATTAAATCCTTACGTCCTCAACTATAAAGAAAGAGACCAATATGCTCTATGCGTCGGATTCATGCTGGCTTGGAATTATGGCTTACCTAGGATCATGAGCAGTTATGTTTTTGAGACCCTAGATCAGGGGCCTCCAAATTACGGACAATCGAGGAACTATGAAGTTTGTAATCCTTATCATTATTGTAAGAAAAAAAATCATCCTATATATTGCTTTTTGATTAATTTAACATTGAAAGTTGAAAGAACTTCAACTTCATAATGTTTACGTTATATGGTTTTTCTTCCTGATAATGGCTCTAGCTGAGATTCTTTTATTAATATACGTTAAATGCAACATTTATATAAGTTATTTATCGCTTTACGCTTATCTCTTGTTGATAAAAAACTTTAAATTCAAATGAGGCCATGAATTCAGTTGACAATTTTTAATCGCCTCTTTGGCCGATGATTTAGTTATTAGAACCAAAATAAAACAATGCTTATTGTAAAACAGAGGAGAAAAAGGAAGAGATAAGCGAAAAGAGTCGAGTGAAATTTTATAAAATTGAGGCACGATAGATGGCCCCTATTTGTTTTAAAGAACCTAAATGATTGATAATTCAACGATTCAGTGAATTAAAATTCTATTCTTTCTAGACGAAAAGTCCAATAATAAAATCAGACAAATCTTGCAAATGGAAATCAGGCTGGGTCTGTGAACATCGCTGGCAAGCAATTCGTGCTATGACTCTTTTTAGAATGGCGGCTTATGACTCGAACACAAGTGACTTCACTGTTGATAAGCACCGTTTAGCTTTTGCTCGAACTGGCAAAGGATATTTCGCGCTAAACAATGGTGACAATATATGGCAAATGTGAGTTATAATTTCCTAAAGAGATTTCATGGCAATCCAATCCTTTGTCCTAAAATTTGTTTCAGAACAGTGGATACCAAGTTACCTCCAGGTGATTATTGCGATGTTTGGTCGGGTGAATTGGAGCTTAATCAATGCACAGGGAAAACAATTACAGTCGACCATGATGGTTTGATTTCCTTTTTTTTAAATTATCTTTTGATAATTTTCAGATTTATTTGGTTATTTCAACTAAATCTTTTAACCTATCCATAGGGAATACTGCACATTATTTCATTACATTTTTATTGTTTTAAGAAACCTTTTAAAATAGTAATACTATTGTAAATGAGCTTACCATTGTCGCTCGAAGCTTGGCCAAGATTCGATTGGCATTAATGGTACTTCAATCCAGAAAACAAAAGTTTAACCGCATTAACAAAAGAAATCATCATAATAATATTAACATTAAACATAAAACGGATTGGTAATGCGACAAATCTGAGATATACATCTTACATCATTATTCCCGACTCATTGTACTTGGCATATAATTATACGTTATTATCATAATTATTTTTATTAATTTGCCTAATAAATAGATTAGGCGATGTGCTAAATATCATTTATTATTTCTACTTTTCTTTAATCTCTTGTTTTTTCTTTTTTTCTGCAATTTGGCTCTTTCTCGATTCAAGAGATGTTAAATAATGTCATTAAAAATTTTAGATGCTCGTTTATTAGATAAGGCAGTCCAGCAATATTCTAGGTGTTCAACGAATTTAGCCATAAGTTAAGATGAATCTTATTAACAAAAAATACAAATGCATTATTTACAGGGAAAGCGACATTTGCAATTGAAAAACAACAATTTATGGGAATACATACTGGTGCAAGAAAGGATTAAATTAAATACTTGCATAGAAATAGGAAATGTGAAAAGAATAAGTAAGAATCCTACTGATATTGTTTTCCAAAAGTTGGTGCCTAAATTTCATAGAGCATCACCTTTCTTTTGTGAATTTTTTATTCATATTTCATTGTCCTAAAAGAAGCAAAATATTTTAAATATTTCTTTTGTTGCAAAAAATATTGTGCCAGAAGAACTTTGCATATGATAAAGGGAAATTAAAAGTGAGGATTTTTTAAGATAAAAATTAGGGATCGAATCTTGCGCAATTATAAAGAAGGTGGATGTGGTCATTTGTTTTAAAGCACCTGAAAATTGACCGTCCAACGAACGATCAGCACATAATCCATTTATCTCATCAAATTACCACCATTCTAAATTGTCCTTTCATTTGGTACATCTGCAGCATCCAACACTTAAGATACTGTGTACATTATAATTAGATTAATTCAAGACTTCGAGTCTTTCTCGTAATGACTCGATGGTAAAAAAAATTGGATTTTCATTTGAATTCATTCATAAGTCATATGTTGTTTACTTGCTTCAGACATGTAAAATATTTTATGAATCCTTTAAGCTTTCAAAGAACTATTATTCCATTCAGAAAATATGCCCGAACCCTGTGGAAATCTATAAAGCCAATGAAAGAAAGATTTACTTCGAAAGTAAAGCATTAGCAAATTTTATCTGAAACTTTCCAACTGGAATTTTATTGAAGTTCCAATTTTGAATTTGTTACACAGGCAAGTTTTTGTACTAATGATTAGGATTAAAATGAATGAATAAAATTCGCTCATTAAAGAGTGACAAAAGCATAAACTGGAAATTGAAAGTCATTAATCACTAATTGTGCTTGGAAAATCCCAAAAAAAATCATATAAATCACTTTATTCAGGAAGCATTCTGGTTTCATTTGGATTATTTAGAAGTATGATTTTATCTCATAGCAGTTAAAATAATGTGTCTCAAAGGCAATAGAAAGCATAAACGGAAAGTTAATTGTTTAATAGGTTCCAGCTGCTGCAATAGATCATATCCATTAGGTCCTAACTTCTCACTACGATTCAGAAACATTTCTTGATTATTTCATCGAGGAAATTTTAATAGCACAGTTTTTTTTAGACATATTATATAATATGTTATAATATTATAAAATCCCAAAGAGTTTCAGTAAGGAAGCAAAGATTAGCTCATAAGCAAAGATCTTATATAAGCAAAACCTCTTGTTATTTTTTTTTATTTTTTAAGTTAGCCTTCAAAGTCTTTCTTTATAAATATAAAATCGATAAAATTTTCTATCTCAAACAAAGCAGCTTTCTTAAAAAATCTGATTCCTGAATCAGTTTCACTGATATTCCATAAGCTATAACTTGTTAAAACTACTATTTCTAAATTTCAATTCGTAGGAAATTTACCAAAAGTGAAAATAATAATAGATAAACAAAAATTACGCAAAAAATTTTTAAAAAAATGAAAATTTTAAAAAATTATAAGAAATAAATCTATCGTTCTTGGCAATCCAATTTTTATCTGATTTTTGAGTTATAGTCTTTTTTTGCATTTACGCAGCTCTAATTCGTCAAAAAATAATTTTTCGGAAATTTTATTCTCATCGTTCATACAATCTGACCATTCTTCTGTCTATTCAATCCAGGCAATCCAAAGAATATTTGATATACTATAGTTAAGGAAGACGATATGAACAATTGATCTGCCGAGGCATATAATTCATGGATGATTAAGATGGGAGGACATAAGATAATGAGAAGATACCATTTTATAATACTGTAACGGATATTTTGCGTACCGCCTTTCTACATTCTTCAGCCAAGATTATGTAAGATTTGTTGGATTAGTTGTACAAATATGGCTGAAAGAACGGGGTTGTCTTATTGCGATCATCCGTCTACATCTGTTTGTATTCAGGTAATATTTAATATGAAATATTTAACAGGCAATCTGAAAAAGATTCAACTCGAGATTTTAAAAAGCCGAGAGTATGCAAAATTCATTTTCACAGTTGGATAGTAAATTTTTCTTTGTTTATGTGTGTATGTTCACCTTATATTTCTAATTCATTGTTGCCAAATGAAGTAAATTCTAAAAACAGAATATTTTTTATTTTATAGGTATAGACAAAAATTTTAAGGAAAGAAAGAAATTATTTAATTGGCAAAAATATCAGTTTTATTGATAAGCATCATAAGCATATGCGTTTTTTTCATTTCATTAATATAGTTCATTTTTCGGTTCCAGCAGCAGCAGACGAAAATCGAATTCAATCGAGAATACAAAAATGGGGCTAAAAAGGCTAAAAGAAAGTACCGCTGTCGTATAAGGAGCCCAGAAACTATTTTAAGATCTAAGAAAATTAGAAGGTGTAAGGCAAATGCGCGCGAAAGGCGTAGAATGCATAATTTAAATGCTGCCCTCGAAGAACTCCGTAAAACACTTCCAAAACTTCCGGATGAACCTAAGCTAACAAAAATCGGTTTGTTTTTTAATTTGGATTTCATATTTTTGAGATTTTTTGTTTTTTAAAGCAGTGCTTTCTATAGTTAGTGAGATCGTAAGCGTAAGTATTATTTTAACGATACAATACCAGAAATAGTTATTAGAAGATGACTCCAGTACAATTTTCGAAATATACTAAATATATAACTTATATAGCAAAATTTACTAAGTTTTTATTTTATTTAGAAACCTTACGAATGGCGAATAATTATATATATGCACTTTCTGAAGTACTTAAAGAGGATAATAGCCAAGAAGTTCGCGTCCCACAGCCAAATTCCAGCATCTCATACAACTCTGATCAAGACATCAATTCTTCTTCGCAGTTACCTTATACTTTAACTCTATAATGGAAAACTTTGCTAATATTCTAACTTCAAAATCTTTTAAATGCGAAGAAATCTTTATCAATTTTTTTTGAATTTCAAAGGTATAATCTGATTTTACGACTATGCCATCAGTTCTATAAAAAATTAATAAGTTTTGTTCCATCAACTTTCTTTGCGTTTAATTTACATTTTTTAATGTTTTTTAATAAATCGCTGCAATAAGAATTGCGAATTAAATTAGAGGCAATTGATTTTGGTAGTCTTTCATATTGTTTATTTAATAAACAATGTCGAAAAGCACAGCACTCATTTTTTTTGTAAATTGCATTTCTTAAATCCTACAATATAATATAATATAATATTTCGTCTAACAAAACTTAAGCCTTTCATTTTTCACTTTCTTAAGGAAAATTCGAAAATTAACCGTAAAATTATCGTAGAATTGCCTAGGATAAAGAGGTAATTTAAAAATATTCCTAAGGAAAAATCCGCCAGCTGTTAAGCCAATAGAATATTCATTGTTCTTTCAAGGAACCGACTAGGAAAGTTTATATAGAAATTTGACCCTTTATAATTTTTCGTAAATTGCGAAACTTCAATGTTTGATAAGAATTTTCTAAGACATTATATACTACAACTTAGTAAGCATTAATTTGTCGGTATTTTTTTGACTTTTGACTTTTATTTGTTTAAGGTACGATTATTGAGAATGAAAAGCGTGAAATAATAGAAGAAACTAAATAGATGGGTTCAAATCACCGCGGGGCTACTAAAGCCTTTTTTATGATATTAATATAATGAACTAATTATCGGTCCATTATTTTCATATTTATTCATGTTTTCCTTCACATTTATAAGCAAAAAAGAATTTCTTTCAAATTTTAACTTTAGACATTTCATTTTTTAATTGGCTTAAAACTTATTTGCATAAGTTGTGAACTGAAAAAAATTATAAATTTGACCTAAACTTTGCAATATTTGAACCGAAAAAATTTCGGTCTAAAAGCCTGATTTTAGCTGATCGAATGAATTTGATAAAGCTAAAATTACCTAAATATTAAATAACTTAATTGACCTCAGTAGGGTTATCTATTATGAACGGCCAATTAAGCACATCAGATGGCTACCTAAAATGACTTCAGAGTGGATCTAAGAAATGAAACTGCCATCATTTATACTTGAAACAATAGAATAGCTCACACCTGGTTTACCAAATAAGAAGATAGTTTGTTTCATATTTCCTTTTTTGTTGACATATGGGCGTTAAAAATAAAAATCGAATGAAGTCGTATGACCAGAAATAAAATTAATAGAATCGAAAAAGCAATTTTACAATTATTTAAATTTATTTATTATTTATCATTAATTTAATAGAATATTTAAATTATTTTTCAAATTATTTTTTTTAAAGAGCCCTCACTATTGCTGGTTAGATTTTCTCCATTGGCTTGCCACACCAGACAAATATGGAAGTCCCTTGGCAATAGAAGTGCAGGTGAGTCACCAGCATTTTTGAGAGGTTTACTCCATATTGTGAGAGGTAGAACCTCAGCAAAAATCGAATTGAGCAACAACCCACTGAGCCATTCTACTCTTCATCTATTATTTGAATCATATTGTATATTCCTTTTTTTCTAGTTAATCCACCATTTTTTAACATGTTTTACTGGATATTTGCGTGAGACCAGAGTTTTGCGAGAGGATCAATTGGGAATTGAAAAACTTTGTGCTTTGTGCTTTTTCGAATTTTTTTCATTTTTGCAGCAACATAAAAAAACGAATCTAATGGTTAAATTTTCAAAATCTAAATTCATTTCATAATAATGATATTTTAATAATTCTGCTGAAGACAATCTTTTAAAAAAAAGTATTAATTGACAAGGGAATAAGATGAATGACCATTTTTTTGGTACCAAAGAAGCGGTAGAAGAAAGATATGAAGCACAATGAAAACAACACTTGCCGTATGATGAAGAGTTTGTAAATTATACTAAAATTGTGGTATTGGATGATACTCAAGTATAACATCAGAAAAATACCGAATGTCGTATTTTCTAATGAAATATTAAGTGGAATTAATAAAGCCGATTTAGAGGAATCACTAACAAATGAGATTGGGTTTTGCGACTTACACCTAGAAAACTTTAATTTTATTGCAAACATGATGATGCAATTACCAGTTGGTGGTGCATTTTCCATCGTTAATTGATGAAACATTTTTGCCGATTGAAAAAAAAAAACATTTTCGAAAATATTTCAATATTTTTCAAAAAAAAATAAATATAGTGACAAACGATAAATATTTTGAACCTTCTTTCCGAAAATTACTGGAATCGTATGAATTGTGCAAATATTTTCATTACAATCCACTACAAGTAAAAAAGCACAAGTTGAAAAGATCCAAGACTACAATTAAAATACCAGAAATTGTTCAAAAAACAAAACAAGCGCGAAAATTGCGTAAGGCCGGTTGCTGCTTATAAATATATTTAATTCTAATTATTATTGTAATTCATGCATCTATGTAAATGAGAAATGCTCATTTTTTTAAGTTCCCATAAATGACAACTATGAATCGCCTTACCTATCTACTTCCTCAATTATGAATCAAAAAATAAATGCTTATCGCTATTTTTTTCAATAATCTAATTATGAAAAACTAGAATACGAGAGGTTTATCATCAAGGATGGGCTTTCGAGTTATTTGTTGGTAGTATTGATGATCGAATAATTTTTGTCGTTGATTTACTATTGAATATTTCGGTTAATCTTTTTCGTAAATCTTTATGAGCTATTGCAAAAATAAATGAATGAGCCAGGATATTAAGTGATGTGCAAAAACGAATGATGAAATCAAGTTCTCGAAAATTCTGAAAAAAATAATTGCCATATCTTAATAAATAGTCAAAATATTAGTTTGCTGATATTTCTTATCTTTTCACTGATAAAGATGTTAGCAAATGGAACAGAAATGATCGGGTGGTAGGTATGACTGCATTTTTCTGCATCTTAATGTTTCGTACAAGCCAATCCGAGTCGTACTGCTCATCATTCCGTATTTCTATTGCCAAATGGCAATTCCCTGGTAAAAATTTCTAATTGTACCTACAACAAATGGAGCTATCGTAATCGGAAATGCTAATCGTTTACTCATTTACTATTCAATTATGCAGAAACAAATCGTAAAATTTTTACCCTACACTGTATCACGTTTGCCAATCCGCTAAGCAAAGCAGGTACAATACCAAATGTTGCGGTGAAAATAATGATATAGAGCGATGGTTTATATGCCTTTAAGAAAAAAAATGAAAAAATTACTACAAAGAAATGGTAAATAGTTATTAAAATTATTATAATATTTAAAATTTCTTTTCAATGTTTTGTTTTAAATAAAAATGGTACTAACAGCCTCCTCAGTCTTGCGACGAACTTGAGCTCTTTGGTCACCAACTTTCACTGTTTTTCGTGGGCAAATAATAACAGCGATTGTTATAAAACAGGTAAATAGGTGAAAAATTAAATTTGTTGCACCTCGATAGATACGATAAATCTATAATAATCTTTTGGAATGAAAAAATTATTCTGAAAAAATATCTATATTTTTTGTCAATGACTTTCAAAACCCAAATTCTTGCGCGAATTTTTCAATTTTAGTTAAATTCACCTCGAAAAACCATTTAGAAATTCTTTTAAGTAAAATTAGCTCATTAATTTATCGATGAATTCTTCCTCGACAAATCTTATACTTCAACAAATGTTTTATTTACGCAATATAAATGACAGCGTGAAATACTTACGCCTTCATAATTTCATATAATCGTATTTAATAAAGCTTTATGAATGAATGGATTTTAATCTTCAGTTAGAAACCTGATTAGAGCATTTATGCGTAATTTATGAGAATAAAATAATTATCGCTCAATTTCAAAATTAGACATCAGTTTAGACATTTCTAAAGTTTAGCCAATATACAAAGAAAAAGGTAAAAGACAAAGTTTCGAGCGAACTTTCACAGTTTTCATTCGTTAATTATGAATCTGTTAGAGGATTAGATAAATATTAGATCAAAAATCTAATCAGCTACATAAATTATTAACTAGATTAAGCAATCAAAATAAATTGAAGAAAGGTTTTTTATTCGATTCGTCACTTAAAGAGGTTCATAGATTGAATTTTTAACTTTGTGTTTTATGCCATTTAAAAAAAGCAAATAGCTTACTTTTCCAATACAGCAACCAAATGAAAAACAATCATAACTTTCCCTGGATTTCTTAAATGAATAACAAACTATTATGTCGAACATTGCGATTGATGTCGTCAAAATAAGCATCAAGATGAAAATTCTGAAAATTATATTTCTAAATATTTTTGTAAAATAACATTTCTAAAAACTATTTTTCATCTGTCCAAAAACTATCAAATATTTTTTCGTATTCTTGTTACAATTCTTATTTATTCATTTAGGTATATATGCACTATCCCTTAATGCCCAAAACAATTGGCACATAATTCATATAAATTACGGCAATAAACGAATTATTCCATTTTAAATAATTAAATATTCAAAGGTTAATACCGCTTTTTATTTGATCGAAAATATGTTAAAGGGAAAAAGAGTGCTAAAGCCCGGCTCACGGCGATAAAAGTTGTGAGAACGATGTCGGCTTTCATGAATACCATAGGTATACTTCCAAGATAGGTCATTGTTTTTACATTATAATGATAAATATCACCTAAAAATTCTAATTCAGAAATTCGTATTCTTTTGTGCTATTTTAATTTCTTGACACAATCAACTTTCATCAAAAACCGAAAAAGTCGATGAATAAATAAATTTCTATTTCAAGTTTTTCGTATAAAGAAAATTTCTGAAAATCATTAATAAATTGAGGTCAAAAAATTGAAATTGAATTAATAAAAATCATATATCATCTATAGGACTCACCTTCTGCAGCCCAACCACAAAGCATATATATAACGTAGGGAAGTTCTGTAACAGAATATAATAAATCGGTAAATGTCAAGGATATAAGGAGAAATAAATTGCTATTCGAGCGAAGTTTATTATCAGTGAAGAAAGCTAGCAGAAGGAAGCTATTGATCAATGTTTGCAGAGTACAAGTTATGATTGTCGCACTATTTAAGCAAAGATTCCATAAATGAACAACCATTTTCCAAAAAGCAGATTGAACCACCTTAATTAATTCAAAAATTTCATACTATTTATTTATCAAGGCTACATAAGACAATTTTTTACGATCCAGTAACAGCGTTATCTCATTCAGAAAACAAACACAAATTTGAATGCATTACCGAAGGATAATCAAATCCCTTACGAGTAAGCAAATTAATTAAGCTTAAACTGGCAGAGCGAATTGCTTATCGTATTGCTTATCATATTATCATATCACATTTCACCTTTTTCATCTGGCAGGGATAAATTTTTCAAATAATTCCTTTTTTCTTGCCCAGTTGATAGTTTAACAAAGTTGCTTGGGCGTATTAAAAACCATCTAGCAGAGATGGTAATTACTAACCACTTATTTACTAAAATGTTAAGCTACTGAGGTGCTTAATGACTTTTTCAAAAGCAAAAAGCGAATCTAATCGGCATTAAATCTGCAGCAAATTAATATAAATTTTAATTAAGATGGCTTAATATGCATTATGTTTCCATATAGTTAATTTTTAAGCTTTGATATGCAGTAAAAATTAGCAGCTACCCGTCAACTGAAAACGACATGAGCCTAAGAATTAATCTATATTTATGATTTCA
Organism: Dracunculus medinensis; assembly: GCA_900625125.1. Lineage (NCBI taxonomy): Eukaryota > Metazoa > Nematoda > Chromadorea > Rhabditida > Dracunculidae > Dracunculus > Dracunculus medinensis. The sequence goes on along the minus strand of UYYG01001201.1, from coordinate 241,264 downwards.
CAGTACCTCGGAAATTTCGAATAACCATATTAGTTTTGGCTAAATTGGCATCTTTGACGGAAACTAAATCGTTTGATTATTGCTCTTTAATGGATTAGAATTTATAATTTAATGCGAGCACATTATTTCTTTTTTTTCTTATATATAGATTTGATAATTTAGATACTAAATTTGTAAAAAGTCAAGTATTTCAACAACATAGAACATTCGTTTTTCACATAACAAATAGAAATTTAAAAAAAATGGTATTAAAATTTAGTATCATGTTTTTTCAAAAACTTCATTGCTAATAAGATAGAGGCTGGTGGACAAAGATTATTATGCTGAGAGACGAGGATTCGGTTCATCCTACGATAGCTAAATTCGTATAAGAGGATCTATTTCATCAGAATATCAAGTCATATATAATCAAATCAAATGAAATCAAACAAGCATATAGAAGAGGAAAATTACAAAAAAATGATTATATTTTCAATAAATGGCCAGAATAGGTTATTGACGAGTAATAGTTGTTTAAATTATCGTTCGAGCGTCTGCCTACTGTAAATCTATCAAAAAATTAAAAAATGTGGTAGTGATGATACCAAGCGATTCTCTGGTAGAAATTTTTCTCAGAATTCTTCTTAATTATTACGAAATGAGTGAATATTTTTGACTTTTACTTGCACTTTTCAATTTGTATCAAATGAACATAAGTGTTGACGTTATTCTTCAATTATTCGTCTATTTAACATTACAAAATTCGCGATACTATTTTTGATAATTTTTCTACTTTTATGAGATGCTTAGTTGCCGTAGGCATTTCAAAATATAAACCTTCTTCGAGGCGATCCCCCAAACACTATTATATTTCGACAATGTGTTATTAAACCGTGACAAGAAGATTGTGGTGACATAGTTTGTGGAACTAAATTCAACGCACATGCACGCGTAATAGGACCATAATAGCATCTTTAACTTTTTGCGCCATACCAAATGAATAATCAGACATATCATATCGGCTAAGGACATATATAATGGGTACTTCTTTGAGGTACAATTTATAATTTATGAATTTATAATAAATTTAATTGCAATTTACATCAAATGCGAAAGAAGGCAGCAAAAATTGTTGAAAACAAAGAAAACGAATTGCAACTGAAATTCCCCTTAGCAGCCGAAAGAAGGGTTGAGATGCAAATAACTCTTAATTGATAGTTTTTTCCAAAAGTTCACTAATTTTAAAATTATCGAATTCTTTTTAAAAATTTTCTTCGAAAGTATAAATTTAAGGAGCTTCAGTTCATGATTTTTAAAGGTACATATAACCGCTGTTTTTTTGCAAATTTTTAAAATTCCCAATTGCTGATTCACTAGTCGGTTTGCCACTCGAAGAATTCATTAAAGGAGATGAAGGCGAATTTTATGCATACTGATTATTGTATTCAGTGTAGTTATAAACCCAAAACGCAATGGTTATCGTATGAACTATAATTTTGAAATCCACAGTTAATGATTCGTGCAATATTTGAAGTTGCAAACGGTTATATAATATTCGAAAAATAGAAAAGACAGCAACATTAAATTTTTTTATGTTCAAAGAGCACAGAATAATATTGAAGCTAGTATGCCAGTTGCATGCCAGCTGCATGCCAGTCTAGAGACATATAAATGTAAAACAAGGCCCGAAGATGGTTGATAAATAAAGAATCTATTTCGCTCACCTGCGAATTTTATGCCAATTTTATAATAAAATTTAAAACAGTTTTAAATTGTTTTAAAATTTAAATTTAAAGCCTTAGATCTTCGCTATTATTAACAAGCGAATTGTTCAATTATCGCTTTCTCAGTCAAGTTCTTCCAATTTGAAAATAATAAAAGAAACTTACTAATGAGGTAGTTACAAAAACCAGTAGAGCCAGCAGATTAGTGAAGTGACGAATTATGGACTTTTTTAAATATACTAATTGGATAATTAGCATAACATAACCTTAAACGAGAATGAATTTCTATCGCATGTATTATCTGCTCCATGCTCTATAAAAAATTATTTCGCCGCTTAAATTTGCAGTGGAATGCAGTTTTCATAACGAATTTCTTCGGTTTGGAAAAGCTTCCAGTGAATTTATGAATTCATATTATCTAAATTTTTTAGAGAATATACTAATTCTTGTCCATATGAGTCTAAATGAAAATTGATTTCTGAGCTTTGATACTGACCATGGGCTATCGACTATTTTTTGATGGTATACTTTGCCTATCGTGGTATTCAGCTTTCGATTTCAATGCTAAAGTGTTCTAGGTTTTCTCCTAGCGCCTCTAATTGTCAAAAAATTCTTTCCATTTTTTCTACTTTTCTACTATACCATTTTTTTTCATTTTGTTTGATGGATTGTAGTTCGTTATATAGTAATTTAATAATAGTCGAAGTCACCATATTTCTCGGTCGGCATTTTTCGTACGATTTCATAATTTTCTGGGGCTTTGTCATGACTTCTTATGGCTTGCAATGCTGTTCCTTTTAGGCAGGAAATTAAGTAGTTTTTTGGATTTCTGGGATAGCTTGGGAGTGAACAACACCATTAAAGCTGTTCCAGAACTGCAAGTGATTCTTTAGATGACATTTGGATCGAGATTAATGTCAATTTCTCCATTTCATTCATCTCCTTTTTATATATAATCAACATGATGATTGCTTCGTTCGCTTCATGTATCAACTTAAAGATTCTTCCTCTTTCCCCCTTTGTTCTTTCTTCGTATTTTCCTTCCTCCTCCTTTCTTCTTGTCACATTTAGAGATTTCTATTCAATCCAATCATCGTTCGTTGATTCGATTAAATTGATGCACATTTACAATCGCAAGATTTTTTTCTTCGAGGAGTCGTCCTTTGGTATCGTACAATATCGAAGTCGTTCCTTTGTTATTCCTTTGTTATCAAAAGAAAGAATCTTGAAGGAGTCTTTCAAGTCTCTCCTTTACTGGTTTAATAATCCCTATTAGTGTGGAAGTCATAATATGGCATCAAAATTTTTTTTGCATACAAAAATACAAATCCAGTATAACTAACTTAAAATATGACTATAACTAACTTATGATTATGATGGAAAAACGCTTATTATTTCAGTTTTTCCGACAATAAATATAGAGTTTTTGCGTGAATTTTATTGGACTGCCAATGCAATCGGTTGTTTTAAAATGATTTTAAGATTCACTCAAAGATTCGAGAACCAGAAAATCGAAGCCTTTTGTCTCTTTCGCATTTCGCATTTAGTGATACAGAAATTAACGAAAATTTCCACAAAAATTATTTAGAATTTTTAGATTTTAGATTCGCTTCTTTTAGTTTTTTTAATTTTTTATTAGCGAGCGATCGTTTTCAACAAAATATTCCTAATTTATAACTAAATTGTTTCTCAATTTCTGAATTAAACCTTACTATATAATAAGAAGCTGTTAGTCTTCCCTCTTTATTTATTTTTTTTATTTTTCTTTTTTGCTTATTGATAATAATAGCAATAAGAGCAGCAAGCAGCATTTTATTTTTCGTCTTAAAATTTTATTTTTTTAATTGTTTTTAAATTTCTCTTTTTTTACATTCAATTTTCTTATTTTTGGCAGAAAAAAACTTGTCATGGTATGAAAAACCGGGTGGCTGCTGGGGACCCATTTGAATGTTTACCTCAAGTGACTCTATGCTGAAAGAGTCAAGTTACGATGTATACGTATTCCAACACAAATGATAATTCTGATCGCTCCGCTAGTACATGCCATAAATGCACGATTCGGGTATAATAATAATAAAATAGTTCCAAAGCGTGAACATAGACATGCTCACGAACCGAGATAATTATTCAAAACTCATCAAGGAAGGCGAAAACCTATCCGCTAATATTTTGAATGATTGCGAGATGCTGATTGCTTTGAACGTCAGGGCGCTAATGGATGTTGAAAGCCAAACAATCACTGTCCACACCCTTTCTAAATACCGCGTGGATGCGGCTCGTTCATTGGAGGTCCATTTTTCTTATATTGGACCCTGGTTCTGAGATTGGCTATATCATCGTGATATCTCGGATAACTCGGGGCGGAATGGCTTGTCATATCTGATAAGAATCGATCCGTTCTGATTGAGTGGAAGCCAGTAAATAAACGCATGGCCTACGAGCGTTTCAAGGAAAAATTCTGCAATATTTCAATCATCAGTGTATATGCCCCACCTTTATCCGCAGATGACCGCGATAAAGATAAGTTCTATGCTGAACTTCAACTGTTAACAACATCCCTACCGAAAGGTGACATGGTCATAATCGAAGGAGACTGGAATGCGCACGTAGATCATGATACCGTTACGATGAATTCGGTGATTGGCAAATATAATGTCGAGGTCCAGTGCGCCAATGGAGAACGCCTTCTTCATTTTGCACAACAGCATGCATCTTTATTACTAATATATGCTTTAGGTATCTAGTCACGTGGGAAATTCCGGACAACCAATATTCCAATCAGAATTGACTATATATGGGTCAGTCATCGCTGTAAGAGTTCTCTACTAGATAGTCGTTACTATCGGCGCTGAAAATGCTAACCTATATAGGTCAGACCATGTTCATAGATCGAGCCAAGATTCACCAAACTGAGAAAAAAAAGTTGAGGAATAGTAAGAAACAATGTATTCCACGACCTTTAAACTATATCAAACTAAAAAAATCCGGGAATAAGCACTTATCAAACCGTATTATTGAAGCATCTCAGTGAAATGAATGACATCTCTGAAATGGCGGATCAAATTATCCACTTCCACATTAGAGTATACTAGTATATTAGTAGGAAGCGCACTATTTAGGTGTCGGAAAATTAACTGTCCAAATATGTGAAAAAGCTGCCAATGCTCAATGTCAGGAGAACCTGACTATCAGGTACTTCGAAGAATTAATGACAGTAGCACGATGTGACAAAAATCGCTATTGGAACAATATGGCCTTGAAAATGGAGACGGGAGCTCAGTTAGGTGATAATAGGAAATTATTTTGCCTTCTTCGTAAAGCAATTATAACTCGAGAAGGGGTCAGTGAAATGATGTAGGATATTAATAGGGCGTCTGCCATTAAGAATTGCCTCATAAAATGGAATTTTATGATATCAAACTTAACCATGATGCGCCATTTATATAGCTTATTCGTTCATCGAGCTATATGTTTGATATTGCGAACCGCAAATAGAAGAGGAAATAATCTCTGTAATCCAGAAATTTAAGGTCAAAAAACTCCTAGAAAAGAAGGCCTTCGAGGTTGAAGAGGGACTGAACTCTTCAAATGTTATCCATCATCATTCATAACTCAACAAATTTACTCTCTGGTATGGCAAAAGGAAATAATACCAGAAGACTGGAGCAAAGTGATTTGCTTCCAATTTTTGAGAAAGAAAGGTGATAGAATGTACTGCGACAATTATCGAGGAATCAATCAACCTATTAGATGTCTCCGAAAAAATTTTCGCTTCCTTTCTTCTAAATAGACTGGTGGCAATACGAAATAACAGAATGTACCCTAAGCAAACTGGATCCGGAATGTGGTTGCGTTAACCAAGAAGGGCACTGGAACATCGCTTCAAATACCAGAAACCTACCATCCTTTGCTTTTTCGATAGTTGCTTTCGACTCGATTAATAAAGCAGCGCTCTGGAAAATGGAATGTATCCTAGAGAAAATCATTCGGCTCATAAAGGCTTTTTACCAGCATACCCTGGTACAGTTCTGTGTATATGGGTAACTAATAGACTCCTTCGAAATAAGAACTGATGTCCATCAGGGTGCGTCCTTTCCCTTACAATATTCAATTATGCGATAGACTGGGTAATGGACTGGGTATTGCTTTTCGGCACACAAGAGGTATGCAAATTAGTCCAGAGCATAGCATTACAGACCTTGAATACGCTGATGACGTAGTCCTTTTTGCTGATTGTAATGAAATGCAAATAATGTTAAATGTGTTAACAACTGCAGCGAGAATTAAATAAAATGCTGATAAAATTTTTATCGATTCCTTGCCAGTTGAAGAAGTACTTTAGACTTTAAAAATCTTCGATTGTCTAAGATTTTACGGACTCATCGAGTGGATAAAATCGCACATGATTGTATCAAATACCACCTGCATTAAAAATGAAATGAAATGAAATAGAGCGTCGTCTTCGCTGGTTAGGGCATATTCTCCGTCGTCCACCACAGGAATTGACGCATATTACGATACTTGCCGAGCCTATGATGGTTGGCGTCATAAGGGCTAATCAAGAGCTGGACTGAATCAGAAAAGATTTTGAGCTTATAGAGGGGCCAGCGATATATGGACTTAGACGATGGAAAAAGGAATGGCATTCTTTTAATTTAGCATATTCTGCTCAGTGATTCTGTGATTCACTAGCATAACAACTGTGCTCATAATCTGTGGTTGTTATCCGTGATTCAAACATACAGCCCGAATGAATGGTAGAAACAAAAAGCGCATTTTATGGAGTTCCGTGGAGTTTCCTTGATCGAAACAATATGTTATAAAAGCGAAAAAAGCGAAAGTAGTTAATATTTACCACTTTTAGGTGAGTTCCACTGGCTGTGAATAATGAAACGATGGAATGAAAATATGAAAATTACCATTCATCGCCTCGTTCAACTTTGTTGTTATCCGTAATATTAAATTAATATTGAATACGCTTAAACTTTTATTATCAGCGAAAAAATAAAATCGCATTTACAAATCCTCGTTTTTTATAATTTACGATGCTGGAAGTGCCGAGCTTTTCCAAATATGAAAGTGCCGAATTTTTCTAATTCGATCTGTAGAATAGGTCGCATTGCAAAGCATGCATTTTGGGTCGCAGCTTTAATTTAATTTAAATTCACTTTGGGCAATTGTCAGTGACAGTGGTTTTCGTAAATGTTTCATATGATGTGCAGAGGAGTGGCAGAGAGGAGGTAAAATGCTAATGACCGCTGGGCTGGTGCCACAACACAGCCCCGAAGGTGTAATGGACAGAAATAAGCGCAACAAGCGGGAACGTACTAAATATGTTCAGATAGGCAGTCCAACTGGCTAATGGGAACACTTCACGTTCCGTTGGCTTCATTAATGTTTCACCTCATCCATCTTTTCGAACCGTACGCAGTAGTATACTCCCTGCGTCGTTCTAGTCATTGAGTTCATACGCTAAATTTTATTACGACACGACATGTTTTTGGCGTAAGATTCGCTTTCGGCCTCCTCAAACGTCGAATTCACTGTTTGCCATTGTCATGCTTCAGGTGAATATTTTCTATAGCTAAAATTTCGGACACGTGCGCACTCGCATACGTATTTACATATGCATTCATAGATAACTCTTTGACGAATATTCGAATTCGAAGCCGTAACTTTAAGTGGAACCAGCGATTTAATGGGTTCTCGACTGTCAGTCTTATCGCCGACAACTTCCCAGATTTCCCGAGTCATTCACTTTATTCTGCGTAGTAAATACAATGTGATTCACAGATAAAAAATATTTCTACCCATTCAACTGTATGATTTTTCGTTTATTTACTGCTTTGAGATTTATTATTATTAAGCAAGGTAATACCAATGCTAACTGGCATTACTTTGGTTGTTGAATTGCAGTCGATAGACATTATACAGGCAGAGCATTTTTACCAGTGTTTCAGGAATCGTTGTTCGAATTATTGGGGACTCTTGGAACAAATTTACGATGTCAAAGTTGGAGAAGATAAAGGCGGAAAATCAGCGTTCATCGCGATCAGTTAAACGGTATTTTCCATTTTCCCCTAATATTGCGAAGCGAAGATGGTTTTGTGTGATATAATTAAACTAATTTGCATGCTTAAATTTTTTTTTAATATTGGCGTACAATTCCTTTTAAAATTCACATTTTCGATCCACAGTGCTCGCACTGCTCATTTGCCTTTCTTTATTTGCTGAGCTCGAAATTGCGATTTCTTAATTTAATTTCTTCTAATTTTTTTTTAAATAAACATAGGAATTTTAGTATTCCTCAGTAGAATATGCGTTTTCATTATTTTTTATGAGATTAATTAAATCTGTTGAAGATGGGCGAATTACCGTGCGATTGGTGGAAGCATTCCAGGCACGCGATTTTTGCCTTTCAAAACTCCTTTGCATTCCCACTTTTTCAACCAGAAATCAAATATTGGTCCGGCGCAATTTTTCGGAGTTAAAACATTGGTTCATTACGTAAGTGCTAGTATTTTTTCATTCATTTTACTATTTTTAAAGAATTTTCATTGATTTTAATTTTTTTTATTTAATTTTTAATTTAATTTTAATTTTCAAATAAAATCCACTTTTTAGGTAGAACAGCTCGGTAAAAAGATAGGTCTTATAATCGACTTGACAGCTACTAAACGATATTATAATTCTGAAGAATGGTCTCATTTGGGTATTGAATACGTGAAAATAGAATGTCGAGGGAATCATATACACAGACAGCGTGAAAATTTCGAACATTTTGTTAAAATAGTTAACGATTTCTTACAAAGGAATATTGATAACGGTAAAGCATATTTTTATCACAGCATATTGTTTTGTCTGATATATTGTGTGATTCTACATATACCGATCATTATTTTAAACCAAAAAGGAGTGCTTGATTGAGGTACATTGCTTTGGTTAAAATTGATAAAATGGGTTCGACCTATCTTTTGCAAGAGCAAAATTGTCGTTAAAAATGAATCCAAATAATGAAATTCTGATGGGCTTTGAGCGCTGTTCTGGCATCTTTAACCTCAGATGGCTTTATGATGAAAAAAAATTATCTAAATGACTCACAATAATAGTCACTGAAGCTCACCATACCTGAAATAACGCGTGCATTAGACGAAAGAAAAAGTATTAAGCTGTGGAAATAAAATGCATTTTTTTTACCATAATATTTGGGTTTGTTAATTAGCTATTTTCATCAGATCCTTTCTTGTTGTTAAACAAATTATCAAATAACAAATTATCATCTTTATATATTAATAACAAATTATCATCTTTATATATTAATTATATTTTCTATGTTTTTTATGGCGATTTTGCATCTGCATTTTGAGTTTTTTCTTTTATATGGTTAATTTTAGAGAACCTGATAGGTGTTCATTGCACTCATGGTGTAAATCGGACAGGATATGTGATATGTAAGTATCTAATCGAACAAAATGGTTGGAACGCCGATGATGCTATCAGTGGTTTCTTTTATTGATGCACAAAATAATATTTTTTATAAAATTTTCTTCTTTTTATTTATTTTTTGTTATATACTACGGATTTTTTCATAAAAAAGAAAACATGTTATTAAATGAATTAGTCACTTCGATTTAGCATAAGCCATTCATTGATGGTTAACATAATTAATTAATAATTGATATAATTTCTGGTGAATTATTTAAAGAATTGCACTAAATTTCGACAGTTTAGCACAATTTAATTTATATATCTCCATTCTATATGTTTCTATATCTCCATTTTTTCGAATTAATTTCTAGATTGATTTTACCAGAGAACATAAAAAAGTTTTTTCTTTTGCTGTTTTGGCTGATTTTTTTGATTTCGATACTTTTAATTAATTTTATATGGCAAATATGTTGTTAGATTTTTTTGGGAAACCAGAAAAAAATTGAATTTTTCAGATAAATTAATATCAATTACATTAAATTTTTTTATATTTTATTTTGTATAAATTTTATTTTTTACAACCATCTATCTGCCTTTAGAATTCGAACATTCTCGTGGATATAAAATCGAGAGAATCCATTATGTTAATTCGTTACGCAACTGTAATTCAACACCATCCGCTCACACTTAATTGTTTTCTTGGCTCATTTTCTCGATAGAATTTAAATATCAAATTCATCTACAGCTATGGTTTATATTTTTATTCAATTTCCTCAATTCTTTATTGTTCATAGGTGAAAGTTTTTTTCAAGGCTCTGATAATTGAAAATCTCAAAATGTTTTTGCTTTTTTCTGAAAAAATGGTTTGATTTAATATATTTTTTGGTTCAAATTCCAGGAAGAGCAAATTGAAAAAGTGTGTTATTTTTTTGTTCATTAGTTATTTTCAATTGCGAATTTTTTTACCGTAAATAAATAAAACTTATTGTTTATATGATAAAATATTTCTTGTAATCAACTGTTCGAAAAAGGAGCACGGATCGAAATTGAAATAAAGCAGTGAATTTTTTGTTTTTTTTAGTTTTACTAGATTTTTTGGGAAAGCAGAAAAAAATTGAATTTTTCAGATAAATTAATATCAATTACATTAAATTTTTTTATATTTCAATAGTATTATAATATTGCGCATAGTATTGTTTGATTTCAATGAATAATCTATGTAATGAATAATCTTAATAAAATGAATAAAGAGACGATAATTTGTGGGAATAAAATGATTTTGCCTCTTTATTTATTGGAATTTATTGTTGGAGTTTTTAAGAATTTCATTTTTTAGTGAATTTGATAAATAATTGAAAAGTTTGGGAAGTTTAGGTGATAACTAGGCAATTTATTCCGCTGTGTTTCTAATTTGAAAGTTATTTTTTTTGATATTTGATAAATTAATATTTTGTATTTTTTAATATATTGATGTTCACTAAGTTATACTAATTTTCTAATTACTACGGGAATAAATGGATTTTTTTATGTTTCTTATTAATTTGTGTCTTTTCCATGGTATTTGTTATGAAAATTTGTTATTGCGCTGAATTATTTTATAAAATTTAAAACAGTTTTGAATAGCATTTTTTAAATTTTCGCTCCATATGATATTTTGTCAATTTTTTTCTTAGGAATGACATAAAATTAGAAATTTAAAAGAATGAAATTAATCTATAAAAAAAATGCATTAGAAAACAATGATTTATAGTTGATCATTTTGAGAATTACTTTAAATTTCTTTTCTCGTAATCGTATTAAAAATTTTCTCGTAATGTAATCATATTAAAAACTTTTTTTGACTTAATGCGATGACGACGGAAATATCACTGGTTGAGGGTGGAATATGTGTTATCCAAGTTTTATTTAAGCCCTGAGGCAAAAGCGTAGTGCTTGTAATTTCTGTAATTCCGGTAACTTTTTCTTGCAAAAGCAATGCAATATAAAAGTATTTATACGAAAAGTATTTTTACAGATATGCGGAACATAAATATAGGGTATGTACGAAAAAATCTAGATTAGAACGTTTTATAAAATTCTCTTACTTTGCTGCCAACTGATCTAAGCCTAAGCCTAAACGAGCAGCCAGTTACAAAGAGAGAAAGCAATATGTTATTCTGGCATATGAAGAATTGGTGAAATATGGTGGGCCATGTTGAAAAAATCGTCTGCGTTAGTCTATTTTTTAGGTTCCCTGATTTTTACTTTCAGAATTCTTTGAAAAAACTCGAACGAATTTGAGAAAAGATCAGTTCATCTGTTTTGGCTATTTGGCTAGATATAAAAACCGTTTAAGCAATTAGGCGAAAATGATAAATTCCACTAATATGGAACTGAGGTTTATCATGCATTTTCTTAAACTAAACTGGCACTCCTTACATAATCTTGCTCCTCTAGGCACTCGAAAGCTCAAAATGTAAAACTTTCCTCGCTTTCTTTTAATGTTTCTTAGGCGCAGTTATACCTCCTACTATCTCTTAACACACCGTATTTAAGCAATTTTTTTATTTTTTATGAAAATCTATTTCAACAAAACTGTAAGAAATGAGAGTATTTTTCTGTTGCAGAGTCTTTCAGTCAGCCAATTTCTTCTTAATTCTGAATGCACTTAAGCCTAAGGTTTCTAAGATATTCATTCATTTTCCTCCATCCAAGCTTCGTCCTTTTTTGTCCTTCCTTATTTTTTTGCAGATATGGAATGTAAAATATGCCGAGATGATGATGTCTGCGTCCTTAAATATCAAAAATTATACGTTAAAAACCATTACAAATCTATTGTTATTGTACTGTTATCTTTTTAATTTTCCATCCTTATCGCCGATATTTCTATTCATTTACCATAATTATCTATAATGAGAAATTTTATAAATACGAATAAAAAAATTTAATCAATTATTAAAAAAATTTTTTTCTTGATGAGTTCTCTTCATTTGACAATAACAATTCTTTGCTTTCTTTTATTTATTGTAAGTTTATTTTTTTAAATTTTAATAATTTTTAATTTTAATTTTTTTGATTTTCCTCCTTATAGAAATTAAAATTGTATAAAAAATTAAAAAATTATGAAAAATTGTATAAAAATTATAAAATTAATAAAACTGTGAAATTTTCAGACGATCGATGGTTTTGACGCTGATATGTCCCAAACGGAATGTGGTGAAAATATGGTTCTAAAAATTAAGTGCTTCAGAGGCCGTTGTATGTCTTTTTGCAAATGCGCTCCAGGATTTTTTGTTTTCACTAATAAATGTGAAGAACAGTTAGGTAAATAATCAATGTATTCTGGATGGAAGAGTAAAACGGATGTGTTGCATAGGCTTGTAGTTAGGTAATTTTTAGATAATTACCTGTATCATAACAACTCCTATGACTCAAATCCTAAAATATATCCGTGTTGTGTAAAAGTACGCCCCTATTGATAGAAATTAAACGAAGTTTAGTTTCGCTTAATGTAATGAATATTATGAATAAAATATTGTCAGCAACAATTTTTTAGTACAGTAAATTTGTCATGCAATGCATAGGAAAAAATATGTGGGTTAAAATGAAAAACCTTAATTTAGAACAAACAAAGTTATATAAGTAGTTATAATAATTTATAAGTTATGATAATTAAGAAACAATATAATTTCGTGGATTTTTTTCCTTCCAATGTCTGCATGTGCTATTATAAAATCCTGGTGAACCACCAGCGGCATAGTTCGCTCATTGCCCTTATTCTAAAAGAAAGGAAGAATTTTGGTTCAAATTCTTGAATTGTCAAAAATTAAAAATTTACTACAGTTTTCAAAAATGTTTGCGCAAAGAACTTCTAATTGTTTTCATTTTAGAAAAGACTTTTTAAATTCAAATTGGTTCAAATTCTGTGAAATTTCTGAAAGGTCTTTTCAAAAATAAAGTGAATTTAATCAGCAGACAACCATCTTGTCGTTTTGCTTCCAGACTTTTAATTGTAATATAAGAATGCATAATGACGCATAAGACTTTACTCGAATAAAGAATTAAAAGTTAATTAAATTATAAGCAGTTGGAAAGAATCTTTGATAAATTATGTGAATCTCTACGACATATTGCAAAAAATAATACTAGAAAAATGGAATTTTATAAAAATTAATTTAACTTTAACTTAAAAAATAAGAATTCTATAAAAATATAAAAAACAACTATGGATAAAATAAAGAAGGAAAAAATTATTTTTTACGAATCTAATTCATTATGAATTAATTAATAAAACCACATTAAAATTAAAATTTTTAAAATGATATGGAAAAAATTAATAAATGAGTTGTCGAAATAAATGGAATTTTAATAAAAACAAAATAAATTGATTTAAATTAGTAATAAATAAAATAATACATTAATCTGTTCATAAATTATTACGAGTTGGTGCATAACGAGACGCCACTTTCGAAGAATTCTTCTAACAATTAAAAACCAATAACTAGGAGTTCACCGTAAAGAAATGCACGAAAAATTAAAAGGAATAAATTCCGAAATTAACTGCGAAAAAATAATAAATTAGAAATATAGAGAATCAAGATCAACAAAACGTTTGTTAATTTTCAATAACGGTGTTAATGGTATTAAAAACTCAAGCTATTAAACCATTAAAGCAAAAATGATGGAACGCATATGAGGTGTGAGGCAAAAAATCGAAATTTCGTTAGCAGCCTACAGCTGATAAAGTCAATTCATAAGTTAGCCAAATCCAAGATGAGATAACCATAATCTTATTATGAAAACAGATGAAAGTTGTACGACGAATGAATATATGTAAATCTATTCGACCATAACGAAACTCGAAATTCGCCTCAAATCTGCTCAGCTAAATAACTCGATTTTTATCGTCTTAAGCCTTCTTTTACTTTTTGTTCTTCGTGCACAATGAATGCGAGATGATAGCTTCAATTTTGTTTTTATAAATTTTATCAAATTTTTTATCTGCTTCTACAAAAAAGATATTAGCGATTACATAGTGATTTATACAACGCAGTAGATTCTATACTTGCAAGTTTCTTCAAATAGAGCCATAGCCATAATTTTAGAAAGCCAACTTATATACATTTTTGCAGCTTTGATTCTCGTTTGTTGGGAATAAATTTGGATTTCTATAATTATCAGCTGGTGACAAGAAAAAGCAGTTTATTGCAAAAATGTTCGATGAAAAAAGAACGCATTACTTGCCAAGTTTATTAACAACACGTAAAAAAGTGAAAACAAGCCAGTTTTCAACATTCTTAATTGAATTCAAATGCAAATGCGCGTTTTTGCAGAAAGGCCAAAAAATTTTTAAAAATGCACCTAATCACTATCACTGATGTCTGTGCCTTTCAGGTCCTTACAAACTGATCAATATCAGCAGCAGATCTGCATTATGGAAAAAATAAACGCTTTAAGTGTACAAATATAAAAATTTCGCTAAAAATTGCTAATATTTGCGGATTTTCTTTTAGCGAGGTTTTCTACGCGTAAAATGTGTTGCTGCCTAGAATTCTCATGCATGTAATTTCTTATTTCTCATAGTTTCTCATCTGTACCTCCATTTTCCTTATTATGGTGGCCTTTTTAATTATTTTGCCTGCTTATGCTCACGTTTCTGCGAGGAAAGCACAGTGGTTAATAAAGACTAAGAAATCAACAAACCTGGAAAACTGTTCATTCTTTTATTGCTTTTTTGATAATTTTAAAAATAAAAGGTAAATTCAGTTTTGCTGGCATCTTACAACAAATGCAAACAAAGTATATTGACGAGTAGAAAAAATGAAAAAAGAGACCAAAAAAGTAAGCGTGGGCGCAGTTCGATGTTTTTGCCATATTTAATGCATTTTAATTATTTTAGTGATTGTATTTGTAATTATGATTATAATGAATGGTTAATTACCAATTATATTTAAATTTATGAAGAGAAGAAATCTTTCGCATTTCGTTAAAATTTCCGTTACGGTAGAGAATATAGAAAATGCCATGCAAATAAAAACGATAAGAAAGCAAAATTTGCTCAAATGTAAGAAATTTTAGGGATATATTGTAATAGTTTAAGTTCGAAGGTGTCCATCACTTTCTCTGCTAGAAACGGCTTAGTATTAAAGTGCAATCTAGTAATTATAGATGTCCATTGACCTCTACCTGAATTCGATAGCCGTTGTTGTAAATCGTGGTCGTACTGTACATATTGCTTGTTGCTGCGACGTCGACGTTGTGAACGTTAACGTTTCGACTAACATAACACAACAAGAGCCTTTCTTGTCGTTAGTATTTATTGAAGGATCTCCTCTGTTATACAAATTTGATGCATAATAATTATGATTGATGGATTTCCGCCATATTTTTTGTACATCCCTTCTCCTTCTTCAATATTCTTGCATTTGGATTGTGGTTCATGAAACGAATTTAATCTCCGAATTGCCATTGTTTAGCCGTAGAATTCAGCAAAAAGCAAAAAAAACTTGAAAATAAAATGGACAGCGGATTAAATAAAGTATCTTATAGCGATTTAAATAAAGTATTTTACATAATAAGCATTATGAATGGTTTTTCCTTTCTCTTTGTTGGCTTTTATTCAACTGAAATTCACTGTAAATTACTTAATATTCCCACTACCCATCGTAGAAATTTGTGAAGTATTTGTATTTTACGCATCGTTTTGATGCAAATATTTTTTGCCGCTCAAATAAAAAATGGAAGAATTCACTAAAACATTAGTCAGCATTTTGTTTGATTTATTATAATTTATAATTTATTCACAGCGGATTTGATTTTTTCACAATCCATATATATATGGTACTCATTTAAAAAATGTGCCACAATGCCTTATTATTAAGAATCGTTTTTTATTAAAAGCCTGCTAAATTTTTTTAAGCATGAAACGACATGAAAATTGAAATTCAAAAAGTCAGAATAAATAAAATCTGAATTCCTTCTTCTTGAGTAGAGCAGATCCACCGTTAAAAATAAAGTGGTGATTTCGCGACGGTTCCATAAAGGTTTCCTCAATCGAAAGAATATATTTCTTGCTACCGTTACCCGGGTAGTAATTTCGTCTTTTATGTGGAAATTCGGTATTAGAGTGGATTAACGGGTGGTACTAAGGAAAAGCTATACTTCCATATGCAAGCGATAGCACACAAAACACCACACACTGGTAGTCAGCCAAGGCCAGAAATAACAAGGGCCAGAAGAACTAAGAAATTTATACAAATAGATCGGTCAATTGGCTCGGCTCAAGGCTTTCAATAGATTGACCAGATTCCACATCATTTATATTCTATTATTCACTTTATGTAGTGATAAAAAAAGGAATGGCTTTTATTACTATTAGCGATGGCGTCGGACCAAGAAGCTTGGAGACGTCTTACCCTTGTAGCCAACCTAACCAGTAATGGTAATGGTAATGGTTAGAAGATGAAGAATTCATCTTATGTTAATCCTATCGTCGCTGCACTACTTTGATTAATTTTAATTATCTCATCAACACTAATTAATCTTCGTTCGAAACCTGTTCTTGATATCAACGATCTTTTGCGTTCGTCGTTCAGCAGCAATGCTGAAATGAAGTGAAAATTGCCAAGAAACCGAAAATCTTTTGACACTTGTCTTTCATCTTTCATTTGCAAATGTTATTGGCTGAACTGCAAATCGACTCAACTGAGATATCACAGTGCAATATGTGATAATGACGAGAGAAACTCATCAAGCCAAAATGATAATCAATACGAAGAAGGCCGACCTAAATTCAATCCCAACAATAGCCAATATATTGAATATCGTTTTGTCTCGAACTATTATTGACATACACGAAGACGTCTTTCGACTATGGATAATCAATAAATGAGCCAAATGAAATCCATTCATTAGTTGGCCAACATTATCGGATATTATTTCGATTTTCGAATAATCTATATATCGACGAAACACTTGCTGCCCTCGAAAATAAAAAAATATACTGGGAAGGTGCCGTATTCTTCTTCTCTTGCTAAATAGCACCCATTATTTCTGGCTTGGCTGGCTTCAGTGGCTGTTAGCGCGATGTGCTAACTTGGTGACAGGGACAGATAGATTAGATAGCTTTTTAATAGCCATGAAATCGCAGATTTATTTACTGAGGTCCTTCTCAATAGGTAGAAATCCATTCCACACCGCTTCCTCTTAGCTGAAGCAATACACGACTAAATTAATTATATATTCACGATTCATGATTTATTATACTTCGATAAAGGGCATGGAAATAAAAATTTTGTGACGACGGTGAAAGAATCATTTTTTATTCGATGAAAAAAACAGCTAGTAAACTGAATAAAAAACTATAACAATCTGCATCAAAACAATTTATAAAGATAAAAAAAGAAATAATTTTATGTGGAATATTAAAAAATAAATGGTTAAAGAATCATCAATTTTTTGCATTCACGAAAAAATATTTTCCTCAATTACTTTCCTCAATTCAAAGATTTTTTTTTCTTTAACGAAATATAAAAAACAATTCCTTAAAGACGTATCCTTAAAGACTGTCCTAAATCAACTATCCTATAGCAAGGTTTAACCATAAAGGACAAAATAAATAAAAAACAAATCAATGCTGTAGTAGTCAATTGGAACTCCTTCTCTGGAGTAGGTTGAAATGTCTCCCGAACTCCATTTCATTCGCCTCGTTCTGCGTTTCAGAAGAAAATTATGTATTAAACAACCCACTAGTTCAAACATATAATCAATAAAATAATCAATTTACTACGACATGGATAAATGATTCAAAAGGGTTTCAACTGTTTGCATTTCTTTGCTGATATATGAGTTCACATTTTCCGAAGCGTTATCATAACAAGAGAGGATTTTATCAATAACTCCAACACCACTTTGTATCAAATCTTTCTTCTTTGAACCGGTAGCTTTTTGTGATAACCAATTACAACACTTAAAAAAAAATTGAAAAGTCTAAATGAAAAAAAGGAAGAAGAGATTAAAAAAGGAGAAATAAGAAGTAAAATATATGAAAATTTAGGAATTAGAGAATATTTAACTAAAAATAATTGTCAATAAAAAAATCACTTACAAGCAATAGTCCATATAGAGACCTTAAGCAACCTGGATTTGTGCGAATAGCATGTTCAAAATATGTTTTTGCCATTTCCATATTTTCCTGACCTCCCTGAGAATAACGAATTTCACCCAAACGCCGAAGATATAGACTATTATGAGGCTAAAAATATTTCGTGATAATTGAATAAATAATATTTAAATTCTTAAAACGACGATTAACGACTCAAAAAACATTAAAAAGAACGACGTAAAAAATAAAGTAGCAACGGTAGCTCACACTCATTAAAATAAGCTCTTCCAAACAGTGTGCTGCCCGAGAATATTCTTGCTCCTGGAGATAAAGATTAGACAATTCCAACCACGCTTCACTATCGTTCAGAAAAACTTTCAAATATTCATTTAATTCTCGAATAGCTTCCTGTTTTTCACCCTTCGCTTTTAATATGGCGATTTTCCTTTTTCGACAAGACTATAATGAGAAGTTTTATAGATATCAAACCTGATTCTCACTTTTAAAATAAATTAAATAAAAACTAATCAATTTACATCAATTTACTGAAGAAATCTTTGAAATTAATGAATTTATACCATATTCGTTGGGTCAGATTCAATGAGCTGTTCATAAATGTGGAAAGCGTCATCATACCTAAAGTAAGAGAATAAAATAAAAAACCCAACGATTTTTGAGGATGTAACATTTAATATAATGAAAATATCAGCATTTAGAAAAATATAATCGATAAAAAAGTAGATACCTCTGAATTGCCTCAAAACGCATTGCTTGTAGTTTAAGAACGCGATTGCTTCGAGGAAATTTTTCTTGCAATGCTCGGATGCATTCAACCGCCACATCAATTCTAGCACAATCGTATGCAGCAATGCAAACCTTAAAATTATTTCAGAAATTGGAGAATGAATTTTGGAAGTATCCAAAGCGAAATTTATTTCAGCCCGAAAATGAAGCATATAAATAATAAATTTAAATTTATATATAAATTTATAAATTTAT
The DNA here is from genome assembly GCA_900625125.1 of Dracunculus medinensis. Classification (NCBI taxonomy): domain Eukaryota; kingdom Metazoa; phylum Nematoda; class Chromadorea; order Rhabditida; family Dracunculidae; genus Dracunculus; species Dracunculus medinensis. The sequence goes on along the minus strand of UYYG01001201.1, from coordinate 222,052 downwards.
TTTACCGATAAAAATTCGTAAAAAAAAAGAATTAAATGGAAAATACCTGTTCATATATTAACCAAAGTTCATCACCTAGCGACCTTGGATATCTGCTTAATACGAATTCCCAAATTTCGACTACTTCTTCCGAACGTCGAACATGCTCCTCACGCCACTGCTTCAGCGCCGATCGTGCTTCTTAAAAATTGTCTGCTATGACTCCTTCGAAACAGCAAATAATGCCGCCAACATATATTTAAAAAATAATCATATGTGATTATGGTGGAAAAAGACACCGCAAACAAAAGTTATTTTCTTCAACTCTCTTTTCTACGCTTTTTTTCAAAAATTCTAAAGAAATATTCAGAGAAAGTTAATAAGTTTCGATGGATAAAATAAAAAATTGAATCGAATCTTAAATCTTCTTTAAAACTATCTTAATCACTTTCTGTTGAAAGTTTAGAATCTTGAAAGTTCATTCATAAAAATTTAAAAATGCTACCACCGAATGAAACTGCTGTCCAATCCTTCGCTTCAAACATTGGGTAACTCTCCACACCGGTCAGCTAAGACCTATTAAACACTACCGTTTATTTAGCACTATTTAACGCTGGTGTTTTGATAGTCGGACTGTTTCCGTTCCTTAAATATCTTCGATCGAAATTTAGGAAGTTAAATTGGTACATCCAGACGAAACTGAACGATGGATATTTATCAGATAAATCAAGAGGTTAGCAACAAGTTAGACAACAACCTTAAAAAGAATATATGGCCACTATTAACCTATATGAAAAAGGAGAACAAAATTTAATAATTTATTCGTGATTGAATAAATATATAATAAATTAATGGAATAATCATAGCTAGAGTAAGCTAGAAAACTTTAAGCTAGAAAAAGAAAAAAAAATTCTGTCTTTAATGAAATAAACAATTATAATTGAAAATTGTTCAATTCTTTTCGATCTTCTCATTTCATTGAAAAATAAGCCACTTAGGAGAAAGTTTAGATAGTTTAATAGTTTAAAACCCATTTTTCCCTTAATGCAAAATTAAATAATAATAAAAGTCATGCTTTGAATTCAAAAATCGAGATTTATCATTCAAATTCTGTCTCAAAAATTCGTGATATCGACAGATTATCATAATTTACATCAATTTCTCGTAATAAATAATATAAATATAATATAAATATAAAATATAATATAATATAATATAATTTTGAACGATTTGCGTCTTTTTAATATATAATGAAGATATCCATCTGTAATGTAATAAACAGAACCTCCTGCTTTATCATTTGTGTCCAAATACAAAAAATAAAAAATCGACACAATAAAAAAACCATTGAGCCAATATTAAAAACTATAAAAAATAAAAAAAACATGCGAACTGCTCATACAGCCACCACCAAAAGACTACCAAATAAATGCCCCAGTCGATTCATCATTTAAATGCCTTTATCATGAAATCCCTAAATACTTTAAATGTATTAATAATGAAAAAAGATCTTCGAACAATTCAAATTGAAAAAAAAGCAATGAAACAAAATTTACTTGTCATAAGCGAATACTCCTCCTGTCAAGCTATAAATTCTGCTTTTTTTTTAATATTTCGACCGTTTTCATCTTCATAAAGCGTTAAAAGTGTTAAAAGTGTGTAGTGTTAAAATAGGACCAAACGTTTCCTTTAAAATTGGCTAAACTGACTTTATTTTAATTTTATTTATTGTATGTGAAATGAAATATATAGCAGAATATCGCTTATCTAAAAGAAACGAAAAAAAAATATTAATTAATTAAATAAAATATTAATTATTAGTAAATATTAAACCAATAAAACGAATTTAGTAAAATAAAACTACTTTAATAAGAAGCTTAAAATGTCAGTTAAGCCAGTAATAAGCTTGGGAATAATGAAAACATCCTCTGAAATCATCAAAACTTCCTCCAAATAATATTTCTGTTCCATTTGCACAACTATAAGCATACGTTAATGTTCTATCATAAGCCCTTCTGCCGATAATTGCATTGGTGAAAAATTAATAAGCCTGGAAAAAAGCAAAAATGTTAATGAAGGCTCAAGATAGTTTCGACATTCTGATATCAGAAAGACATAATCATGAAGAAGCACAACATTTTTGCCCTGAAGAACTGAACGAATGTAAGCCAATAATATAAAAATCTAGAATGATGGAGACAATAAAAACTTGTTTCATCGCATTCTGAAAAAATTCTAAAAAATTCGGAAAAATATTTTATAAAGTTTAAGTGAAGTTTAAGTTAATTCTGAAAATTCATATTCCAAGCTTCAGAAAAATATCAAAAAGAGAAAAAATAGACCTCTAATCAATTTAGGTGATATATTGGTCAGCTAAGATAATTGCTCGATAATGGAGATGGAAATGAACAATGGAGATCAACTACCAATCTGCTCTGCATAAATGCGGCAAGCCCTAACTATGGCAGCGTGGGAGTCAAAATGTTCATTTCAGGAGTTAAGCAAATGTCCATACTTTGCCAAAATATCGTAAGGACACTGTTAATTGTTGGAAATTCGCATTTCTCACTTCGGATACCTGGTTTGAAGAACAGGTAATGGCTACATCTTCGAATAATTCGAGATGAAATGCCATAGCGATTATTGTATTTGAAAAATGCTTGATCTCTAATTGAGTCAATTAAGGGCAATTATCTGCTTCAAAGGGAATTATTGCACTATTTTGACATTATGGGTAGACAAGTGACAAGAGTAAGTTCTTTGTAGGACTTCAAATGTTAACAGTATTTCTCTCGAAAGGTGAAATGGTCAAAAAAGTGATTGGAATGCGCGCGTAGATTAAAATATTGGCAAGATGTGCTCTGCAGTTGGCAAATATGGCGTAGGATGTGACGCGACAATGGAGAACGAGGATGTTTTCTTTGCTGTGCTGAGAGTATGGACTTTTTATTACCAAAACATGCTTCCGGCATCAAAGAAATAGTTACGCGAAACTCCTCGGATAACAATATTCCAATCAGATCGATTAAATTTCTGTATTATATAACAGTTAATATCAGGGCGCTGAAACTGGTAATCTCCATGAATCAGATTACGTTATTCATAAAACTGACAATTCGCAGGATCTCCTAAGATGTTTCATTTAGCTCAAGCTAAAAAGCTTGGGGAAGAGCATTTTAAACCAAATTATCAAACCAAATTTTAAACCAAATTTAAACCAAAGATCTCAATAATATAAATGGCAACGATACCTCTAGAATGGATGAATACAAGTCCCAATTAAAGCATGCCTCCAAAATTCGATCAAATCCACGATGGGTATGGACACTTGTGGGGTAGTGGTAATTCTTTTGGAATAAACTTAATCATGATGCGCTCATCATCTATTCCAGAAATCCTGAAATCCTCCTGATCCATGTTTACAACTGTCCATCGCAAAGAGAGCAAAAAAATTATTTCAGTCGTTCAATGCCAATAAAAATCTCGGAGTGAAAGACAATCTTCGGACTGAAAGCTTCAAATGTTGCCTACTTTGCCTACTGTTTTTTATAACTCTCCTTCAACGAATGTACCTTCTTGAACATGATTGATCAAAGGTTTATTTAATACTTAGATAACTAATTATCCTCCACTCTCATTGGCCATATCTCGTAGCCATACAGCAAGACTTAGCGAATAGCAGCTATGTAGACGTGGGCTTGTTTCTATGGTGATTTCGCGGCTCCATAATTTCTAGCTATCCTTTTATATTTTTATACTTCGTTTTTTACTTGGCAACTCCTAGCTTTTGCCACCATTTCAGCATTAGAGTGAAGGTATTTAAAACTGAACTTTCCTCAACCGACAATGAATTTATAAAAATAGATATCTTATAAATTTCTTGTATAAGAATAATTAACATAATTAACGTAGATTAATTTCCACATTATTCCATTCGCTCAAATATCATCTGCTTAGGCTGATCAAGCAATGTTCTTCTTCGTCCATTGTAAGATATTCCATTCGCTCAAATATCATCTGCTTAGGCTATAAAGCTAGGAGTAACAATCTGCGAATAAATCACACATATTTAAAAAAACATCAGCAACAGGAAATAGAAAACGGCAAAAAAGATTTTTAAACTGGAACAAAATTTTTAAAGTGGCTTACAATTTCCCGAATTCGTTTGGCAATCATAATAACGATAACAACGAATATGATTTATATGCCATATATGAATTTAGCAAGAATTTAACGATCCGATGGCTAAAAATATATCTTACTAAGGAAAATTAATTTAAACAAAGAATAAGCATGCCTGTTAGAATTTCTTAAACCATGTATTTTACTTAATGCCAATGGTTTAAATATTTTTATAAGAATTGTTACATAAATCTTTATTGTATAATTTTTATTTAAGTATTACAATAGCTCGAAAAAAACTTTGTTTATTAAATGGCCGCGGAGTGGCTGACATCTTAATTTAGTAAAAGAAAAGGATATAAAGGATTTATATTAATATTATCCAAAGCGTATATGGTAAAAAATGAAAAAATAAAATAAAATTAGTTAAAAGATATAAAAAACCAAAAAATATTAAAATGATTGTTCTATTTAATGAATTTTATAGATGGTTAAACGAATGTTATTCACCATTTATTCACCATTTTTCAATGTTGAGGTGCGAAAAAAAAGAAAAAATAGTTTAAAAGACTAACAATATTTATAATATTAACGCTTTCCGTTCGGCTTTATTCAACCACGTTTAGCACCACTTCATTATCACTTATATAATATAAATTTCTCAGTGGTTTTAAATTTTTTAAACAATAGAATATATTTACAGAATTAGATATGGACATAGATGCGAATAAATTCGGTCGGAGGAGGTTTCAGCGGAACTGATTCACAAAAATGAGAAGTACCATAACCATAGTACGCCAATATGAAGTGGAATGTCAATAATTTATTCATTCATTTCGACATATCATTCAATGCTCTACTAAATGCAACACGCTTAACACTATCTGACTGCAAATTAATATTGGCTTATTTTACGAATTCTCATAAATTATTCTAAAAAAATGAAATGAAATAAATAAATTTAATTAAATAATAAATTAATAAACTTGCAAAAAAAATCTAAAGAAAGTGAGAGATAAAATTTGAAAAAGAATAAATTAATAAACACATGGAAAATGGCGAAGATTTTCAAACAATCCTTTAAATATTTAAGAAAAGAAAGAAAAAAAAATCAGAAAAACATTGGGATGGCGATTATGGCTGGGCACGTCTGAACAAAACACAAACACAAAAATCACCCCAGCGAATTCTCTCGACCACTAACTTCACTCATATTGTTTAGAAAAATGAACCCACCCACCCGCTATTATTACTGGAAGAGCACATTCGTCTAAGGACCAAATTCTTTAAAAATATAATTTGTTTAATTATTGCATTCAGTTATATCAGTTGGTTATCAGTTATTTGTTTAAAAAAAATTGTTAGTTCAATGTATATTGAAAGATTTATAAGCTTCTAAGTGATGCAATAACAATATATTTGCAAATAAATAATGGTCGCCGCAAAATTCGTCAATATTTGAAGATGTCTTCTTTAAATTTCGAGACTTTTTGCATGAGACTTCCAGCGCAGTACTTTAGAAATAAATAAAGAAATTATCAATTAAGGAATAAAGAATTTGAAAGATTACATTTTTCGAAAATTTCCAAACATTCAAATTGTTATCTTCCTTCTAACTTCTAACGACTCTCACCATTACTGGTTGGCTGGCTACGCTGACCACAAGGGTAAGACGTTTGCCAGCTGTTCGATCCGATGTTGCAGTTCACAGTAATAGAGACCGTTCGTTTTTCCACTTTTAAGTCCAAATCGCTGGTCCACCTATAGGTTCAAAAATCTGTATGTATCAGCCGAGGTCTTGATTGGCCCACTTCGCTTTTGACGCCACCCATCACACGATTTAGCAAGTGCTAAAATATATGTCAATTCCCGTGGTAACTGATCCTAACCAGCGAAGTTTACACTGTGATGGTACTGTTATTACAAGTGGTATTTGAGTGAAGATGGATGCAATCATTTGAAATTTTCGGAAGACCCATAAAATGCATCTTACACATGAGTGGTCAAAGAAAGAGATAATTTCTTTATTCTTCATTCTCATCTGCTAGATCTCATGCAACCATGCAAATGTATGGACTCAAATTTTCATTTCTATGGTGATTTCGCTAGAATTCCATAAGGGCTAGCAGAAGAACGCATTTTTACCATTGTCTGCGTTCTGATGTTGTCTTTGCCTGGGCTTAGAGTGGATCGAAAACATTCAAAATCGGGCATTTCCTCAACCTATCGCAATTATCATTTAGTGTTTACGTCGTATTTCAAATTATTTTAGGCAAATGTTCTATCTAGTTAACCTAATGAACTTGACGTGGAATCAGCCTGATGGTTGGTTGGAACTACCTAAAACGATTTATTTTTTATCTTTAGAGTCAGTTAAATTAGAAATGGTGAATGCTAACCTATAAAAGAACAAAGTTTTACGTACTTTTGAAACTGTTTCAATTTTATTTCAATTTCACTCAACCGATTGCTTGCTATCGTAATTCTTGCTCAACATATATTTTCCCTTTCTATGTATATGTATCTTTTACTGTTCCAATCAATACTTTATATTATTTACCTGTGGCGATGTTTGACATTTCGTTATAGAATGCTCTACCGGTGTCAGTATGACCCTTGACCTTTTCAATCAACCTTCTATGGTTCACTCGTTAAAACAGTGCATTATAAATAAATAAATAAGTTTGATAAATACATCCCTTCTCATCTTTATTATTTTTCATTGATCAAAATTTTATGGTTTATTTTTATTTTCAAATTTGGTCTATTTCAGTTAATATATAAATTTTTCTAAATTTCATCACAATTTTAGCTAAATTGAATGAATTTTTATCTATTATAAATTGAGGATTGAAGTTTAGAGAAATTCGAGATCATTTCCTCCAGTATAAATGATTTAGTGGTCCAAAAGGACGCGAAAAAATTTGGCATCTTTTTTCTCACATACTTTAAAAAGATATATTTAAAAAGAAAAGTTTGATCTTTGTTTTACAATAAAAAATATTCGATTATTAATCTATTATCTAATCATTACTATTATTTATTATTTTATTTGTTTACTGCTTTACTTCTGTTATTATTTTTAACAGTGCAATAATTATTTATTGTTATTATTATCACTTATTATTAATACTGTTACCTACTATTATTTTATTATTATTTGCCTTGAAATTTTAAGAATTTTTGAATTTTGTCAAATTCTTTACCGTTTCAAAATTCCTATTTCACTGGGCATTTTTAGGAGATGTCAGGCAACTTAAGTTTTCTCGATAAACTAGACTGCCAAACTAGTTTATGTGATACGTTAATCGATTTTTTTTAAAATTATTCTATTTTATAAATTGATTTTTTTCAAGATATATATTTTGAATAAGAATAATTTAAGGAATGTTATCGACCATCTTTTCGGCAAAATTTTCGAAAAAAAGCATTCGTTTTATATCCGAATGGAGGTAAATTGCGATTGCATTACTATTACTATTAATAAATTATATTACTATTATCATTCCTTTATTTTCTACTTATAAATTCCTTGAAAGATCCCTTAATTTATTTTTAATATTTAAACAACTTCTTTTAGGTCACCGCTTTTAGGTTTTTTTTTGAATTTTAATTTATGGTTTCTTTTCGATTATTTTGAATAAATATTTTAAAAAAGTTTCAAAATTTTTATAAATTATTTCAGAAAAATTATTTCATTTTATTTGATTTTCTTCGTAAAATTATTTTTTTCATCACAATTTTATTTTTATTTTTATTTTATTTTTTAAAATTCAGTGGGTTTTCCTCAGAGCAATTTATGAAAACACCTAAAAATGAACCAATTCTCACCTATAAACGAGGTAGTAATGAGCGAATTGCTCTTGATAAGAAATTGCATGAAATGGCTGATCAAACTGCGCATATTCCTCTTTGCATTGGCTCAGAAAAGATTTATAATAATCTCGAAAAGGAGCAAATCATGGTTAGTTCCTTTTATTCGTTAAAGCTTGTAATCGTCATATTCGAGCTTGGTGTAAATCGACGATAAAAAATTTTCTTGCAAGCACAATTTTTATTTTCGCAATTTTTAACATTTTTGAATTCTAGCCTTCTGATCATAAAACTGTGCTAGCCAAATTTACCTTCGCAACTGCTGAACAAATCAATCATGCCATCGAAATTGCTATGGCTGCTAAAGAAAAATGGGAAATGACACCACTCAAGTAATTTTTTCTCAAAATAAAAAGCACAAATAATAGATTTCTCCTTGTCCGGCCATTTTCTTTGGATTTTGTGGATTTATTTTCCTACCATTTACTATTAAATTTTATCCAAAATTTCGAAATTTCTACAAATTTATAGAAACTTGCCACTTTTAAGCCACTTTTTTTTCCTTTGTTAGCTCTATTAGATATGGAAATATAAGCTATCTGCATAGAATTCAGGATAAAAATACTGATGACTCCGAAGAACACATCGGTACTTAGCATCACTGAGACTTTATTTTTAATAATAATTTTTTTAATTAATATTTTAATTTATTAATAATTTTTTATAATAATTCAATAATAATTCTTGATAATTCATTTTTAATATTTATTCTTCAAATATCGAACCTCTCTTTAATCGAAATTTTTATTCATATTCCCACAAATTCTCTAATTTTTTTTGTTCATCATTTGCTTAGATAAGATCGACAATAAAGATAACGATGATAATGGTAATAAAAGCATTCTTTTCGGATTTTCATCAGAAATTTGTTTTATCGAAAAAATTTATTTTTTATCTTTCAACCTTAATTTTTTTTCAAAAATTTTTGGGAAATTATGATACTTTTTAAAATTATTTTAAAATTTAAAATATTTAAAATATTTAAAATATTTTAAAAATATTTATGAAAAATGAAAATGAATCACAATTCATCTAACAAAATAAAATTCAGTTCTTTCTTCTTTTCCATTCACGAAAAGATTTATTAAATTCTCCAGGATCATTAAATTATAATTGATTTATAAATGAACTAATAAATTCCAGAAAGAGGGCAGATATTTTATTACATGCAGCAGACCTTTTAAGCGGCAAATATCGTATGGCTATAAATGCTGCCACTATGCTTGGTCAAGGAAAATCAATCGTCCAAGCTGAAATCGATGGAGCTTGCGAACTCACAGATTTTTTCAGATTCAATGCTATGTTTACTCTAGATGCGGATAAATATCAACTGATTTCGCCGCAAGGCATCACCAACTCGATGATCTTACGGTAAGTTTAATTCATTCTTTGGCAGATACTGGCCATGAATTAGTATATAGGCCTCAATTACTACTTATATTTTATAATGAAAGATCTATTCTTAATAGTCCGAGTGCTGATGGGGATCCACTTTTAACTCTATCCCAAGTGACTCTATGGTGAAAGATCAGATATTCTTGATACGGCGTCCGTGTCTTCCGGTGCATATGATACTCCCAGCCGAGTAATATATGCGATAAGTATAGAATTCGGGCGTAAAGCGATTCTAGGGCTGATAAATAAAATATGCTTGCAAGCCATGGTAATTGATCGAAACTTATTAAGGGAAACGACTATGCACGCCCGGTGAGGTCTTAGCAGTATCAGCGTGGAATATCAGCACGCTTATGGACGCAAGTGAAACGATTCAAACGATCACTGTCTACACCCTTTCTAAATATCATATGGATATCGTCTGCTTGTCGAAAGTCCGTCTTCGAGTCTCGAGTAATTACTAAATGGCTATACTGTGGTGCTTCAGATAACTTGGAGCGAGATGTCGTAGCCATTGTCATATCTGACAAAGCACATTCCGCTTTGCTTGAGTGGGAACTGGTAATCGACCGTATGGCCTATGCCCTTTTTAAAGGTAAGTTCCGCAACATCTCGGTCATCAGTGTTCCAACTCTGTCGGTAGATGACCGTGATAAAGATAAGTTCCATGCGGAACTTCAACTGGGTCCCTACCAAAATTTGATATGGCCATAATATGGCCATATGGTCAGGGGAGACTGGAATACACGCGTAGGTCATTATGCGGCTGCGATGATCTCTACTCGATGATTGGCAAATATGACATCGAAAACCGGTTCGCCAATGGGAAACGCCTTCTTCGTTATGCCGAAAAGCATGAACTTCTTATTAGTAATACTTGCTTCCTGTATCGTAGAAAACATCCAATCGCGTGGAACTCCCCGAATAACCAACACTTTAACCAGATTGATTATATCTTAGTCAGTCACCATTGGAAGAGTTCCGTACTAGATAGCCATTCCTACCGCGGCGCTGAAACGGGCAATCTTCATGGATCTGACCATGTTATGGTTCAAACAAAAATCCGCATAAAATTGATAACAAGAAAGAAATACCCCCAAGATCTTTCATTTATCTCAAGCTAAAAAATTCGAGAAGATCAGCGCATTTTAAACCGAATTATTGAGTCTCAATAGCATAAATATCAACAATTTTTCTGGAATAGCAATGGATACTGCTAAAGGAATGTCTCGAAAGTCAGCCACTTCCACGCTAGGATATGCTAGTAGGAAGTGCATCAGTTGGATATCGGAAGCAATTGTCCAACTGTTTGAAAAAGCTAGGAATGTTAGAAGATCCTGTCTACCGAATGATTCGAAAAATTGTAACGATAGCAGCATAACCTTGATAATGGAGACGGTGACTGGATTAGATGATAATAGGAAATTATTCAGCCTTCTTCATGAAGCAATTATAATTCGAGGAACGATCAGTAAAACGGTAAGGGACAGCAATGGCCTGCCAGTCAAGAGTATTAAGGACAGCCTCATAAGATGGAAAGAATTCTTTGAAGCCAAATTTAACCATGAAGCGCCATCTGTTGCCCCTATAACTGATACGTTAGTTGAACCATATGCTTGCAACTGCGAGCCCCCGACAGAAGAAATAATATCAGTTATCCATAAGCTTAAGGCCAATAAGAAGAAGATAGTCGGACTGAACTCTTTAAATGTTGTCCATCATCGTTCATAACTTAGCAAATTTACTCTCTGGTATGGGAGAAGGAAATAATGCCAGAAAAGGGGGCAAAGCAATTCTACTTCCAATTCCTAGGAAAAATGATAGGTGATACTGCAAAAATTACAGAGGAATCAGCCTACTAGACATCTCCGAAAAAATTAGACTCATGGAAACACGAGATAGCAGAATTCGTCCTAATTAAGCTGGATTCAGACTGGAACGCGGTTCTTCTAACCAGATATTTATGCCAAGAAGGATGCTGAAACATCGCCTTAAATATCAGCAACCCACAATTATTTGCTTTATCAGCTTTGCAGTTGCCTTCGATTCGATTAATAGAGCAGCGCCCTGGAAAGTGATGGAGTGTAACGGTATTTCAGAGATGATCATCGCCTCATAAAGGCGTTTTGTCAGCAGGTACAGGTCTGCATTGAAACTCAAGAGGCGTCCAAATCAGTCCACAGCATCACATACCTTGAACATGCTGATGATGTAGTCCTTTTTGCAAACAGTTATAATGCAAATAATATTAAACAGCGTGTTAGCAACTTTAGCGAGAATCGGAAACACAATGTAAATAAAACGAAAATATTTTCGTCCTATATACAAGAAACTGATAAAATATCTCTTTTTATAAATTCACTGTTGGAAGTGCCCGGTTTTTATCTTGGATCTAATACTCTAATACTGAATGGCTAGGCAAAAGAAGACATTATAACCCAGATTATGGCAGCTAGAAATGCATTCTTCCTGTTGACGAAATCTTTATGGAGCCATCGTGAAATCACTACAAAAATAAGTCTGTATCTATACTATTGAGATTCTTGCTATATGGCTACGAGACATGGCCAATGAAAGTGAAGAATATTAAGTTATCTAGTTATCTAGTTAAAACTGCATTAAGCCTTTGATCAATCATGTTTAAGAAAATACATTTTATCTGAATGGATAAAATCTCACAAATCTTAATCCCACATTCGTTCAAATACCACTTGTTTTAACAGTACTATCACAAAGAGTTGTCGCATATTTCGTTACTCGCTAAACCCTGTGATGGCTGGCGTCAGAAGCGAGGAGAGCCAATTAAGATACCTGGACTGATATGGTCAGGAAAGATTTTAAACGTATAGGTGGACCAGCGATGTATATATTCAGACAATGGAAAAACGAATGGCTTTTGTTATTACTAGCGATGGTGCAGGGCCAAGCACCTTAGCGACGTCTTACCTTTGTAACCAGCTTAATTAGTAATGGTGAGAACTGTTAGAAGAAAAAGAAAATGAAGAATGGTAGTTAGAGACCTAATGATGTTTGAAATGATCAGCTATGATACTTTGAACGTATTTTGAATGTTTCAAATTTCGTACATTTCTTAAAATTTATTTTTATTATTGCTCTTCATGACCCCTTCAATCCTTTGGTCATATTTTATAATCAGAACGCAGTGTTTATTAATTAGATTTCAGAGGGTTAGATGGTTTTATTGCCGCAATCGCTCCGTTTAACTTCACTGCCATTGGAGGAAATCTTGCTACAGCACCAACGCTCGTAGTTAGTATTCAGTTAAATCCAGATTAAAAATAAAATAACTAGAATTCTTTTGGGAAGGCTACTTTCGGTTTTTCTTTCCCTTTTTTTTCAAGATCTGTAAACTTGAAATTTTTTTATTAATTAAACTCATTGAGTATAAATATTTTTTGGAAGAATAAATAAGTGAACTGTCTAAAATAAAAAAGTAATAAATAGTTTTACATTAAAATCAGTTAAGGGTAATGTTATGTTGTGGAAGCCATCTAATTCAGCATTACTAAGTAGTTATATCGTCTTCAAAATTCTTGAAGAAGCAGGTTCGCCAAGTTTTTTTCTTTGCCTTAACTAATTATTAAGGATCATAATTAAATATGTTGCGATTAAAAAACGATTACATTTGCAACTGCAATCAGACCAGAAAGTTTGGTGATGCTGAAATAATATATCTTTTTAAATTTACAAATTTATAGAAATTTACAAAATCCATGTTTCTGAAATCATTGCGACTAAATTATCAAATTAAACAAAAATTTAAATAAACGCATTTCAATTCAAACGTATAAAAATTTAAAAAAACGAATTTTATCAACTTATTTCAAATTTTCCAATTTATATATTCAATTTATTTGTAGGAATGCCTCCAGGAATTATTTCATTTCTACCAGCAAATGGGAAAGATTTCGGTGCTGTTATAACTAATAATAAATATTTTGCGGGTTTGAATTTCACTGGATCAGTGCCCACATTTCAAAACTTATGGTTAGCTGTAGCAAATAATCTTCATAAATTTATCAGCTTCCCGAAAATGGTTGGAGGTACGAGTTTCCTTCAAATGTTTTTAAAATATTGTTCGATTAAATAAATGTTTTTTTAAAAAAAAGAATAAAGAAACAGAATATTTTTAGCTTTTTTTACACTTTTTAATTTCTTTTTTCTTAAGAATGCGGTGGTAAAAATTTTCATTTCGTTCATCACTCAGCAAACTTGGATGTGGCTGCCGCTTGTACTGTGCGATCAGCTTTTGAATATTCTGGGCAAAAATGTAGCGCATGTTCACGTTTATTTGTTCCAAAAAGTCTTTGGCCGTCTTTACGCGAAAAAATGATGGTGATTCAAAAAGAACTGAAAGTTGGCGATGTAGGTTACAATATATAGGTTATATAGGTTAAAATGTGATACAAAAAAATTCTTGAGAATATGCCATTAAAATTGAAATCTGGCTGCTGGACCTGCATTTTTATTCTCTAGTGAATACCTAGTAGTAGCGAACCAATGCTCGATATTAGAAAAAATTTTCTTCAAGTTCTCCAACTGTTATACTGATACAACAAATACTACAAATATTTTAAAATTTAAAATCTTAGTTTTCTTGTTAATATTCCTTGAGGCAAAATTTAAGCGATGGTGTTATTCTAATAATCATAAAGTTCCTAATTTCTGGAAGATAGAAATTTTCAGGTGCGTGACGGCTCAATTTTCACCAGTGCCGTTATTGATGCACAAGCATACGATCGAATTATTTCCTATATTGAGCACGCTCGTAGTGGTGCTGATGGAGCTGAAATCATCTTTGGAGGTACTTACGACAACTCCAAAGGCTTCTTTATTCAGCCTACACTTGTTACTGTTATTAACTGGGATTCAAAACTTCTTACTGAAGTGAATCTTTCTCGTAACTTATTAAATCTGCCGCTTGTATTATGCGATCAGATTTTGAATATTCTGGGCAAAAATGTAGCGCATGTTAACTTATTAATTTAAATTATTAATTTTAATCTTTAACTTAATAAACTCATTATATCTTTTGAATTAAAATTAAAATCATGTGAATTAGGAATAACACCTTTTTAGGAAATTTTTGGTCCCTTACTTACGGCATTCATATATGATGATAACGACACGATGAAAATAGTTGAGTCTTTACGAGATGGTACCATTTTTGGGCTTACAGGAGCAATTTTCGCACAGGACAAGTAATTTTGTTTTTCTAATGTGGCTAAATTATTGAATTTATATTTTTCTAATTTTTTAATTTTGATTTCATTTATTTTCCATAATTAATTAGCAAAATTTTTTCAGGAATTTTTTGAATACTGCTCGCGATAAGCTTCGAGATGCAGTTGGAAATATGTATCTAAATGATAAATCAACCGGTGCAGTCGTTGGACAACAACCTTTTGGTGGCAGTCGTATGAGTGGTTTGCATCTTCTGTTCCTTACTTTTTCAAAAGGTCGTTTGTCATGTCTCAATTTTATTTTTCAGGTACGAATGATAAAGCAGGTGGTCCTCACTATGTTTTGAAATGGTCTTCACCATTATGTATCAAGGAAACCTTGGTAGCAATGGATGAATGGAGATATCCGTCCATGGATTAATTATTGCCGGTATATAATGATATTATTCATTTCTTGAATTTTTGTTTTTTGCATGCACAATAAAATTTACTGGAATTTTTCGTTAATAAATTAACTTTTTATTAATTTTTTTAGACAATAGATTCCAAACAAATGAAAATAAGCAAAAAATTTATTAGAGATTTTTCATATTTACAATTTAAGGAAATGTGAAAATGCACAATATTTATATATTTAAAACCAATCAAGCAGACGGCAAGTGCTATGTGCTTGTACTAATAACAACTGTTAATTAATGAAAATTAATAATAAAGCAGAAAATATGGTTAAAATTAATAAAGTAAAGAGGAGTCACAAAATAGTATAATTCGAAGTGTATGTATTACTTATGCATAATCGAGATTGGTAAAAATGGTAAAAATCAAGATTTCAAAAAAAATTTCATACATGATGCATGACATGAAAATTTCATGCATGGTGTGAACTTTTTAAATGAAGTCAATGATCATCTATTCCTTTTTTAAAAATAGCTAAGGATGACGCACAAACTATATCGTTCAGTAATTTGTTCCAGTAATTAATAGTAAAGAAAGTACTTAGTTTAGTTTTGCCTATAGATTTTAGTAATTTTAGGCTGTTATCTTGCTGGGTTCAAATTAAACCTAAAATTTTGAACAATATAATTTATTATAACCATATAAAATTCTATAGATTCTAAATTCTACAAATATAAATTAATCATGTTTAATTCTACGAAGTGAGAGAGAATCCAGGTTGTATTGTTGAAGTTTTCTTTGCAGTGGAGATAGGTTACTCGCTCTAATTAAAATTGCTATTAGGAGAGAGTCCTGGAGTCCTTCAATTATTTTACTTGATTTGTGGTATTGATTTGTTTATTTATTGAAAACCAGCTAAGCTGGGCGACAAAGGGCGATAACGCTATGTGCATTAATAACAACAGTTAAAAAAAACAAATAGTAAAATTTAATAATAAGAAAAATAGAAAATATGACAAAAATTAATGGTTTATAGAGGAAATAAAGAGGAAATTGCGGAATAATATAATATAGTACAATTCGAAGTAACTGTATTATATATCTCGGGGAGTAACACATGTAGTATTGTAGTCAAAAAGAGGGCGAACGAACGACTTGTGCATTTTGATAAAACCTTTTTTTTTAAAACCAGTTCTATTTTTGAACGAACGAAAATAAAATTTAGTATTTTTGAGGAATTTTTTACTATGGTTCTGAAGTAAGGATCCGAAGTCAAGATTTTCATCCATGATTATCAAGATCGCCAGAATATGTGAGACTTGTCTGATTATGTTACCATTGATAAAAAGTTAGAATCCTTTTGAATTTATATATTAAAACGGTAGTTTTGAAAAACAAAAGTAATTTAGCCATATAGCCAGTTGGTTATTATATTGAGATCCTCATGCAGTGGAGATAGGTTACTCGCTCTAACATGAGAAAAATAAACAATTTTACTATCAGTATAAAGATAAATGGTAGAATTTAGTACCACTTTGATGATATCGTTTACATGTAATAAAAAAAGCGATGGCGCAATATAACTACTTTGCAGAACGCCAGATTTAACAGGTGTCATATCAGAAAGAATGTTGACGCATACAGCCTGGTGACAATCTTTATGTAACCTGACACTCAATTATACAGGCCCCTTTTAAAGCCATAATTATTAAGAGTGATCAACAACTTTCTATAGAAAACAGTATCAAAAGCTTTGGCTAAAAAATCTAGATATACAATTTATACTGTTTTTCTATTATTAATTGATGTTGATTGATCGAAAAGATCTGTCAGTATCTCATGCTTCCTTTTTTTTTTATGAATGGGATTTATCAATTATAAGAGATATTCAAATTTTAAGATTAAGGCCAGACTTCATAATATCTTTATAAATTAGAAATAGGCGAAGACACAGAGGAACTCACTTTTTTATAAATTATTTGTGGAATATTATCGGGACCAGCTGAAATGGACGACTTGAGTCTGTTTAAGGCATCATAAACATCTAATAACATTATTTCATCCTCATAGAGAAAAGTGGAAGAAATACGATTTACGTTAAAAAAAGAACTATAAATCTATATTATTATCAATAAATACACTAGAAAATTATTAAATATTAATTAAATATATTTGCATTATCGATATCAGAGGTGATCACATCATTATGTTGAAGAATTATTTGTTTGCGTGGATACGCAAATTTTTTAAAATTTAAGACCAGAAAGAAATTGAAAAAAAACCTCTATTGAAATTTAATGAGACGAGAGAAATAGAAGTAGCCAACAGAGTTAATGTATAGTGTTATGCCTAGTGGCCATATCTTGTTGCTCTGAACCTATAAGTGCAAGACTTTAGAAAGTCCTCTTCAAATTTCAATAGAGGTTGCTGCTATTTTTCATGCAACTATTCGAAAAAAATTTAATTCAAAAAATTAAATAAAAAATATAAAAATCACGTTGCGATTAATTTTAATAATTAAGAGCAAATAAAAAATTTGTCATTAAAAAATTTTGACTAGTTTTTAGTCATAATTTTCTTAATTTTTTGTGTCGATAATTTTCTAAATAATTTGTTATTAACCCACAGCAAAAATTAAGATTGAAAGCCCACTGATCAGTTTTTTCAATCATTGAAAGTAACTAAAAATCAAAACTGATGAATATGCTGATGAAATTAACATGAAGCGAAGGAAACCAAAAAACAGACAAATTTATACTTTAAATGTGAATATTGATATTATAATTTTAAAAGCTCGATTAGGCGATAATAGGAAACTATTCCACCTTCTTCATAAAGTAACTATAATTGGTGGAACGATCAGTGAAATGGTAAAGGACGTAGCAATGGCGTAGCAATCAAGAGTATTAAGGACAGCCTCATAAGATGGAAAAAATTCTTTGAGGCCAAACTTAACCATGAAGCGCCATCTGTTGCCCGTGATATAGTTGATACGTTTGCCGAAGCATACGTTTGCAATTTCGATCCTCCAACAGAAGAAGAAATAATTTCAATTATCCATAAGCTTAAGGCCAATAAGACTCCGGGAAAAGATGGTCTTCAGGCTGAACTGTTTAAATGTTGTCCATCGTCCTCCATAAGACACCTTCAACAAATGTACTCTCTGGGAAAAAGAAAAATTACCAGATTATTGCAGCAAAGCAATTCTGCTCCCAATTCTTAAGAAAGATGATAGGGCATACTGCGACAATTATCGAGGAATCAGCCTATTAGACGTCTCAGTAAAAATTTTTGCTTCCCTGCTGCTCAATAGACTTATGGAAGTATGAGACAGCAGGATGCGCCCTAATCAAGCTGAATTCAGACCAGGGTGCAGTTGTGCTGACCAGATATTTACGTTAAGAAGGGTATTGGAACATCGCTTCAAATATTTGCAACCCACTGTCACGTGTTTCATCGACTTTGCGGTGCCTTTGATTCAATTAATAGAAAGGTTTTGGAGGGTGATGGAATGCGACGGTGTTCTAGAGAAGATTATTCGACTCATAAAGGTATTTTACGAGCGTACGTCGGCGCAGATCTGTGTATTTTCAACTATGCGATAGACTAGGTAATGAACACCGCTTGTCGACACTCAAGGGATGTCCAAATCAGTCCAGAGCATCAGATCTTGAATACGCTGATGATGTAGTCCTTTTTGCTGACAGTTATGATGAAATGCAAGTAATGCTAACGTGTCAGAAACTGTAGCAAGAATAGGACCCAGGGTCAATGTATATAAAATGAAGGTCCTTTCGTCTTATGTACAAGAAACTGATAAAATGCCTCTCTTCATTGTTGGTCGAGAAAATGCCCGATTATAAATACCTTAGGTCCACTCTAATACCAAATAGCCAGGCAAAAGATGATATTATAACCCGGATCACGGCAGCTAGAAATGCGTTCTTCCGGTTCACCTCTATGGAGCCGTCGTGAAATTACCATTAAAACGAAGGTCCGCATCTATATAGCCGTGATTCGTTCGATCTTGCTCTATGATCCTGAGTCATGGCCAATGAGATGATATGAGATGTGGAGGATATTAAGAAGCTATCTACCTTTGATCACTTTTGTCTAAGGTACTCGTTTCCCTAATAGAAACATCAAATGACCAAAAATGATCTTTTGGGAGCTTATATTTAATTTAATTTAAGATGGGATGATTTATGATTTTTAATCTTCTTATAATAAAAACTATATTGTTCCTCTCATTCATGAGGTATACTCTACTGTTATTAGGTACTCTGCGATCCGGATGACTTGCTCATATTTACAGCTTTTTTCGCCATTCGGCGACAATAACTCTTGTGGTGGACGGCAGAGAACGTGTCCTAGACAAGGCTCGGCTCTGTGATAACATTATTAATACAGATAGTGTTTGAACGAAGGTGGATGCGATCATGTGATATTTTATCCGCTCGACGGACCCGTAAAATACACCTTAAATTATTATTTTTGGTCATTTTATGCTTCTATTAGGGAAACAAGTAGGGAGCGATCGGTGAGCGATGGGCATTTGCATCTTATATTTGATTTTATTTACTGTATTATTTCCTTGTAATAGGACAATTGTTTCGCTTTACTTCCTTGTATATATATATATATCTTCACTAATAAAGGTTTAATAACCCAAGTTTGTGGGTTCGTAACGAGAAAAGTATGAAGAGAACGCTGGCACAGAGTTTATAATATTGTTAAGAAATAGAAGTCCGGCATGAAAGGAAAGTTATTAAATCTATATAGAAAAAACAGTGGAGCAGATTCCCAACAGGAGTTTTTGTAAAGGTAGAATATTGGAAGGGAAATCGTCGTACTCCCAACGGAATTTTCATAATGCTAAGAGGGTATATTTTTTTTCTGTAAGTTATCGCATATTTTATTACTTGCTAAACCTTGTGAAGGATGACGTCAAAAGCGAGATGCGCCAATCAAGACCTGGACTGATACGTTTAGGAAAGAAGGTATAGATGGACCAGCAATATATGGACTTAGACGATTGAAAAAGGAATGGCTTCTTGTACTGTCGACGATGGCATTAGACCACGCCGCATGGAAGCGTTATACCTTTGTAACCATTGGAGCCAGGTGAGAGCTGTTAGAAGAAGAAAGAAGAATTTTAAAAGACTCAGAAAAAATATTAATATTTATAAAAATTCATTGGTTAATTGGATTTGGAAAATAAAACAATCAATGACCGTTGATTTTGTTCTAAAAAGTTAGAGGAATTTGCATTAATATCCATATTCCGTTGGTGAGCGGTGGAATTATTTTTTTTGCGAAGAAAAACTTCAAAATTTGTGAACTTTTTTCGGAGTTTTTTCTTTTTTAGATTAGTTATTTCGTTATGATGGGATTGAAAAATAGCTATAATTTTTCTATTGCTTAACTTATTTCCTTCACAGTTATTTCTTTAAACATTTTAAAAACGTCTCAATTTCCATAGATTCCATAAATTCCCTAAATATATACTCGAAGTTATATATTATTTCGAGTATATTCGAGCTTTATTGGTTTCTTTCCTGTCCCTGGTGCAATCTGAAAACATTAAAAGATTTTTCTGCTTTTCGCTATTTCACTGATTCGTTCATGATTGCATTTAATAAAAAATAGACAATCAATGCCTTTTTTCCATGTTAATAATAGGAGATAATAGTCCAATATGTAGAATCTTGTCAAGAAAATTATAAGTCGTGGCCAGATGTCCTTCATCGAAAGCTGTTCGTCTGTAAATAACTGCAGTCGAATAAAATGCAAAGGAAAATATTTTTGTGTTGAAGAACTTTTATATAAGGGGCCATTCAGTAACGTTTTTGTTGTTTCTGATAGACTACACCGTTATGCTATGAAAACCGAGCAGAAAGTTGGAAATTTGAGGTCAGTTTTATTTGTTATTGTTTTATTTGTTATACCATAAACGAACAAACTTTTCGTTCAATAAAATGAGTATTTTTTAATAACGAAGGCACTGTGTCTTTAAAAAGCTAGTTTGTGATTTCCTTCAGGCCGGTACTAAAAATAGAAGCTACTGTACTTAAAGAAATGAATGTACAAGCAGTGGCTGGATTTCCGCAGATCATTGCAGCAGGTCAAACAGTTATATATAAATATATAATTATGCAACTTGTTGGGCCAGATCTGCAACGATTAAGGATGTCAATTCCAGAGCAAAAGTAAAATCAAAAATTTTTCATAGAAAAATCTATATTTATAAACGCTTTGCCTTCTATTTTCAGGTTTTCACTAGCAACAAGTTTACGTATTGCATTACAGACTCTCGATCGAATTCACTCATTGCATGCTAATGGATGGATAAGTCGTGATATCAAAGCAAATAATTTTTGCATAGGTTATGATGATATACAAATAATATATATGCTGGATTTTGGACTTGCAAGACGTTATTTGTATGCCTTAGAGCTATATATTTTGATGTGTATTACCAACAATCCTTGTTCTAAACCTTTCTTCTCCTGCAATAATACTTACCATTTGGTTTTGCATGCTGTGACCACTAGCTTGAAATCCTTTTACCACAAACTCTCTAAATAGTTGAGGATTGATGGAGAATCACGCTTTCAAGCTGCTCATGTCTTACTTTCAATGAAAGGTATGAAGTGATAGGAATCGAACCCATGGCACTTGCTTTCAGCCGAAGTTATACACTATCATATCAACATATCAACCATCATATCAACATGCAAAGTGCAAAGTCAAATGCATATCTGCATAATAATAATAATAATTTAAGGCAAAAAAATGGTCAATTAATAGCAGAGAGGAAATCTGCTGCATTAATGGGTACCATTCATTATGCATCGCTTAGAGCACATAATTTCCTGGATCAGAGTAGAAAAGACGATCTCGAGTCATGGTTTTATATGTTAATTGAAATGATAAATGGTTTCTAAAAAATTTTGAAACCTTTAAGCATTTTCTATTGAAATATAAAACTTGGAATTTTCCAAATTATTAAATTACTTAAATAAGAAAATAGCCATTTTTGTTATAGAAAACAATGAAGTTTTAAAAATATATAACCTTCAAAACATTTTAAAGGTAATTTGCCTTGGTTGAAATATGAGCCAAGAACACAATATATGTTAATTGGTGAATGGAAGCAATTTGCCCGAGAATCAGGTAGATGTAAATTGCTGAAGAATTGTCCTCAAGAATTCGATGAAATAATGAAAATAATTGATGGAGCAAGGTAAATTAAATTTAATTCCAGATGAGATTTATAAAAAATTCAAATTTAGTTGATTAAATTTGTGCTATTAAAAGGATAAATTAAATGACAACTAATTTATCATAAATAATTATCACGAAAAAATTTTAGAAATAAAAATTTTCACAATCGAACTGATTTTTCATCGCGAAAATAAATTTCCAAATAAGTGACATTGAATAATGAATTGTGAGGAGATGAAGCTAAAATTGAAAAATATAACAAATATAATAAAAATATAACAAATATAACAAATTCTAAAGGAGAATTAAAAAATGTTTTTAAAGCTATGCACCTTCAGCTGGTTTGGTTGAGTCCACTGGCCACTAGGATAAACCCTTTTCTCACTCCTGAAGCCATTTAAAATGAATTAAATTACTCTTTTTTTCCATCCTTTAAGTTCGTTCTGATCTTTCTACACGTTCGAAATTTCCTTTGGCTGTACTAGTCCAGGCCTTGATTGCTCCTTTTTGGCACCATTCAGCACAGGGTTTAGTAAAGAGCGAAATTTGTGTTGAACGGGATATTGCATCTTAAAAATATTACAATTTTAATTTTTACTGGTCAAAAATTTTCGAATTATGATTTTCTTTTTTGTAAATTTGATTGAAAATGAAAAAAACTGCGGAATACGGTAAAAGGCTAATGTCCAGTTTTCACATACAGTTGTTGTCTTAACATTTTCTATTTTGGCGAAAACTAAAGTAGAATAAGTAAAATAAGAATTAAAGAAAAAAAGAGAAGAGGCAAAGATAGCCAAGTTGCGATTCACATTTATTTATTTTTAAATAATTGACTCCCTGACAAAAATTTCTTATCTCACTTATGGCCGATGGAATGAGCATAGCGAGAAATGACCAATTTATTTATTAATTAAGGGGAAATGTGGTAGCATTTTCGTACAAATGTGAAAACGTATCATGATATTTTTTCGACATAAGACCATTCGTTTTAGTTTTAACACTAAGCCAGATTATCGAACAATTCAGGCATATATTGAACGGGCTATGCGTCGATTAAAGGTAGGTTAATCAAGATTTTTTAGCAAATAAATGTTTAATGTTTCCTTTTGGGATGGCGAATTTCAGCTGAGATTTTTTATTTATTTACATGGCACTATTGAGCAGTGTTAGGCAAACATTCTTTTTTTCAGATCAACCGCAATACTCCGTTCGATTGGCAAATTGATGCGTCGATTTTAAGAAAGGTGCATCAATAAGAAAAGTGCTGCACATATTTGGATTAATCGAGAATGTTTCGATATAAATAAATATTTCTAAAGGTAATACCATTATAAAAATCATTTAAGAAGATTGTTCAAATTATTTGCGCATCAATTAGCAAATATATTTCGATGTAAAGTTACTATGTCGTGTGATGTTTTTTGTGTATTTGCAATTTTTTGAATCGTAAAGGATTATTTACGTATTTTTATTTCATGATAATGGCATTTTGTTGCCAATTTATCGTCAATTTTCATAAGAAATAGGAGTATTATTTGCGTGGAACAGGAAATTTTTCAAAATTACTAATGATTTTACGAGAAAAAATTTGAAATCACTCCATATACAATTAATTTAATTTTTTTTGGTAATACACATATGCGATTAATTAATTATTGGGAAAAAGCATTCGTTTCCTTTTACATATTATTTTTATGCTCAATTATGTTTAAAAAACGCTTAGATATCTATTTTTGGATGACAGTGAAAAGTTTTTGGATGACAGTGAAAAGTTTTAGAACCACCAAAAGTGAAAGAAATTTCCCTAAATATTCTAAATCTCATAAACAATATGCAAAGCATAAACATTGTTATGTAACACAATATTATGGTGAATTTTTCCATTTAAGAACTCTAATCTAACATGTCTTGTTAGGCTGCTTTGTACCACTAGATAAATTTTGAAGAAGTCAATTGGTGATGAAAGAACAGGTATATCAGCAGTACCACCCGGATTAGTCTGGCTCGACTAAGCCTGCAAAATGCCTGCCTAACTAGAAGATGGTGCGTTGTATAAGCAATGTTGAAGGATGGGATACAAGAAATTTATAAGATATTCTGAATTAAAAATTAATAAGAATTACTTTCATTAATCATCCTAATATTGAAATTATTTCATTTCTTACTTTATTTTTAAAATTTTTTCATTAATAAAAAATTACAATTAAAAGGAACCAACATTGCCGATAAAATATCCGTCGAAATCAATAGTTTAAATGACAATAGTAAAGCAAGTTAATTTAAGTCAATTTTTAAATAACCAAATGAAGCATATGCAAAAATGATATGATAAGTTTAAAAGAAGCAAAAAATTAAATCTGAACTACTTCAATATCATCATTATCACCATCATCATAAGATGGAGGTCTTGATAACAATGGCGCACTTGAGCCAAGACTTTTATATGATGAATGAACATTCTGACTGAAAAAAAAACTGATAATACCAGATTATAATAATATAGGTTCTTTCTCGACTGGGATTTCTGCATGGATTATGGAACTATGCACTTAAAGAATCTTCACTAATCATAGGCCAGCAGAAGCAATCGAGAGCAATAGAATAATGAAATTTAGAAGGAGGATGACCAAGTGGCCCGTAGAAATTCATCATGGATTTGATTTCTGCCCTTTGAAATCTATTTGGAAAATGAAATGGGGATGCCACTGAGTATCTAACTGCTCCCCCAAATTATTACTTGGCGAAAGGGCAACACGCTTGTTAGTATAGCCAGCCAAAACTAAAGCTAAAACAAGAAGAGAAAATAATATCGGATCAATAGATGAAAATTCATAAAGCTTAAGATTTCTTTCAGGATGCATACCTTTCCGTTGAAATAACACTAATAGTGGCTGAATCTTTTTTAAAATAATTTGTTCCTTTGAATGCCAGAATTAGCAAACCATTCGAAGAATAATGCCTGAATTTCCTGTTTTTTAAGTTAGGTCGATGAGACTAAGATGATTGAATGTTATCCTTAGGTAATATGGATCTCTTGATGGGGTGAGCTTATGATCCTTGTATAGCCAACAGAAAAATGAAAGAAATGTGAAGTTTGTGCTAAGATCTGTGCTTAAATTAGAGAAGAACTTGTGTTAATCAAGCAGCTGATCAAATCAGAACAAGAAGCTAATTTCTTAAATGCCTATCAAAAGAACCTTCATATATATAAAACTTCATATATATAAAAGAAAGCACAAAACTTAATTTTGTTCGAATTTTCTAATTTTCTTAATTTAATCGTAATTTTCTAATTTTGAACTTCATTTATGCAGAAATATAAAGGAAGAATTACTTATTCAACTTATTCAATTTATTCAACTTCTCCTTTCTATAGCGAATTAAAAAATGAAAAAAAAGATAAAAATAAAACCTTCCTGCCGGCAATTTTGAGGCTAATACAATACAGCCAGTCGCAAATGAAAATAATACAAATATGCCAAACATGAATGTAACATGGTCCTCAGCCACTTCTAGTGGTGCTTTCAAGTATATAACCGTAAAATTCCTTAATTCTGCGCCATCATCCATTGCTTTTAATGCTAAAGCAAAGAGGATTAATTGCCAGATTTTCGATAATTAGATATAAGGGCAACAATTCATTTCTACCACAAAAAGATTTAAACAGGTTCGTCGTTATACATCATATACTATTAATTTTTGCGCATATAGGGTTTTGTCACATTAAATTTTTAAGTAATACAATTTTGTAATGGTCGCAAACATTAAATATCTGGCAATTTTTTCAATAATTTTACTTCAATTATCCACTTTTATTATTGGTGAAAATATCAATTGTCATCACATTTTCATTTCAAATCGGCAATTAAAATCCTGGCGATGTGAAGAATTGCCTCAATTGTTTTTCATTCTGAAGTGGTTGATGAAAGGATTTCTACTGGTAGCAACTCGAACGCGAAATAACTGCTAACCACTTAATACTTCATTTCACACTACATTGTTTCCTTTTTTACCTTTATTTTAATATTGTATAAATATATGGCCGAAACTTTTTGTTTCTAACAGTTTAAAATAACTGAAGAAAATTTATCGACCAAATAGTGATAAATGATCCTAATGAACAAAAGCAATAAAGAAATATTATAGAGAGATGAAATCGTAAAATATGAAAGCCATCTGGTTGTATTTATTTTATATAAACAGTGATTTATAAATTCCAAACATCTGGTAGTGAATATAATAGTGAATGGATCTTTGCCGAATTTTGGAAATAATTTTATAAAAAAATGTAATTGCAAATAGGCATAATTTCACAGATTAATATGAAAAATAATTTCAAATAGCACTGAAAAAAGGAAAGTGGATAAGGCACGACAATCAAGCTTGATTAGTGATTACCATTCTTGATTAGACATGTATTATTGGCTACCAACAGAATGAGGAACTTTAGCCAGAGAACCACTTGGGGATAGAAGTGCAGATGAGCATAATCCGGATCCTTTTGCTAGAATGCTAGAAATACTAATCTAAGTAATTAGTGTATATTATACTTATCAATCCTTATAGCCAACTTATTGCCAAACCTCACAAATCGAACCTTATGATTGTGATAAATCTTGTCCACAAAAAATCGATACATTATGATCAACTTAGAATATTTGAAAACTGCCATATTTTGTGGTAAACTCATGAAAAATCTCAAGTTCATATCAATTCAATATTCATAGATTCTGAAATCAGTCAAATCAAATATGTATTCCCATTCGATTGATTGAAGAGATTTCATTTTCTTTATTTCAAATTTATTTATTTATTGAAAACCAGCCAAGCAGGGCGACAACGCCATGTGCTTATATTAATTGATAAAAAAGTAAAAAATAAAAAAAATAAATAAATAATAAAATTTGGTAATAAGAAATATGGAAATTATGACAAAAATTGAAGAGGAAATTGAATTGAAGTTAAAGAGGAAATAGAATAATATAATATAGTACAATTCGAAGTAACTTTATTATATATAGTTGGATGGTAAAAGTCGAGATTGCACATTTCCTGCATGATATGAACTTTTTAAATAATACCATTAATGATACTACCTTTTTTTTTAAAGACTGCTAAGGATGACGCACAAGCTATATCGTTCGGTAATTTATCCCAGTAAATAACAATATGAATAAAGAAGTCATGAGTCCTTAGTTTAGTTTTACACATATGTTTTAGTAATTTTAACCCATTAGTTCTTGTTGGATTTAAATTTAACCTAAAATTATAATATTTTGAACAATCTAGTTTAACATAACCATACAAAATCTTACAAGTATAAATTAAATCTTGTTTAATACGAACTGACAGAGAACCAGGTTATATTGCAGAAGTTTTCTTTTATAATTAAAATTGTAATTAGGAGAAAGGCACCGCATAAGAAATTTTTGGAGTCCTTCAATTGTTTCACTTGATTTGTGATATCTCGGGGAGTAACATGTAGTATTGTAGTCAAGAAGTGGCCAAATGAACGCTTTCGATAAGAAAAATTTAGTATCTTTGAGGATTTCTTTACCATGGTTCTGCAGTGAAGATCGAAATCAAGATTTTTTCATCCATGATTATTCCAAGATTAGAAATGTATGAGACTCTACTGATTATATTATCATTAATAAAACGATTAGGAAAATCGAAACCTTTAGAATTAATATGAAGAACGCTACTCTTTTTTGTGAAAAGAAACAGTAATTTGCATGTCATATAACCAGTTGGCTATTTCTGCTGAGGTCTTCTCCTCATGCAGTGGAGACAGGCTTGTTCTATCATGAGAATAATAAATAATTTTACAATCATCAGCATAAAGATAAATGGTAGAATTTAGTGGCACATTGGTGATATCGTTTATGTATAATAGAAAAAGCAATAGCGCAATATTATTACCTTGGGGAATGTCAAATTTAACCTAGCTATAAAGGGCCCTTGTAATACCATAACTATTAAGAGTGATCAATAATTTGCTATGAGAAACAATATCAAAATCTTTAGCCAAATTTAGGTACACAATTAACTGTTTTCCCATTGTCAATTGATGCTGACCAATCGGAAACATTAGTCAGTATTTATGAAGGAGTAGATTTTTTTGCACAAGAGCCATGCTGGTAGGAGATATGAAATTATTGGCATCAAGATAAGTAAGCAATTTGATGCAAATCAACCTTTCGAGTACCTTGCTACCAACGCATGTTAGGCTAATAGGTCTATAATTAGAAGGATCATAGATGCTTCCTTTTTTATGAATAGGAATTATATGAGATAATTTCCAAATTTTGGGGTTAATGTCAGATTTCATAATGTCCTTATAAATTAAGGGGAAGACTCAGAGAAACTGCACATTTTTTATAAATCATTTGTGGAATATTATCGGGATTAGCTGAAATGGACGGCTTAAGTCTATTTAAGGCATCATAAACATCCAGGAGCGTTGTTTCAATCTCACCGAGAGAATTACAACAAATTCGATTAACATTAAAACAAGAAGTATGAATAATAGCATCAACAAATACATTAGGAAAATATTAATTAAATACATTTGCAATATCCATATCAGAGGTGATTATCGTGACCACTATCATTATGTTGCAGAATTAATTGTTTACGTGGATTTGCAAATTTTCTTTTGATTTAGGTCCAGAAAGAATTTCTATCAATAATTAAAAATTGCTCTTTTTATTTGAAAAGCAAATGGAATGGAATTATGGAAACTGCATTTTTATTTGAAAAATAATTATGAATGGAACTATGGAAACTGCATTCTTTACATGCAGAGAGATTACTTGGCAATTTGGCTAATTTGTATTTATTATAAGGCTTCTCGACACTTTTTTAAAGAGATTTTAAAAAAATGGAAATCGATTTAAGTTCTAGCACAAAAATTTAGATTTGGTCGTTATAAACTTTTTTAGAAGAAAAGCAGTATTATCACCTTTTGTCTAGAACTGTTCTTATATTCTAATAACCTCAAATTTTCAAAAATTTGAATCAGCAAAAAATTGAATCGCTTTCAGCATGGAATATAACAATAAACAGTCTTTATTGTTATCCTAACGTTACTTCACTATATGTGATTTCTAGAATGGAAGAAGATTGGCCAAAATAAGAATATTTCTAAATATATTAGAAAACAGCATATTAAATAATTAAATAATTTTCACCAAGGCGAAACACAGTTTTGAACAATCACAATTTTTAAAAATAGCAAAAAATAAATGCACAGATATTTTGAGATAAAAAGCGAATTTGAAGAAGCAAAAAAGAAACAAGTTTAATAGTTTACGAAATATAACAGAAACATTACACCTTTGTCGTGGTATGAAACTGAGAAAAATTCGTTATTTCCCACTGGGAACAGTGGAAAAGCTTAAAATAATGCGGCAGTAAAAGATGATCTAAACATCATTTGGGATAAGCTATCAAGATTTTCATCGCAATATGACGCTGATAAAACTGCTATGAAGAAATGAAAATAGGAAGTGATCAATCTAAATACTCCATTTCAGACAACAAATCGATCAAAATCTATAGACATTCTACTATTTTCATCGACAATAATCCAAGTTTAAAAATTTCAAGAAAGGGAAGAACAATAGAAAAGGGAAATTTCGGAATCTTCTATAGGTTTGAGAAAATCAAAATGAGTCAGTACTAGGAATTTTCCACGGTTAGTTCAAACAAACTATATTAAATGGATCGTTCTAATGGGTGCAATTGAGAGAACAATTCTAAAAATCCAATAACGTCATTGCTTTTCGACTTATATCCTCAGAGCTATCCTTTTTTTGAGCCTCTTATAAAACTTATGCGTGCTTTTATAACGGCTAGCTTGGTATGCATGGCACATGAACAAATGAGAAACAATGCGAGTCTCTTAATTTAGTTAAGAATTTAGTTTTGAAATGAAACGAATAGATTTACAGAATAGAAAGGCAGATAAAAAGCAAAAATGAAATATCTATCAATTGGTAAAAACATTTATCGAATATTTTTAACCTATAAACGATGATTCAGTTACAAATGAAAAATGTGCAAATATGCAAAGCAAACAGAAATATTAAAATGGATAGCCAAGAAAGATTAAAAGATTTTAGGAGAATTGTTGGCTCAAATCAAATGTACCTTCCGGAGTTCGAAAAAATTAGAATGATAAATGTTAAGAGGATAAATGCGCGATGAATTTAATTCATCCAATCGACACTTCAAATAGATGATTTATTGCAGTTTTTGAGCGAACATGCAGATGCAAATATCGTTTATTGCTTTCGACTCTTTCTTCGAATTAAATTCGACAAGAAAAATTTCATAATTATATTGATAATTTATATAGTAAGTTGAAGTCCACCACATCTCGTCAGGCTCGCTTTTCTGCTTTTTAATTAAGTTCAAGCAAACTATATTAAAAAACTATATTAGTTTTGAAATGAATAGATTTACAAAATAGGAAGGCAGATTAGTTAGAAATTACTTGAAGCCATGAAAATGAGTCATCGAAATCGAGTGGAATCAACGAAGAGACGAGATCCATACCTCTTATAATTATTTTACCTCTTAATTTATTGGCCAAAACAGAATTAAAATAAAAATTTCAACGAAATATTTCGAATAATCAAATCAGCATATTAAGTTCTGATTTAAGAAAAAATGGAAACGAATCGACTGTGAAGAATTTAAAAAATGAGTAAAATCAATTTCTTTAGTCGGTTAAATTAGGTGAATGAATGAATGAATGGAATGAAATGAATGAAATGAATGAATGAATGGAATGAATGGAATGAAATGAATGAATGAATGGAATGAATAAAATGAATGAATGAATGAATGAATAAAATGAATGAATGAATGAATGAATGAAATTAATGAATGAATAAAATGAATGAATTAGGGACCTAGTTTGGTTCGATAGCTCAGTGGAAAATTAGAGACATTTTAATGAGCCTTAATAAGCAATATATTCAGGATAAGCAGCAAGAGTTTTTCTAAATTTCTGAAAATTTCAATGAAAGAAACCGTAGTTTCAGTTTTTTTCTTATAATCGGTCTAAAAGTATAACAGTTCTTTAATACGTAAATTCCTTTTCGCTTTTACGAATTTTTGAATTCGAATTTGAATTGAAATGCATTCATAAAGAAAATAGAAATTCTAAAATCTAATTTCTGGAAATATCTCTTCATTTCGGTGACATATGCGGCCAAAATAAACGTTATGAATCTAAAATAAACTATTTTAAAATCGGCATATCGTATTTATATGAAAAACTAAAAAATTCTATGAACTAAGACAAACTAATTAGTAAAAAATAAACGCGAACATACCGTCTTTAATCAAAATATAACGCGCATCCTTATTGTCTTTAGTCTATCAAAACTGGTCAAACCAACTGAATTTTTGTCTTTAAAAATGCATCATTAAAATTGCTTAGTGGTTAAGAGAAAATGAGGAAATTATCGAAATTATTTTAATTATTTTAAAATTTTATTTTGTTTGACGCGGAGAAGGAAATTTCTTTAACGCGAACTAAAATGCAAATAAAATACATCGATTTATTCAATGAACGAATAATTAATCGAAAATTCATATAATTTTAAAAAAGGCTTATATTTTTCAAATTTTCAATATGAGCAAAAGTATTAAAAATTAAAAAAAATTTTATTTTCTTACAGCTTAAATTTAAATTTAAATATTTTTTTTAATATTAATAACAACAGGTAAAATAACAAATAATAAGAATTAATGACAAAACATAAATAATGATATAATACATTAAAATTAAAAATTTAAAAATTTAAAGATGAAAGAAAGAGGAAATTACAAAATAATATAATATAGTACAATTCGAAATAACTATAATCGGATGGTAAAAGTCGAGATTTCACACTTCTTGCATTATGTGGACTTTTTAAATAATACCATTATTATTATTTTCATCTTTATCTTATCTTTATCTTTTATATATTATCTTTTTTTTAAAGACTGCTAAGGATGACGCACAAGTTATATCGTTCGAAGGAAATGAAAAATTCAGAAAAAAAAAGAACATAAAAGAATTGAAAAAATAAAAAATTCGAATCATGTCGTTGGTAATTTGTTCCAGTAATTAATAGTACGAATAAAGAAATCATGAGTCCTTAGTCCTTAGTCTAGTTTTACACATATGTAGTAATTTTAGCCTATTGGCTCTTGTTGGATTTAAATTTAACCTAAAATTATGAGATTTTGAACAATCTAGTTTAACATAACCATACATTTTGATAAAGAAATCTTCAGCTTTGTTCTTAAACGAACGAAAAATAAAATTTAGTAACTTTGAGGATTTCTTTACTATGGTTCTGCAATAAAGATCGAAATCAAGATTTTTTCATCCATGATGATTCCAAGATCAGAAATATGTGAGACTCTACTGATTATATTGCCATTATTAATGAGATTTAGAAAATTGAAACCTATAGAATTGATATGAAGCACCTACATTATTGAAAGGAAAGGATAATTTGCCATATAGCCAGCTGGCTATTCTATTAAGGTCCTCCTGCATTAGAGATAGTTTATCCGATCTACCATGAGAATAATAAATTTTACAATCATCAGCAGAAAGATAAATAGCAGAATTCAGTACCACATTGGTGATATCATTTATATATAATCGAAAAAGCAATGGCGCAATACAATTACTTTGAGGAACACCAGATTTAACAGGTTTAATATGTTTTGATGATAATTACATGGCTAATGTTCTTAGTAGACCTTTTTTTCACATATTTTTAAATGATAATTTAGGCCCTTTTTGAGTCGATCTGGCAATACTTAATTAGTTTATTAGATTTTATCACATTTACCTTAACGCCTCTTTTTTATTTGTGAAAAAAATGGTATACTACAGATTTCATGGAAAAAGTATGCTTTTCTAACCTTTCTACTTGGTGCATAAGAGCATGAAATTTTTGTCAGAATCCTAAACTCTCCGATTGCGTTACTTTTAAAAAGAATGTGTCGGAAACCGAAGGGAAGAAATAAAATAAAATAATATAATAGTAATAAATAATAAATAATAAATAAAATAATATATATAGTAATAAATAAACAATAATAAATAAATAAAATAATAAAATAATAAAATTAAACAAATAATAAAATAATAATAATAAAATAATAATAAAATAATAATAAAATTACTAAAATAATAGCAATACGGTAAAATTCATAAAGCTTTTTAAAATTCAAAAAGGGAAAAGACAACAAAGTTTTCCACATCATAAGCAATCAACAATATGCAAATCGCACAAAATAGTTTTTCTTCTTTCTTTGTTCACGCATCTGTTAGCTACTTTGTAAAGCCATCTTATTTGCATATCAAAAAAAAGAAAACCATGAGAAAATTTTCTTTTGAATAAAAATAAATTAATTTTTATGTAATTTTTGATCTAACAATGTTTTGGAGGAACCACCCAGATTTTCCGAGGAGAATTTGTCATGTGTTCGATCGACGATATCAAGAATCGCCTTCGCCTTGCTTCATCCCCCTTTTTTTTATTAATTATTTTATATATTCGCATTTACTTCGAACCTATTAAATACCTATTTTTCATTTATTGTAGTAAACCGTTTTTTTTTTAATAAATTTTTCAATTCATGATTGCAAGATATATTTTTTTTCCGATAGAGTGAAGAGAGACAGAGTGACAGTAAAATTCTGCTAATCGTCCTATTATTATTACCTTGTAATGAATTGAATTTCAATTTTTTCTACAGAAAAAGATTCTAACAATTGCTCACTATCGATTGATCATGGATGCTATTTCCGTTGTGCTCCTAGATTAATAGACATTGGTGTCGGAGACAGTTATTATTAACAGTATACGAATAAAAAATTTAGAGATTTGATTTGGATTGGTGATATTATCAATTTGGTTGTCGACGATTGTGGAATGATACTCGCTTGCCACAACTGATATAAATGATTCAAAACACCAGATCACCAGATCAATTTTAGATGCCCTTTTGTTTTGAAATTTGTGAACGTATTGTTATAAATGGCACAACCAAATAGCAAAATGATTAAAAGTGAAGAAATTTATGGAAAATATTTTAAAAAATTTTGGACCCAATGACTCGGATGCCAAGGCGATAAATGATAATGTTAAAAAAATTTTCAGAAATATAATAAAAATCTTAGATAAGAATAGCAATAAAAATAAAATTTTCAAAATTTAAAACTTATTAAACTTAATTTTATTAATTAAAAAATTTAATTAAGTCAAAAAACTTAAATTTAAATATTAAAAATTTAAATTAAAGATTAAAAGATTAAATTAAAATTAAAATTAAATTTAAATTAACGCCGAAGGCATCAACAAATTAACAAGCAATAATAAATTCGCGACAACGATTAATGCTGACAAATTGTTCAACTGGATTTCCGATCTTACCATTAATCAATAACGCTTTATCAGATTATTTTTTAATTATTCCTCGAAGTTGTGTTGGTCCTTTATTATTTACTACATAATATCATCTTGGGCTCAAAAATGAGCAGAATCGATTGAAAGCCAACAAAAACGTTGCTGCGGCCGCAATTTTGTATCGGTTCTATTCCTTTTTGAGGTGCAATTTATTGTTTGATTTATGGTTGTAGGTTAGTGGTGAGGTGCGGGTTGCTTAGTATTTTTATGGTTTTGTTTGTAATTGTTTTTTTTATCTAGATCGTTTGGTGAGATATTGTAATGTAATATATTGCTAATTAATTTTATTGTTATGTTATTGTCATTTTAAATAAAGTTTAATTACTCAAGTTTGAAGTATCACAACGGTCGATTACGATTATGATGCTTTTTTAACGGAAAAGGATGACGATTTCGAATTAAAACGCTTCAAAATATCCTTTTTTTCGTTACACATCTGTGTTATCTCAAATTCCAATGATATTTAGTCACATGGAAGGCTATCCACACTACTAAATGTAATAGCTGGATGGGAGAGGAAAGTGAACTCAAATTCTTCATTGGAAATCATGCGCTCCACGTGTCGCAGTTAGCGACCAGTTAATGAATTAGCTGATTAAAACAATTTATTGAATTATCAGTTTATTTGCAAATTTATATACTGGAAACTGTGGCGAGGGCGCCCTTTCTGGCGCCCTTTGAAGTTTAGGCGCATCTCCTCATTTTTGGCAACCAGAAAAAAATATTCCACTTTTCTTTTTTGCTTATTCTAAACTTCTTATGTGTGCTATTTGCCTTTAGTTGCTTTTCGCTATTCTCATTTCTTGCAATTTCACATAGCTCACTCTCTGTTGTAGTTCTCGCCCTCAGATGGCTTTTTTCAGTCGATAATGGAACTCGGGCGGACCT
The DNA here is from genome assembly GCA_900625125.1 of Dracunculus medinensis. Classification (NCBI taxonomy): domain Eukaryota; kingdom Metazoa; phylum Nematoda; class Chromadorea; order Rhabditida; family Dracunculidae; genus Dracunculus; species Dracunculus medinensis. Next base: position 186,477 of record UYYG01001201.1, on the reverse strand, counting down.
GTCAGCACATTGTAAACGAATTTAATTTTATTATTTTTGCGCAGGTCCTCTCGTAAGATGAAATTTTTAGGAAACCGTTAGTTATCGTTAGTAATTGCATACTGTTTCGTTGTATTCGAGTACAATAATCCTTTTATTTATTTTGCTTTTACCGCTTAAATTTCGTTCTTTATTTTTTACTGTTTTATTATCAATTATTCTCAATTATTAATTATTTAATTGAAATTGAGTGTATTGCTCGGTTGTTTATAAGGCAAATCGTGCAAATATCATCATGTGATAAATGCGCGAAAGGAAGTTTACGAGTTTATTTATATAAGCAAACGATGGGCCAGAATTTCAGTAGACTTTCAAAATGTTAAATTCTTTGAATATGAATCTGAAACGTGCTGCAAACTTTGTATAAAATTTTCGTTCGTCCGCATTTGTAGTTTATCGGAGTTTTTTGTGGCCATGTATTTAACAGTTTGTCTATTAATTAAGGAATTATAAAAATTATATAAATATTTTCTTTATCGTTCAAATTAATAATTGCCGATTAAATTTCGTCAATTTTTTTCGTTATCTATCAATCCCTTAATAATTGTGTAGTGTTGTTTCTATATTATTTATAAATGAACACTTACCCAGTCTTGAGGTCCTCCAAGCTACCATCGTTTTGTCCCGAGTAAACTCGCAGAAGGAAACAAAAACCGTGTGGAAGGCAGATTATTTAAATAGAAGAGAACGAATTTTCAGCATTAAATTATATCTTTAGTAAATTCGTGAAATCCTTTCGTGCATTTGTCATATGATCGTTCATTTGTCATGTGAAATCCTTTCGTGCATTTGCACGATTTGCTTTACGAACAACCGAGCAGTACACTCAATTTCAATTAAATTGATAATGAAAGAGTAAAAAATAAAAGAACAAAATTTAAGCGATAAAAATAAAAATAATGAAAGAATTATTGTATCCGAATATAATTTAAATAAATAAAACGAAACAATAGCGTGCAATTAATGACGATAACTAACGGTTCCCTAAAAATTTTATCTTACAAGAGGACCTATTGCATCCACCCTCACTCAAATATCACTTGCATTAAAAGTACCATAGCAGAGCGTCGCGTCCTCTGCTTGGGATGCATTTTTCATCACCCGCAGGAGTTGACACATTTCGTTACTTGCTTAAGATGCGGCATTAAAAGTGAAGGGAGCCAACCAAGAGTCAGACTGGACCCAGACTGATATAACAGGAAAGATTTTGGACTAGTGATAAATGGACTTAAATGATTGAAAAAGGAAAGGCTTCTATGAAGAGCTTGGTTTTAGTTTCGCAACCAGTGCAGCCAGCTAAACCAGCAATGATGAGAGTTGTTAAAAGATTTTGTCTCATACTACCTGTATCTTTTTTATTAATTTATTTCTTTTTTCTCTCTTGACTTTGGCTCTTTTGATGATTTTAAAGTGATATTTGATATAAATCATCTGCCAAAGTTAGAAATTTTATAAAAAAATTCTACGAAACCATCTAGATTCTTTCTATGAAACGATGACTTTGAAAATAATGTTAAATAATGTTAAACCTAATACATATGCATTTAAGGATTTACATAACTCAAAATTCCATAAGAACTACAAATTTCCAGCACTTAGAATATCCTTAACACATCAGATTAATTTATACAACTATGAGAAGCGGTTGTGCTAACCAGATATTTACATCAGGGTGTTGGAACATCGCTTCAGATATTTGCAACCCACTGTCACGTGTTTCCATCGACTTTGCGGCGCCTTTGATTCAATTAATAGAAAGGCATTGGAGGATGATGGAACGCGACGGCGTTTCATTAGACTCAAAAAGGCATTTTATGAGCGTACGTCGGCGAAGGTCTAAGTATATGAGGAGATTCCTTCGAAATAAAAACTGGTGTTCGTCAAGGTGTTGTGTCCTTTCCCCTGCAATATTCAACTATGCGATAGACTGGGTAATGGACACCTCTTGTCGGCATTTAAGGGATATCCAAATCGTATCAAAGATCTTGAATAAGCTGGTGATGTAGACCTTTTTGCTGACAATTATAATGAAATGCAAATCATGTTAAATAATGTATCGACAATTGCAATGAGACTTGAACTCAAAATCAATGTCAATCAAAACGAAAGTATTTTCGTCTTATGCAAGAAGCTAATAAAATGCCTCTTTTTGTAAATTCATTGTCGATTGAGGAAATGCTCGATTTTAAAAACCTTGGGTCCACTCTAATACCAAATGGCCAGGCAAAAGACGATAGCTCAGATCACAACAGCTAAAAATGCGTTCTTCCGAAAACTTGACGAAAACTTTATGGACCCGTCGTGAAATTACCATTAAAACGAAAGTCCGCATCTATATAGCCATGATTCGTTCGATCTTGCTGTATGGCTCAGAGACATGGCCAATGAAAGTGGAGGATATTAAGGAGTTATTGACCATTCTTGTCTAAGGTACATTTTACGGGTCCGTCGAGCGGATAAAATATCACATGATCGCATCCATCTTCGCTCAAATAACATCTGTGTTAATAATGTTATTATAGAGCGTTGCCTTCGGTGGTTAGAGCATATTCTCTGTCGTCCACCACAAGAGTTGTCGCATATTTCGTTACTTGCTAAATCGTATGATGGATGGCGTCAAAAGCGAGGTGGACTAATCAAGACCTGGACTGATATGGTCAAGAAAGATTTTGAACGTATAGGTGGACCAGCAATATTTGGACCTAGACGAATGAAAAAGGAATGGCTTCTATTACTGTCGACGATGGCATAAGACCGCACCACTTGGAAGCGTCTTACCCTTGTAGCCGTTGGATCCAGCCTAATCAGTAATGGTGAGTAATGGAGAACTGTTAGAAGAAGAAATTTCATTTCAAGAAACCTTGTAGATATTCAAAAAATATTTTACATGTCTTGCCTGATTTATTCACATAAAATAAAACATAAATATGTATAATATAAATAAAACAAATTTTGATGATTATAAATGATTATGATTATTAATTGAAATTTTCGCTAGGTCCAGACGTCTTCTATATAGCAACCTTTGGCTTTTAAACCATCCAAAAACAATTTCGCTTCATATTCGGACTTTTCTAAATTTAAAAATATATGAATATTAAAAACTGAATTTTATCATTAAAACAAATATTAATATTAATCCACTTACTGCAGTGCGTCATAACGATCTCAACAAATGTTATCCAAACATCCTTCGACATCCCTTTTGCATCTCCACATATATAAATCCTGGGAAGTTTATTTTCGCCTTCATTTTTCGTCAAAAGATTGGCAATCTTAAATTTCAAAATGGAAAAAAAAGGTATAAGCTCAAAGAAATTTTAAATTTTAATTTAAAAAAAATTTGAAATTACAAGCATCGCATATACAATGAGAAAGAAAAAAATTAAAAAACTATTACGTAATTCTACCATCAAAACAATCAAAATAGAAGATCCTCAGACGAGCAGAATCGTAAGAAAAAAAGACTGAAACTGAGAATTCTATGAAAACTGAGAATCCTTTGAAGTTATTCTTTCCTGATATTCCTTTATATTCCTTTAACATTTCAAATTCTGCTACGTTGGCCTTATATCCCTTCACTTTATAATTAATCATAATTCTCATTGTACTCATCTAATCCCATCCATTTTTATTTTCTAAGATTTTGTACCATGAGGCCACAGTAAAAATACAAGAAGATGTAAGCGACATCGAGGGAAAATAACAGGCCTGGATAGTACTGTGGAACTACAACAGGAAAAGTCAAATATAAAGGAGTTTTGAAGAAGAGCGTTTGGTGTTTTCGGTGTTTATGGTGAAAATGGTGTTTATCAGGGTTTGCTTTAACAATAAGATATCAAAAGTTTTTCAATAAGACGTTCCGAGATTTCGTAATCCAGTAGTGACTAATTTCTTCGTGAGGCATATACATTCTAATATGGTAGATTGAAATATACCCTTTGCCCATTCGATTTCAATACGCTTTGCACATACGAAGGCGAGAACCTGCCATTCGTATTATCAGTAGGTCTCGATTCACAAACAAATAGATCCGACAAAATTTCATCATCGACATATGATAACATCTCATTCCTAAATATCACCAATAATCAAAATAGAAATTTAAAAGTATAAAATTTAAATGTAATAGAAATTTAAATTTAAAAATATAGATTTTATATTTTAAAAAGATTTTAATTTAAAAAAATATTTTAAAAAGAAATCAAACAACCTAAATATAAAATCAATTTCTTTATTTTGACAACCAAAATATAATTCTCGATAAACCTTTTCATGACGATTCAACTTTTTGCATTTTTCACTGAAATTTTTTTTTACATGAAATCCGATAAGAGAATCGATAAAATTTTAATGTGGATCTCAAATACTTATTACGATAGCTAGAATATGGATGTATCAATAAAAATGAAATATCTATGTTTTTCTAAATTTCCCTTACCAGAAAAAAATAGAATTAAACAAAGGTAAATGGAAGATATGATTAGCATTGCCACTATATAATGGCTATATAACGATCTGAATAATCTACGAATCGGCAAAATTTAAATGATCTAAGAATTATTCAATAGTTTATTTTAAAGTCTGGGAAAGTATAGGAATGTAAGGAAATATGAGAAAAAAATTACCGTATGTATTGTAAAAAAGCAATAAATGGAACAACTCCAGTTCCTGGTCCAACCATTATTAAAGGTATATGAAGAGCGTCTATTAAATTTAAAGATCGAGGAGGAAATCGAAAATTCGTCGGTTCTTTCAACATAATCTAAAAAATGTAGGAAAAATGACATTTTGAAAAAGGATATTATAATTATAATAAATAATAATAAATTTATAAATAATAAATTTTAACAGATTTAAATTTTAAAAGATCACAATATACTTGTATTAACAGATAAACATTTTTCTGTGCGAATTTTTAATTCAATTGATTTTTAAAAAATTTAAAAAAAATTTAAAAATTTAAAAAAATTTGTTTGCAACAAATCGAAGATATGAAAAATAATAATAAACAAATTAAACTAAGATATGATAATTTGCAAAACAAAGTTACCTCAACATAATCACCAACATTCAGCGACATTAAATAATCGGTAGCAAGACCACAACGTTTATAACATCGACCAGTGCCTTTAGGGAATGTCATTATCGAATAAACAAATCGAATTCTTTTATCCTGATGCGACTGAGTGCAAGCAGCACTATATGGTCGAGGCACTAATCTTGGAAGTAGCTCTCAAAAACAAAAAAATATTAAAACCGTTAAAATTTCTATTTCTTTTACAAAATTTTCTATTTTTTTTCCATAGTTTTGGTTATCCATTATGAAATCTCTTTGCCTATCTGGACAGGAGAAAATCTATCATTAAAATCAAGTTCGGGTGGCTGCTGGAACCCACATCCATTGCTATCCCAAATTGTTTCTAAGTTAAATAAGCCGCGAGCGATTTTTTCGTATTCCAATATGCATGGTACTCTCAGCCTGGCAATATTTGCGATGAATATGCGGGCCAAGCTTAATATTAATATAGTTTAATATTAAAAATTAGCTATGTAAGCTCTCCAAAGTCTTTATATCACCTAAAGTTGGATAATTATCAGTCGATTTCGCACATGAAGAGAGGTCTTGATCAAAGTTTCATAGATTTCAGAACGCTTATGAGAACCAAGTGATAACCATCTATACCCTATCCAAATGTGATGCGAACGACCATCTCCATCTTCGAATGTCCATCTTTTTCATTCTGTATATAATAGAACAGAACAGCTACTGGTTGCATCATAGTGATAATTCGAATAACTCAAGTAAAAATAAAGTAAAATAAAATCACGATATTCGAAAGGACACGATCAACTCTAATCATATGGGATGACCAGTTGCTCTCGTTTCAAGGGCAAATTCTGCAACATCTCCACATCAGTGTTTATCATAATGATAAGAACAAATTCAATGCCGGGCTGAACTTATTAAAGTATCTTCCGAAAAACCATGAAATGCTGGAATGTGCGTAGAATATGAGGATACTCTGGTGCCTTTTATGGTGATAACATTATTAATAATCTGAGCAAAGATGGATACAATCATGTGTGATTTTACCCGCTCAATTCCGTACTTCGGATCGTAAAATATGTCTTAGAATATAAGTGGTCAAAGACTGAAAGCTTCTAAACATTTTCCAACCTCATTGGCCATGTTCGCAGCCATGTAGCAAGATCGAGCGAACTGCAGCTATAGGGATGCGCACTTTCGTCTTTATGGTGATTTCGCGACGATTCCATAAAAGTTCCATCAACCGGAAAACACATTTCTAGCTGTCGTTATCTGGGTTAAGATTTCATCTTTTACCTAGCCATTCGGTATTACTTCAGTGAATCTAATGAATCTAAGATAAAACCGGGCATTTCCCGGTAGTGAATTTACAAAAAGAGGTATTTTATCAGCTTATATAAGAGACGAAAACACTTTCGTTTTAATTAAATTGATTTTGAATTCTCGCTACAGCTATTAATACGCTTAACATTACTTGCAATTCATTATAAATGTCAGCAAAAAGGATTACATCATCAGCGTATTCAGGGACTATGATGCTGTGCTCTGGACTTGCATACCTCTTCAGTGTCAACAAGCGATGCCCATTGTCCAGTCTATCGTATAGTTGAATATTGGAAGGAAAAAACGCATCCAAGACGGACATATTTTATTTCGAAAGGATCAGTCAGTTCCCCATATATGCAGACCTCTGCCAGAGTGTGCTGATAAAATGCCTTTATGAGACGAACGATCTTCTCTAGGACACATTCCATTTTCCAGAGCGCTGCTGTATTAATCGAGTCGACAGCAACTACAAAATCGATAAAGCAAGTGACGATGAGTTTGCTAGTATTTGATGTTCCAGCATCCTTATTGGCGTAAACATCTGGCCAGCACAACCGCGTCCCAGCTTCGTTAGGACGCATTCTGCTATCTCGCATTGCCATCAGTCTATTTAAAAGGAAAGCGAAAATTTTTCCGGAAAAAATTTTTGTCTTTAGGCTGATTCCTCGGTAATTGTGGCAGTATAATCTGCCACCTTTCTTGGAAGCTGAATTACCCCAGCCTTCTGGTATTATTTCCTTTTGCCATACCAGGCGTTAAATTTGTTGAAGGTGAATTACGAAAGATGATGGACAACATTTGAAGAATTCAGCCTCTCTTCAGCTTCGAAGACCATCTTCTCCAGGAGTTTTTTGGCCTTAAGTTTCTGGAATACAGATTATTTCCTCTTCTCTTCTCTTTTCTCTTCTGTTGGCAGATCGCAATATCGAACATATGGCTCGACGAACGAATGAGCTATATAGATGGCGCATGGTTAAATTTAGTATCAAAAAATTCTATTTTATGAGGCGATCCTTAATAGCAGGCTCCCTATTAATATCTCATATCATTTCACTGACCCCTTCTCGAGTTATAATTGCTTTACGAAGAAGGCAAAATAATTTCCTATTATCACCTATCTGGGCCGTCGTCTCCATTCTCAAGGCCATATTGTTCCAATGGCGATTTCTGTCACATCGTGCTACTGTCATTGTAATTCTTCGAAGTACCTGATAGTCAGGTTCTCCTGACATTGAGCATTGGCAGCTTTTTCACATATTTGGACAGTTAATTTTCCGACACCTAAATAGTGCGCTTCCTACTAATATACTAGTATACTCTAATGTGGAAGTGGATAATTTGATCCGCCATTTCAGAGATATCATTCATTTCACTGAGATGCTTTAATAATTCGGTTTGATAAGTGCTTATTCTCGGATTTTTTAGTTTGATATAGTTTAAAGGTCGTGGAATACATTGTTTCTTACTATTCCTCAATTTTTTCTTCTCAGTTTGGTGAATCTTGGCTCGATCTATGAACATGGTCTGACCTATATACCTTTACCATTTTCAGCGCCCCGATAGTAACGACTATCTAGTAGAGAACTCTACAGCGATGACTGACCCATATATAGTCAATTCTGATTGGAATATTGGTTGTCAGGAATTTTCCACGTGACTAGATACTGAAAGCATATATTAGTAAAAAAAATGCATGCTATTCGGCAAAATGAAGAAGGCGTTCTCCATTGGCGCACTGGACCTCGAAATTATATTTGCCAATCACCGAATTCATCGTAACGGTATCATGATCTACGTGCGCATTCCAGTCTCCTTCGATTATGACCATGTCACCTTTCGGTAGGGATGTTGTTAACAGTTGAAGTTCAGCATAGAACTTATCTTTATCGCGGTCATCTGCGGATAAAGGTGGGGCATATACACTGATGATTGAAATATTGCAGAATTTTTCCTTGAAACGCTCGTAGGCCATGCGTTTATTTACTGGCTTCCACTCAATCAGAACGGATCGATTCTTATCAGATATGACAAGCCATTCCGCCCCGAGTTATCCGAGATATCACGATGATATAGCCAATGCCTTTGCTCGGAACCAGGGTCCAATATAAGGAAGATGGACCTCCAATAAACGAGTCGCCTTCACGCAGTATTTAGAAAGGATGTCGATTTTCGTTGCTTGGCTTTCAACATCCATTAGCGTCCTGACGTTCAAAGCAATCAGCATCTCGCCGCATTTACAAAGTGTTAGCGTGTTAGCGGATATGTTTTCACCTCTCTTGATGAGTTCTGAATAATTATCTCGGTTCGCGAGCATGTTCACGCCTTTGAACTATTTTATTATTATAACCGGATATTTATGGCATATTTATGGCATATACTGCCGGATTAGAAGTATCATTTGCGTTAGAAGACGTGGACATCGCATCAAAGGGACTTGACTCTTTCACCATAAAATCACTTGGAAATAGAGATTATTGCGTTCCCTCCTCTAAAGCTTTCAAAGATACGATAAACTGGGTTATAGACACTGCTTACCCGCACTCAAGAGCTGCCCAAATTTCAAATAAATCCAGAGCACGGTAAAATGAACTTTGAACAAGCTGATGATTTACTTTCCCTAATAACTATAAGGAGCTGGATGCTAAACCAGGTATCAATAGCAGCGAAAATCGACCTTCAAATCAATATAAATAGAATTCTTTTCGTAGTTTCTTATTTCGTATATACCAGACGTTGTTAGGATCAAAATTCAAATAAAATTCAAATAAATTAATGGTCGAAGTGTCGGATTTTAAATTTTAAATATTTCGGACCCACTCTCATACCTAATGGCTAAGCGATAGCTGAAACTCCAGCTCGAATAGCTCAATCAGAGAAGTATTTTCCTTCTGGCGAAACCTGTGAAATTTTCGCGAAATCAGCTTAAAACGAAAATTCGCATTTTTCTAGCAAAAGCTACGCAGCTACAAAAAGAGAGTCAAAGAGAGTGGAAGACATGAAGAAATTACTTGTTTTTGACCAATCCTGTCTAATATACATCCTATTTATATCCCAAACCGGCCAAGCAAACAAAGACTCATATGATTATATCGACACTTGCTCGAACACCACCAAGCATTAAGAATATCGTGAGAAATCATTGCCTGCGCTGGTTTATTCTTCATCTCCCACCAGGAGAATTTATCCACATCTCGCTACTTATTAACCCTTGTGATGGATGATGTCAAAAATGGACCAATAAGACCTAGAACGAAATTCAGGAGAAATCTTGAGTATAGGTGGCCCAGCCATATACGGTGGAACTTAGGAGGTGGAAAAAGGAATGGCTTCAACTATTTTCAGGATTGGCATTGGAAGTCTTAGAAGTGCCTTCGTCGCAACTGAAGTGATCCAAGCCATATATGGTGCGGGCTACTAGAAGAAAATAGAACGGTTAATGATGCTAAAGGCTTTATTTATTATAATTATAATTTACTATTATAATTATAATTTATTTATAATTTCGCCAATTATCAAAAAAAAAATTTCATTACCTATTAATCTACAGATAGGAGGACGACATGAAGTGAAAACTGCCAAAATGTCAATCAACGAAAGATTCGCCTTCAAAAAAAATGTTAGAAATTTATAAATTTTTAAAAAGATATATCAAATATCTTCTTTCTTTTATTAAACATGCCAACTTTCAATAAATAAAAAAATAAAAATTTAGAAATCTAAATAAAATAAATTGAAATTTTAGTTGGATCTAAAGAAGAATTCAAAAATTAATTAATACAAGAAAACAATAAAATTCAGAAGACCTGGCGCACAAACGAAGTGAATTCATTTACACCTTGTGCACTGCAAAGTTCAAGTAATCTTCTCCGCTCTTTTTCATCAGTAGCATAATTGGCTAAGACTCTAAGCAGTGGCTAAAATTTATAAAACATAATTTTAGATAAAATTATTTTATGAAAAATATGTTAATATTTAATTGAAATAATTTACGAACTCTACTTGGTGCTCGTCTAATATCTAAGCAATAAGTGAAAATATATCGATATGAGCTTATTTCTGGAATATATTTCGGCAAAACAGCATTCGATTTTTTTGTCGAAGTATCCACAACAATTTGGCACTTTCGATTTGCCACTGACAACAAATTAAGTCTAAAAAATCAAAGATAAAAGTATTTCATTCAAATATATTTATTTATTTATTTATATATTTCATTCAAATCTGCAAAACTGCCTGAAATTTGATTTAATGCGAATAACTTTATGAAAAAATTTCATAAATTTATGCTTTTGACCAAGAATTTATAAGAAAATCTTAAAATACTCAGAAAAAAAATTAAATAACAACCTATGTAAAATGTAATTTACTTCAGCATCTCGATTACGAATAATAAAATAAAAAGCGTCGCCTGGTTCATACTGAATATCAGATAGATTATCGTCATTTCCGAATTGAATTTGTATTTCATGCTTGGATTTTAACGCTCCAACATTAGTTAATTCTAATCTGTCAATAACTTTAGCTGAATGAATTCTACTTGCTGCACCCACTAAATTACAACCATTCTGCCACGGAATTGAAGATTCATCCTTGAAGACCATAGAATTAGTGGTTTTATATTAATATTAATTAATATTAATATTAATAAGTGATAAAAATTCAAGAATCGTCGATTTCTCAATACCGGATTTTTGGATTTTTCTGGTCCTGTTAGCTATTTGGAACAGATTATTTTGCCAAATATTAGAATTAGAAATATAAATGAAAAGACAACAAAATCTGCGTGAAAATAAGAAAGTCGTAAATTATATATATAAATCAAACACGGTCAAATAATCACCAGAAGCGAATATGGATACGAATTTAACAGCGGGATTACCATCAGCAATCTTCATCCATATGGATGACATCAAGTTATATGCAAAAAATTGAGACATTGACGTTCATCCATATAACTCGAATCTACAGCGAGGACATTGGGATACCATTCGGATTAGAGAAATGTGGCAGTAAAAAAAGGCAAAGTAGTAATGACTAATGAAATGGAGTGCCATCAGAATACATAGCAAAATACTAGCTACAAGCATCTTGGTATCCCATAGTCACATGGTAACATCAGAGATCTCTATCCAGAATAACACACTATTAGGAATAGATAGCAACATAAAATCCTCAATCTCCCAGGTCTCAAATTAAAATGTCGCTTAATATAAATAAATAAAAAATAGAAATCACTTGTCAATTCTGTCTTCAGCGTTTTTTATCGAGTAAACAGATGGTGAATAAACAGGTCTCTGGTAGAGGACCCGAAATTGAAGACGATTATGACCATCCATGACCACCCATGGAGAGAGAAAAATTTTTTTGTTTTTATTTTATTTTCAAATTCTAATTCATAAAATTCATTAAGACTTACAAAAATCTCATCAATAATAAAGGACGATAAATAAGGGATAGCAGGAATTGGAACTCGAAGATTTACATCGGAACTTACTTTTTCATCACCTAAAAAGAAATTACAAGAAATGGAATCATTATTAAAAAATAGAAACTAAAACTTGAAAAATTTTAATGAAATTTTCGAAACTACCTTTAATAAGACACGGTTGATCGAGGGGCCATGTTATATTTTCTATTTTCAGTATATCGTAATTTTGAGTGACATCCATTCTCTTAATACATTTCTCATATTTGTTGAACAAATTATTATCGCCCTAAAAATTCATATAGTAAATTCATATAGTAAAATAAAATAACTGAAAATAACGCAACTAACTTATGAGCTTTAAAAAAAACGGCACTTAACGTACTATAATTAATGATTTAATAGAATCGAGATCATCACTATTGCTTTTACGATTAATACCGAACCATTCATATAATTTTATAAACAACTCATTAATCCATGATTCAACAGTACGCTCCAATCTATAAATAATAAATAAACATTGTTTTAAATTTTCTGATTCCCTCTATCATTTTTAAAAAAATCATACCCAGCTTGATCGTCAGCAACACCACTTGCGAATAATCTTTTTGCGCCAAGATGGACCATACATTTCTCAATCTTTCGTGGCGTTCCTTGAAATGTTGAATAATTCGAATCGCCTAACCCTTCAAAAACTATAAATAGGCACCACACTTCTTCATCTTAATCAGTGTGAGTGATTACGAGATATATTAAAAATGTCTTCAATTATTCCGAAAATTTTCTGAAAAATCTTTAACATTAAAAAATATTAAGAAAACTTACCCAGAAGTGCAAAACTCACATTACAGAGAAAATTATTCGGCAATGTTGACTGACCAATAAATCGAACGAACTCAGCTGCATTATTTGGTGGATCACCATCACCCGTCGATGAGCAAACAATTACCATTAATATATTGTTATTCTTATTGAACTATAATGAATATAGCATATATGGCATCTATTTAGATTTTTTTTAAGAACCTTCATCATTACTGGTTAAACTCGCTCTACTGACTTATCGCACCAGATAAATATTCCAGGGAGTTTTTAGATGATAGAAATCCAGATGATCGGTCATCGGCGTCACCCGGACTTTTGGACAAGTTTATTCTTATCGGGAGAAGAGTCTCAGCATCCGCGCTTCCTACTGAGCGACAATTCTCTGAACTGTCCCACTCTTGGAAATAATCCTTCTTTCTCCCGACCGAAGATGACCCTTCTTTAAAAATATATTCTCTCCCAATTTCGAGCTCGTGACATCATATTTTGCACTTTTCTCGAACAATTCTACTCTCAATTTCTGGCTGTTCATTTGAAATAAGCAAGTTTAGTTCAAACAGTACCTAAATAGTATCGTTTCACTCGGAAATACGAGCAATAACTCACTAAACCATTCCACCAGCTTATCTATTTAGATGCACTTAAACAAATTAATGAGAAAGAATAAGTTTAATTTCTATAATTCTTTGATTTGAATGATTTTCTACAAAACTGCCATCATTACTCAGTAGATATAAATGTTAGACATAGATTTTACCGGATTCTTAAAAGAACCAATATTCATCAAGTCCTTTTTGAAATCAACAGAACTCCCAGAAAGCTGCTCACAAATTCTGAACTTTTATAAGCGAATAGTCGTTGCAACAAAATAATCCTAATTTCTAACTGTTTTTTTTAAACTTTTCTTAATTTTCTATAAAACTTACTATTGAATAAGGTGCGTTCATTCGTCCCTTGTTTATTTATCATTCATTTGTTTTATTTATTTACCTTTACTCCTTATTAATAATAGTAAATATAACATATATATTTAAATAAGTGTGATAGAGAAGTATTTATTAAATTTAATCTCAAAAGAAGAAAATCTGTCAAAAAACTAAAATCTGGATGGTTGCTCATCTATATTTGTGTCCTCAAGCAACTCTGAGGTGAAAAAAGCTGGTTGCTTCGATATAGCGTTCTCTCCTCCGACATGGCGCTACTCCTAGGTTGGTACTATATGCGACAAGTATGCAAACCGAGTCAGGTAAAATGATTCCCAGTTTTAGGAATAAAAAGAGCAGAGAAGATAGTTGCTCGAGATAGTTAATGGAGTTGTCTTACGTTTTACGTCAACGTCAAGAACACTCATGGACATAGGGAGCCAGATAATAATTGTCCATATTAAAAATGTCGTATGGATATCGACTGCTCGACGTTCGTCTTTCTGATTTCGAGTCTATTATAGATGCAGAAGGATGGTGCTTCATTGTGGTGCTTTGAATAAATCGGGATGAAACGGGGTAGCGATTGCCATGTGCTCGATTCGGCCTAATTAAATGAAAACTGGTCAACGTTCCTATAGCTTTAAATGAAAATTCTGCAATGTCTCTGTTATCAGTGTATATACGAGCATATTTCTATGCAAAGATGACCGTTAAAAAGATCGATCTTACGCAGAATTACAAATGACATAATAGTTGGCAAATATGGCATTCGAACACGATGTGCTAATGGAGAAAGTCTTCTTGCTCAAAAGCATGGATTTTTTGCTACTAATACATGCTTCTGGCATTAAAGAAGGATATCTAGTCACATGGAATCAATACCCCAGATAACCAATATCCCCATCGAAGGATTGACAACCTTCATAAAACATCCTCAAAGATCTTCATAAGATGGCAATCTTCATGGATCAAACCATACTATGATTCGAGCCAAAATTCGCAGAATAAAAATGGCCACTCGATGGCATTCGTAGACCATGCAGTGAAATTATTAGTCAGTGCAATCAAATAATCCACAGATGGCTTTCCATTACTAAATCAAAAAGCGAAAAAAGCTATAAATTTGAGCAAATCAACCGGATTCCCGCCCATCTTAAATTAAATATAAGCTCCCAAAAGATCAATTTTGGTCATTTTTGTGTTTTAATAGGGGAAACGAGTGCGGAAGTTGTGGGTGAATGATGGGCACTTAGTTTTTATATTTGATTTCTTTGGCTTGATTTTTTTGACTCCTATTATTTCGTTGTAGTAGGGCAATTACTTCGCTTTATTTTCTTGTATATATTTGCGTCTTTACTAATAAAAGTTTAATTACGCAAGTTTGAGGTTAGCAACGAGAAAAGTAAGAAGTAGAACGCCTCACCGCAGAGTTTTTATAATAAAAGTTTTGATAAAAAAGAAAAGTCTCGCGCGGCAGGAAAGTTAAATCTATACAGAAAAAGATAGAGCGGATTCCCCAAATGAATTGTTGTAAAGATAGAATATTGAAAGGGAATCGCCGTAGTCCCAACGAAAATTCCGTGCTATAAAAAATCTCCCTTTTCTCTACAACTAAGTCATTGTACAAATTTACACCAAATTCAGCTAAAAGGAATAATGCCATATGAATTACAATATAATTAATTAATTTATAAATATAACTTGATAATTTGCAGTATCTCCCAAGATCTTACTACCAAGCAAAGAGATTGGAGATAGCAAGAACATTTCATATTGAATTGCTGAAGCACTTCAATGACATAAATAACATCTTTGGAAAGATCGCTGATCGCAAGACAAACTCACGCTAATATCCGAAAATGCGGTAGATAGGAAGCAGTGGTCTTTCCGAAAGGGCATGCATGTTAGGAAATCCTGGCTATCGGGGTACCTCGAAGGCATGCAATAATAATAGCATGGCTGAATAGAAATCACTACTGGAGTGACATGGCGCTAAAAATGAAGGATTAGCTGCTCGATCAGGTGATTCCGCCTTCTTATAACGCAACCAAAATGCTCAATTCGGTGACCCAAGATAATAATAGTGTATTTTTAAGGCTACCTGTATGATAAAGGGAAATTTTTGATGTCAAATTTATGCACCATTCGTTATCCCAGATATAGCTGAAACACTCAGTGAATCATATATTTGCAATTGCCAGCCGCCAAAACAGGAAGAAATCTCCAAAGGATAATAAAGATTTCAGTATGAGACGGTCTTCAAAGTGAAGCTTTCAAAAGTTATCCATAGTTATTTATAACTCAATGGATGAACGCTCTATCATGGAAGAAAGAACTAACAGATGCCTAAAGCAGTGGCACATGACGCCAAGAAGGATGTTGAGATAACTATATATGAATTAGCCCACTAGATATCACAGAAAATTTTTGCTTTCCCACATATGGCATTATGAGACAGCACGGTACTCTCTAACCACGCTGGATTCAGAATGGGGTGCGTGTTAACCAAATATTCGAGGTAAGAAGGGTGCTAGAACATTGCTTTAAATATCGACAACTTATCGACACTTTTTTCATCGATTCTGCCGCCGTCTTCGCTTTAATTGATAGATCAGCACTCCGGAGGAAGGATAACAGAGTGCGAAAGTGTTTCAGAGAATATCAACTGGTATCAATCATAACTCTGTCGTATAAAGCTTTTTCGTCTAACCAGACACCAGATGCTCATAAAATACCCATTTTTATCAATTCATCGTGATTGGATCCGTTCATATACGGAAGGGCCAAGCGAAAAGCATCCCGAATAACCTTAGCAAGAAATGCGTTGTTTGGCGATGTGTGGCGACCTTCTGCAGAATCACCATAAAAAAGAAAATTTTATGCATCGATCTAGCTGCAAACATCATTCTATTATTTAGTTCGAAACACGGCCAATTATAGTGAAAGAAGCCATACTGAGAAGAAGAAAAACCCATCCTTGACTCACATGTCTAAAGTACTTTTTATGAGCTCGTTGAGCGGATAAAATCCCATATGGCTCCATCCATTTTCGCTCAAACATGCACTCAAACATCGCCTACGCTGAGCAGACATGGCACCGGAGCGAGCGGCTCGCACATGCCTACCTTAAGCTTGCAATCTGCCGAGCCACTAATGGTGATAGCCGTTAGACGGATTCAAGTAAGAATTTTATTAGGGGGAAGGCGTTTTAATCAAAGAGAATTAACCTTGTTTTCGAAATCATTAAGAATATATAACTGAGGCGTTAAGGAAATATTTACCGCTCGTTCATAAATTATTTTAGCGATCGCTTCCGACTGACCTGTCTGGGAACCATAAACTATATGAAGTTCACTGCTTTTAATTTCATATTCCATCGAACAGTGAAATGAAATTTCTGCAAAAACAATTACCAGTAACCAACAAAATTAATAATTAACATTAAATAAGCGATTTCTGCAGAAATTCCCAGTGGAAATGCGATTCAGTCCCGAAAAATCCCTCTTATCTTTCAAAATAATTTCAGTCACAAATTAATTACATTTGCAGAAGTGACAGAAATGACTAACAATCGGCTAGAAGCATTGACCTATTGCGCATCCGACTTATAGAAACCCAATTTCACCTTTTATTTATACGTTATTTTTTAAACGCGAGTCTGGGATTGTTCGTAAAAAAAGGGACAGGTGGATGGAACTATCAAATTGGAAGTTTAAAAATCGCTATGAATATATTAATATATTGTGAATATGAAAATTAATATGAATACGGAAATATTAATATGAAAAAAATGAAGGAAGGAAAGGAAATGCAATTTTCAAGAAAATTATATATGAAAATATTATATCATTTTTTTCGAGCGCCGAGTTTTACTGATTGGGCATCGTTGGTTTGTCGGATTGTGCAAATTTTGGCAGGGAATTGGTTGGGGATAGAATATATGTGAGTGGCCAGCGTCATCCTGGGTTTTGAAGGACAGGTCTCCGTGCGCCATCAACAACTGTCCGAGCCATTCTACCGTCAGTGTATTCACCATTAACCAATACTAATGGATATCAGGATGAAATTCCTTTGAAAACACCAGGGAATCACTCGAATAATTACCAAGAGAATTGACCGATTTTTATTTCACTTTCATTTCACTTTTAACATGTTTACTCATATCAGAGGCTGGGATTCAAATAATTACTAATCGACCATGCCGGCCTTCCTTAAACGTTCACTATTTCAAGTTTGCCTCGCTACGCTTCGGTTCCTACTATTATCATTAGGAATCTGCCGAAACTGATTTTATCTGATCTCTTCATTTGATTATTTATTATAATTTATTTTCAGGAGTTTGTGGATATAATATAGTATAAATTAGGAGCTTCCTAAGTTTTATGACTTAATTTGAAAAAATTTTTTTTGGACTCTTTCTTGATGTATATGCTTAAGAAAAATTCAAACATTTTGTGCAGTAATTCAATCTTGCACCATTTGCTTCTTGCATCAGAAAAGTGTCCAGAAAAATGTGGTGGTAAGGTATAGTGGTAGTTTGTGGTAATTTTGCTGACACCAGTGGTTTGTGAAAAGAAACGATCTAATTTGCATGAAGATCTGCAAAGTCTGTGATATAAAGTTGTCTGCCAGGCTGCTTTTTAGTGGAAATCATTCTCTAAAGAAACGAACGCTTTGTTTGTATTTGATTGATTAAAGCCTAAAGCCAAAACCGTAATATTACAATGAAGCTCATTGAGAAATTATTATTATTGTAATTATTATTTATAAAAGCTTAGTAATGTTGCTCTACTTTTTGCAATAAATAGTACCTAAAATATAGATTTTCTATTTCTATAATTTTTAGAGATGATTATCTGCAAATAATATTAGCTCTGGAATTTGTAGGATTAGATATTTAATTTAACTTTACTAAAAACGCCTTTGCCCGATGAACCAACTTAAAAAAGGGGGCGATTAGTCAAGAAAGATTGGGAATCCATGGTTTAGATTTTGAAGCGAATCACTCAAAGGGTAATTCAAGGGTGAAAGCTTGTGAAACTATGTTTCTAAGTTTTGTTGCATAGATATTTTCCACCTTTAAGCTAAAAGATAAGACAACAGATTAATATAATAATGATAATTAAAATGATAATGATAATATTTATTAATTATATTGAAATCAAAATAATATAGAAATATTGAATAAAGCTCGATAAAACTGGAAATATTTTCGAAAAAATCGCAAAAAATTTTTTTAAAGAATAGACTGCAAAAATGCCTTTAATTGGTTACTACCATACTATTTGTTTTATCACGCAGTTATTTCCTCTTTTGCATAATCCGATCTACACTTTCTGACAATTTTTCTGAGCAAATGTGCTCAATTAGCTACTTGGACCAGTTATTTGCGATACTACGGTTGTATCTGGATCCTTTCTTCGTTTGTAGAATCGTTCGCCGGATCACGGCAGCTAGAAATGTGTTCTTCCGGTTGACGCAACTTTTATGGAGCTGTCGCAAAATCACCATAAAAATGAAAATTCAAATCTGTATAGCTTTCACGCAATCTTGCTAGGTGGCTGCGAGACATGGCCAACAAGAGCGGAGAGTATTAGAAGCTAACAACTACCTTTGACTACTGATTTCTAAGATATTTTAGGGGTGGATAAAATCTCAAGTAACTGTATCCATTTTCCTTCAAATATCACTGCATTAATATTGCCATCGCAGAGCGTCGACTTCTCTAGGACACGTTCTTCATCGCCCATCACAGGGGTTGACTACTAAACTCTGCGGTCAAAATCGAGGGGGCTAATCAATGCCTGGACTGATATATTATAATCAGGAAATATTTTGAAATTATAAGAGAACCAGTGTTATGTGGATTTAAACAGTGGAAAAGTGATGGCTTCTATTAATATCAGCGATGGCATCAGATCGAGCAGTTTGGAAAAGTCTTACCCTTGCCAGCCTAACCAGCAATGGTGGGAGCTGTTAGAAGAAGAAGAATGTTTCTGGCGTATCTTGTAATTCACCAACTGCCAATTGGCACTTATTCTTCGTCAGTCTATTTCTATTCGTTCTATTCGTTCTATTTTTCTTCCACAAATTTTTTATTTTCAGAAAATATTGAACGTTCAACTTTCATAAAAAGTAAAATAACTTGGAAAACATTTTTTTCTAATTCTACGCGACCGTTGAATTAACTACGTAGATGA
Source organism: Dracunculus medinensis (assembly GCA_900625125.1). Taxonomy (NCBI): domain Eukaryota; kingdom Metazoa; phylum Nematoda; class Chromadorea; order Rhabditida; family Dracunculidae; genus Dracunculus; species Dracunculus medinensis. The sequence continues at coordinate 166,683 of UYYG01001201.1, read as the reverse complement.
ATCGCATCAAAAAATTTATATCGTTTCTATGCCAAAGCAAATGATAAAGACTGTGGGAAAAAAATAAATATGAATAGCAGTCGAGTTTTGCTGATTGAAAGCGAATAGATAAGTGAATTTCATCTTAAAAATTTCTATTTATGGCGATATAACAAACAAATAATAGAGCAGTTTTTTGATGCGATTATGTATGGATGGATAATTGCAAGAGAATAGCTGGAGTCTCACACAGATGGTGCAAAACCAACTCTATGTGTGCATTCGATGAGTTACACAGCTTTATATTTATAACCGTAATGAAAACCATAAACTATCAACGAACCCACGCATGCATTAGTTATGAATACAATGATATAAAATTATAAAAAATGCTGAAATATTTTTAAAATATTCTTCTTCTCGCTAGTCTCTTCTTCATCTTCTAACAGCTCTCACCATTGCTTGGCTGCCTCTGCGGATTATAAGGATAAGATGTCTCTAAGCTGTTCTGTCCGATATCGGCAATAGAAGCCATTCCTTTTTCCATCATCTAAGTCCATATATCACTGGCTGTTCCCCTTATACGTTCAAAATCTTTCCTGATTGTAGCAGTCCAAGTTTTGATTGGCCCTCCTCGCTTTTGATACCATCCTTCGCAGCTGATTTATAAAAATAGGTATTTTATCAGCTTCTTATATTAAGGCGAAAAACTTTTATTTACATTAACCCTGAGTCCGATTCTCACTTGCATTTACTTGCATTTCATAATTCTCACCAAAAAAACATCATCAGCGTATTCAAGATATGTAATATGATGCTCTGGACTAATTTATACAACTCTTGAGTGCCGAAAAGCGGTATCCATTATCCAGTCCATCGCATAATTGCAAAGGAAAGGAAGCAAGTTTGAACACCAGTTCTCACTTCGAAGGAGTATGCGCAATGTTCCAACACTTCTTGATTGAATATCTGATTAACACAACTGCATCTCCATCTGAATCTACCTTGGTTAGGGCACATCCTACTGTCTTGTATTACCACAAGTCTATTTAGAATACAAGCAGAATTTCCCTACTCCTTTGCATACCACTAACATACCGCACAATAAACAGTTAACCATTCACTTAAAATGAACTTAAAAAAAATGAAATAAACCATAAAATTCAAATTAATTATCAATGGAAATGCATCTTAAAAAGGAATTTATAAGAAATGAAAAATTTAAGAAATAAGTTATAATGCAATTAATGAAAATATTCTGTAGAAAATTTTGAAAAATGAACGAATATTTCCTTCTTTTCAGAGGAAAAGAATTTTTTCGCAGAGAGAATTTTCAAAATAAGAAAATTAATTCGACTGAAAAATTTTAGTGAAACTTTATAAACCATACAAATTTTCTTATATGACACACAAAAAATTAAAATCCTTGTTCAATCTTCAATAATATTCGATATTCGATAAATATTTTCGTACTTTTAAAAGATATAAAAAAAAGACCATTAAGCGAAATTTTTTTCGATGGATGCAAATTTTTCTGCTTAATTAACGTTTTCCGAAATTTCATAGAGAAATTACAAATTTTCGGGAAATTCTAAATTACAACTAATGACAGAACTCACCAATTACTTAGCAATTTCATCAAAAAACTAAAACACAAACTGCGTAAAAAAAACATCGACTATAATCTCCTATATCTCCTATAAAAATGAAATTTTCGAAAACGGTGACATCAACCAAACATTAAATTTTTACATGAATTCAGTAATTCATTCATGCTGATGAAAAATTTAAAAAACAATTTCACTTGCAATACTCGGAACCCTTTCGTTTATATCAAAACTCTAAACCCTAAAGTACAAAAATTTATGTTTAAATATGATTCCATGCCAGCAATTTTATGCAAATATCGCAATGCAGCATGATTTGATAAGCATCTCTTTACTGAGCTTTTTTGTAAAAAATTCGATATAATAATGATAATGCAAGCTAGAAATAATTTTGTATAAAAGAAACCAAACTAAATAATAGCTGGAAAATTTTACAAGTACGACAATGCAGTAGCAATAAATCGCTATGCAAATTTTTTTCCTAATTTCCAAAAAATCTATTAACAAAATTCGCTAAAAAAAAGAATGATGAGACAACAAACAAAGAATATTGGAAGTTGGCGCATAAAAATTCCACGCAAAAAAATAAAACTTGCACAAAAAATTGACTGCTAAAATCAAATAAGAAAAATAATGAATTATTTTAGAAATAAGCTATTTTTTGGTTCTTATATAAAAAATTATATCGTCTGCTCAGCTTCAGCTAGAAATGACTTTGGAGGTAACATCAACGTTGACCCATCCCAACTACCAGCTGGCAAGTCCGTTTTATCAAGATCATTGAAATAAGAATGTTGCAGCGCAGCCTTGCAAGTAATTCGATTCCCTGGATTGTAGAGAAGGAATTTCTAAAATTTTCCAAATACTAGAATAAAATAAAAAAAATATGAAATGATCTTTAAGTCATATTTTAATTTTAATGTCGATGCCGATTTATTTGCAATAATTTATAAATAAATCAAACAATAAAAGAAAGATTAACCACCTCTAGGAGATCAAAGCCTTCATGATCCAAGAAGACAAGAGCTTTCGATGGTAGAGCATAATCCGTAAATTTTGGAAATGCATGCATAAAGTCCGTTTTTTTGGTTAAAGAGGCAAATTCAGTATCTGTCGGCGTGCGAAGCATTCTGAAAATAAAATTTAAGAAACTTTCACAGAAATTTTCTCAGATATTTTCTTTAAATAATATGCAATAATATGAATATGAAAATGTGGAATAAAAATCTGCTAAATCTGCTCAAATACAATTAATTAAAGAAAATAATTTACATAAAACATATTTTAAAAAAATTCGTGATGAAAGTTATTCTTTATATTAATTATTTATATCTATAAGCGTCATTATATAATATAAAAGAAATGTTTGCGTTATTTAAAAAAATTAAGAAACACATAAAAATGTTAAAAAACTAATTTTAATACTTGAATATGCGAAAAAGCTGATCGATCTCACAATCTCCGCTGAAAAGAGCTTGTTTTGATGCCAATTCAAAAAATATACAACCAATGCTCCATACATCCACACTGCATGTATAAGGCGATTCAGCTATAATAACTTCTGGTGGACGATACCAAAGTGTAACAATCTGAAAAATGATTTTATTAAACAAGAAAAGAGAAGTTTCAGTACTCTGCTTAATGTATGAAAGACATAAAATGATATTAAGATAAAATGATATAAGAGATCTATCACAAAAGTAGAGATTTAGCTAGTCAAATCCGATTATTAGTATATTGAAAACAGGTTTCATAAATTCTAATCCTGTCGGAGAGGACATCCGCTATAAGTTTTATTCCTAAATGAATCTCTGATAATCTAGTAGGCTAGAATACTGAAGAAAAAAAAGGAGATATTCCAAATCAAAATTTTAAAAATATTTTATGACATGCTTTTTTTTACAAATGAAAATTTTTTTTTAAATTCTTTTCACCAAAATGTGCTTTTACCTCATGAGTGTATGCTCTTGCTGGTATAAGGACAGCACGTGCCAAACCAAAGTCACACACTTTAATAGTACCATTCTTCGTGACTAGCATATTTTGAGGCTTTAAGTCACGATGCAAAATCCGTCGCTGATGGCAAAAACACATAGCTTGACACAACTGATACATAAAGGATTTAACCTGAAATTGATTTTGTCAGAACCCTATAATGAGAATTACTTGTAAGGAGATCAAAGAGACTAATTATATGCCCAGCTTGTATGAGAAAATATAAAACCACCAAATAAAATAAAAATAAAATTCTATAAAATTTTATAATTTCTGTTCATTGCTTAAAAATACTAAAAAAAAATAGCGATGGAATGAAAATCTTTGGGATCTTTGGGAAACTATTTAAACCTTACCAATACTTGTGGCAACAGCTTATTTTTTGGTAGCCTGTCCAAAAATACTTTCGCATCCATTGAGCAATACTCAAAAATCAAATACAGTTTCTGAGACTGGTAAACGATATCAAACATCCTGAAAGCATTAAAATTTTATAATAAAATTAGAAATTTGGATTTAAATTACTACCACTGAAGAATCATAAAATCAAATGAAATTTTAATGTTTTGCAATGGAATATTTTTTTTTTAAAGCAGCATGCACTATTTCAGATGAGGCTAGCTACACAGACTATTAATGTAAGATTCTTCACTTCATAATCCTTTAGCAATAACAGATAATAGATGCGCCTCTGACTTAAACAAGACTATCACATCTACCAAACACAGTCAGTGATATCATCCTGTTACATAAATACAAAAACCTTTTAAAAGTCTTTAGAACCTACTTTCCATTTCCACTAGAAATTCCTTCTCTGGCGAAATCTCCAAAGAATCTAGCAAAATTGTTATCGAAAGTTCGTATCTATTTAGCTGTAGTATGTGTGAGTGTACAGTCTTTTATATTACAGTCCTACGAAACATGGCCAATGCAAGTGGAGGAATGGAGAAAAGCTATCTATCGTTTTCCTTGAATCTTACGGCATTTTAAGAGCCCATCAAATGGATTAAACCTCAAGTGATTGCACTTATATTCGAATATTATCTGCGCTCAAAATACCGTCAAGACACCATTCAAGGTGGCTAAACCCTGTTCTTTGCTGCCGCAAGAAAACGATGCAAAACTCGCTACCTTTTTTTAAAATGAACTGCGTCAAAAGAAAAAGGACCAAGACCTGGGCTGATGTAGTCAAGAAAAGATTTGAAATAGTCCCAGAGATATATGGGTTTAGACGATTGAAAAACGAATGGTTTAGTGTCTGCAACTATTAAAACTGTTACTGCTTATTAAAACTGTCAGATATGGAATCGACTTGGCCTTAGCCAGTGGAGCAAGATCTACCCAGTAATGGTGAGAGATTTTAAGAGAATTCGAGAAGAGAAATGTTAAGATGAAAGCCTAAACTGTGCACAAAAAGAAATAGAGTACAATAAATAAACCAACTTTAATATATTGGGATGTTCAAGTTCTCTCAGAAAAACAAGCTCACGAAGAGCTGTAGCCGAAATTCCATCAGGATCTTCTTCAGTGCGTATTTTCTTCACAGCAAATATCCTATTTGTTTGTCGATGGCGCGCCTTATATACAATTCCGTATGTGCCTAATAACAAACGGAAATAAAGCCAAAAATATTTTCAAATAAAAATAAACAGTTGGAATAAATAAAAATTACGTCGAATTCGAACCAAACAAATGAATAAACAAACCCTCTCCTAATTTTTGAAGCTTTTCGAACATTGTCATGCCAGTGACTGAGAAATTGGCATTCGAAACAGGTCTGTATCTCGGCCTAAAAGCTGAAAGGCTGTTCCAGGTCGACTTGAACACACTCTGCGAGCTCATAACAATCAAATAACTGAAAATTGAGAATATGAAAATGAGCTTTCTTCTCATATCGACCCATCGATTTTCGGAGCATAAAGTAGCGGAAAATGCAAAAAAAATATTCGGTATTTTGCTTGAAAATAATCTGCACGCAATCGCTAAAATATTTGAAATTAAAAAGTAGAAATATCAAAAATTTCATTTTTAATTCTTTTTGATTTCTAAACAAATAAAAATAAATATATAAAAAACGAATACCACTGTAGGAAAAACAAAAATTTTAAAATTATAAAGAATTGCCTCAGACTTCACCTCGCAAGAACCAATAAGAACCACGCAGAAACTATGCACCGACAAACACAATTGATTAGGTTTCAAATAAAAAGAGAGCACAAATGATCAAAAATAAATTACCCGCCAAAATGATTTGAATTTAAATTTTTTTTGAAAATTCGTGCTAAGAGACAATTTGCAGCTTTCCTTCTATAAATCAGCTTAATTTAAATGGTCGATGATTTTGGGCGATTGTCCAACATCAGGCAGCGAAGTGGAGGGTTTATGCTGGATAGTTCCGATGGTGTGTGCAGTGGAGAGCTAAAACAGGTTTTAAGCCAAAATATTCTCAGCTTTAAGGCCCACTGGAAGGAATTTGAGTATTCTCGAATTTTATAAAGGTTAAAGGCTGAACAAAGAAAAGAAATGTTCAAAGCATAATTAATAGAATAATTTTATGTCATGAAAAGCTTCAAATTTCTTTATTGCAGATTTTTTTTCCTCACTATTATTGGTTAAATTCGCTCCACTGCCTTGTCGCATTGGGCAATATGCCAGGGAGTACCTTGGCGATAGAAATAAGTCGGCAGCATCATCCGGATTTTTTTGCAGGTTTACTCCTGCGGGGAATCGAACCTCACCATTGGCGCTAGCAATTGAGTAACAAACCACTGAGCCATTCTGTCCACATTACATCTTTATTACTGATCGTTCGATAGTTTTTTGCAAATTTTCTCCTTTTTTTGTGTTTGGGAAGCATAATTTTTTTGTTTTAGCTGTTTGATAGAAATGCTGGTAAATGCTGCTAACGAATTTGGTATAGTAATTTAGTATATATTTAATTTAATTTATTGAGCTAATTTAATTTAATATATAATATTTTGTTCCGATGTAAGTAAGTTTGGTTTTCTGAAAAAAAGGTTTTGTTTTAGTAATTGAAGGATTTGGATAAATCGAAAATACAGGGAAAGAAGAAGGGAAATGAGTATTGTCCATCTCAGTTCAGTTTTGAATTACGGTTAGAATTTTTCTTTATTGGAAAAGTTTTAAAACTGCTTCTTCGCTTTTTTAAGCTCAAAAAAATTTATGACCCTAAATTTTTTTAATATCACGACAACTCCAAATCTTTATCATTGATTAATCTGTTTGGCTTCTTAAACTTCTTATTTGTCGGGAAGTAGCGAGAAAAATTTGGTGCAACCAAGGCTCCAAGTAATTTTTTCAGCAAAATTCAGCAAAATTTACTAGATTTATGCATCAAATGATATTAAAAGGTGAAAAACCGCTTTTTTTGGAATGTTTTTGCATTATTGTTTTTCCTGATCGCAGTTATTTTTTTTCGATTTTTTTCAAAACAACCTTTATTGTATTCCCTTAAAAAGATGTTTTGTGGAAGTGGTAATTTACCAGATTCTGCTAAATTATAATGGATAAAACCTTTTTAGCTATTTTCCTACTCAATTAAACAATAAATAATGCATTTTAATATGACAGTGGTGACGTCAGAAAATTTTGTCTAAAAAATTAACATTTTTTCGAGTTTTACGCTGTTCTCAGAGTTCCTCTTTTTTTTTTATTGTTTTCTTCTGCACTTTCGAGCTAATAGTTTTTTACAAAAATATACTTAATTCCCATATTTTTAGTCTTATTGAACCGGTTCGGTTTAGCCGCTGCTCGCTTATCGTATATTTTGAAGGAAATAAAAGAAGTCCTTTGGAGTGCTGTTTGAGCGCTGTTGAGTGCTGTTTGAGCTCAAGGCGATATAGTGATTATACAATAATACATAATATAATATAATAAAAATAATATCTATGTACAATGAATCGAAAAGAAAGACATTTTTACGATTTTTTCATTGACATGTCTGTAGATTTGTAGCGAATGGTCATCTATGTTCACTATTTGCCTATGCATGAACACCTATATCTCTCTCATTAATTGCTATTGCTGGGAACTTTTCCTGATGCTTAAGATCATTTGTAGAACCAAACGCAGATATAACCCCAAATTTTGGCTCCATACCAATATCAGCAACGCGTGTAGTTGTCGGTCGTCCTGTGCGTAAATGTGGAGGTGCTTTAAATCCTCGGATAACTCGCTGAAAGTTTCCCTTATTTATTTATTTATTTTTGTGCTATTAATTGAGATTCCGTTAATCATTTTGAGATAAATTTGAGATAAATATAGTTTTAAAGTTTTTTAGATATGAAAATTGTTTTTGCCTTTCGATATATTAAGAAGAATGGAATAAATTTATCTTTCAAAAATCTTGACGATACTAGTGAATTACCCCTATTTCTATTGTAAAATTATTTCCTGACAAAATTTCTTAATTTTATCAAATTTGTTCTAATTTTATGCAATTTTAAATTCATTATTATTACTTTTATTCATTAATTAATTTTACATTTAATGGCACGTTGAGCCTAAATTTGTGGCTAATGCTTATCTAAATTCACATTTTTTGGCCAATCGGGGTGAACTAGTGCAAATTTTGAAATTAAATGGAATTGTACGCGCACTGCTGGAAAAATCTCAAAAAATTTAGAGAGATTGCCTTTCTATTTAACCTGCTTACTTGGCTGGTTTCTTTTTCTGATGGATTAATGGTTTAATGGGCCAATTAAAGAGTCACCTCTTTTAACGTTCCTTTCTTATCTCTGAATAACAAATAATACACCATGAAGGCTGGTACTACAATCATTGAACAAAGCGCCAAGATAAATCCAATGATCTCTGCGCTAGATGGGAAATTTTCACCTGTTGGATATCTTAATGGTTCATATTTTACGATGCACACAATAAATAGTACCTGGAATTGTAAACTTTTTGAACTTTTTTTTACAAAAGAACATGCAGGAAAATCTTTAGATGGATTTAAAAGTATGCTTAGTTATGTTATTCTTAAACAACAAATTTTCAAATAGTTCTTAATTCATGCAATAGATCTGAACAAAATTCGCGCATAAAATAAACAAAAATTTACCGCTACTGATATTGGTGTCAGAAACTTCCAAAAAATATCCCAAACAATTGACATATTTAGACTGATCATCTCTTTTAACGCATTTCGAATATTTTTTGCCCCTAAAAATTAAGGTGAATTATTGCAATGCAGCGACCAAATAAGCAATATATAAAGGATATAAAAATATATCAATCAACAAACCAAAGCCCCATGCTAATCCTATAACTTCAAAGAATACAACGAATAATAAGGCAATTCCGCTTGCACCATATGCATCAAATAATGTCAACCAATATGAACCAGCCTGAATTCCTTATATTATTCAAAATCTTAATATTTTAAAAGCATTCAAGGCTTCTTTGGATCAAGAATTCATAAGCCAAAATAATGAAAATCAACCTGTGACACCATCGGAATGCCAATAATAAAAAAAATAAAGCAAGTGATCGCTAGTGACACAGATTTAAATCTCCTGATTGCTGGGAAAGTGTCCTCCAAAGCAGTGAAAAATCCTTCTAGAATACACACCTTAATCCATTTAACATACGTTAGATAATACGAATAACACGATGAGTTCTCACATTTATGCACGTTATGAAATTTTCTGCTAAATTTATTAGATACATTTGAAATATGAAAAACTTTGAATGTTTCAGTAAGCACATTAACCTGAGTATCTAAGCCCAGAATGACTATCATAAAAAAGAATAATACAGCCCACACTTGTTTTACTGGCAGATTGCTAGCCACTTCTGGATAAGCTTGAAAAACAAGACCTACACCTGAAAAAAAAGGTTTTTATTCCATAATAACTTTGTTTCCCTCGCCCAATTTTTATCTCCAAATTTTTGAACAAAATTTTTAAAAATTATTTCAACAAATCTTAAAACTTTTAGGAATTTATTTCAAAGATTAAAAAACTTAATACTGAATTATATTTTTGAAAGAATATACCTGGCTTAACGATTTCATGGATTTCTTTATTAGCGATGGTTGACATGAAGCCAAGGATCGAAAAGACCACAAAACCTAAATAATCATCTATAGTAATCTTTTTCTTTCACTTGTTCCATATCGTTTTGACTCGATCATTCTTCTTCCAACAGCTCTCAACATTATTGCTTAGGCTGACTACAAAGGTAAGATAATGTTAATGTTTTCAAGTGGCACGGTCTGATACCATCGTCGACAGCAATAGAAACCATTCCTTTTTTAATCGTATAAGTCCATATGTTGCTGGTCCCTCTATACGTTCAAAATCTTTCCTGACTGTATCATTTCAGGCCTTGACTGGTCCTCCTTGCTTTTGGCGCCAACCATTACAGGATTTAGCAATTAATAAAATATGCGTCAACTCATGTAGTGGACGATGGAAAATGTGCTCTAACCAGCGAAGATCCTCTGTGATAATGTTAACATTATTAATATAGGTGGTAATTGATCGAAGATGGATACAATCATGTGCGATTTTATCCGCTCGACGGATCCGTAAAATATATCTTAGATATAAGTGGTCAAAGGCTGATAGCTTTTTAGTATCTTCCACTCTCATTGGCTATGTTTTTCAATCATATAGCAAAATCGAACGAATTGTAGCTATATGGACTCGGATTTTCATCTTTATGGTAATTTCGCGACGGTTCCAAGGTCTCACCAGCCGGAACAATATATTTTTTAAATATTTCTAGTTGTCGTCACAATTTTATCCTTCGCCATTTGGGGTTACCGGCAATGAATTGATAAAAATAGGTATTTTATCAGCATCTTGTGTATAAAACGAATACACTTTCGTTTTGTTTACATTGATTTTGAGTCCAATTCTCGTTGTCGTTGACACATTATTTATTTATATTTCATTTAACTGTCAACAAAAAAAATTACATCATCAGCGTATTCAAGATCTGTACATCTGTTGTGCGATGCTCTATGCTGATCATCTCTTAAGTGCCAAGCTCTCTTAAGTGACAAGCGATACCCATTATCCAGTCTATCGCATCGTTAAATATTGTACGGGAAAGGACCCTCGATCATACTTCCATGTTTTTCATTATAAAAATCGTAAGCCGCAAGATGACATTTTTCAATCCATGCGGAAAGAAAAATAAATTATTAATTAGTTGCTAATAATCCAAAAACAATTGACCAAATGAATATTATTATCATTTATTGCTTGCTCTTTGTCACATTTAATCGACAATGGCACTAGATACTTGATCGAAGAAGAAACTATTAGGTACCAATGGGTCCAATAAGATCATAAACATAAAATCACAAAAGAATCTTACCAGCAAGAATACTGGTGCCTCCATTGATTGCGCATGTTATGAAACTATCTCTGTAAAATAAATGATCGAATATCGAAAAAATTAAATTTGAGGGTTTTTTTAAGTGTTCTATATGTGAAATGTTTTTTGAGCATTAGGAAAAATTATTGGCATTTGTTAGATGGCCGAATTTACACTAAGAATTATTTAAAGCAGAATAAAGTAAAAGCCAGTCCAGATGTTAATATTGGATTGAAAATACATAAATATCCTTTTTAAAGTACCTGAAACAATTTTGATTAAAAGAATTGTGTGAACCAAGGGCAGTTAAGGTTCCGTAGCCAACTCCATAAGAATAAAGTACCTAAAAGTTATTTCGATTTTTATTTATTTAATATTGATGTATTAAAGAATTGTTCAGGATTAAGATGTCTGAAACATGGATAAATATTTAATTTATGACTAAATCCATCCATTCTAGAAATCGAAAAAATATCACTATTATATTCTAAAAACCTGTTTTCTGTTTTTTAATATGGCCTTTTTAATATGGCCTCTTTGTGATTTCATAAATCAAAAAGCGAAAAAATATAAAACCTGTGTTCCAGCGTCTCGCCATACAGTAGTCTCCACCAGTTTAGTGAAATTAGGTGTAAAATAATAAGATAATCCTTTGCCTGCACCAGGTAATGTTAATGCTCTAATCAACAAAACAATAAGAAGCACATAAGGAGAAAACGCACAGAAATATACAAACTGAAATCCTGATTGTTGTTGTTAATGTTAGGCAGTGATATGATAAGTGGATTTACTGACCCATCCGCCCTATTGAAAAGTTCAAAATTAAAGATTTTTTGGGCAGACTTTTTTGGTGTATTATTCTTTCATTATTTATGCCTTACTTTAAAAAGTGTGGCCATAGAAATTAGTCCAATGACTGAATTCTAGGTTTCCAATCAAATCAGTTAAATTTTAAAGCCATTGTAGGCTGAATGGCTAATGGTGATTATCATTCTTTTTGTGGTCATCATGGCGAAAGCGATTACAATTTATATGTATCTCGACAATGCTCAAAAAATAATCGAGTACTATCAAATTTTTTAACATTGATTTATAAGTATTTATAGGTTTGCATAAGTATTCTCTGATGATTCAAAGATTTTATCATTTTTACGAGCGATTTTTATATATAAATTTGATTTCATACTTTTCGAGCTTTTGTGATCCCTTTACGCAGTGCAATGTAAACAATGAACCAGGCAAGAAATAATAAACCAAGCAGTTCCAGTTGGAGCCCACCAAATTCAAAGAATGTATCACTTTGTTTGAGCACACGGCGTCTAAATTCATGATATTTTCCAGGAAAAATATCTTTTTACAACAATAAGAATGCATTATATTTCATTTCTCGCCTTTTTTAAAAACGCATTTTTGGAAGAACTTTTTAGTATAATTATTGATAAGTAATAAATATATCAAAGCGGTTTGTTTCGACTCGATAATCTGCAATAGTTTTTATCCCGATATGCCTTGTTAACTGTTATCGGGAAACAGGTAAATAACACTCGGATTTATGCTTCCATTAAATCAAACTTACTCCCAGAATTGTTGAACACTCGTTTCAGTTTGTAAACCCACTCCTGATAGATTTGAATTCAGTTCCTGCACTATTGTCAAATTTGAGTTTTGTTTCGTGGTGATGCACTGAATCGTATTCCTGAATCTTCATTTTATTCGCGAGTGAACGTATATTTTCTGTCTATTTATTTTAATTATAAGAATGACTTATTTAAATGACTTATTTCTCTAAACAGACTAAAATATATCCTTCAGCACCTTCTGATTTGCTTGGCTTGCTGGGATGAAGCATTTAGAGAAACTTCTCGCCAGAGAATCACTTAGGATGGAAAGTATGAGCGGATTTCCAGCAAAAAGCAGATACAAAATTTTTAAAGCTTTCGTTTTGGCTGCTCTTAGATAACTTCTTAAAAGGTTTTAAACTGATACAAACCACCAATTGTCACAATTTTCCCATGGAAATGTGGCCGCAAATGATGAAATCATATAATATATAGCCCAGGCAACGATAACACAGTAATACGAACAACACATAAACGATAAAACAACATTGCCGATTCCAACTCCTAAAGTATTAAAAAACGATAATTCATCAAAAATGATATTAGATGATTTTCCAGGATTATGAGATCTCTTAAGTCAAAGCAAATTTATCACTATATTACATCGGCAGCACAAGTAAACCAATGCTCAGAACTTGAAAAGTGTTTTTCAGTTGATGACGAAACGTATAGCATAATATATCGACGCAAAATGCTTCAGGTCTTTCGGATTTCGGCTTCCGGATTTTTCAAAATAAAGCAAACCTTTGAACAGTGGGCAAATCACCCACACTTCCATTGCACCACGCTGTATGTATTGACCGATCGTAACTTCCATAATGAATGTCGGAATTATAATTAGTGAAAATGCGATGACATATGCAACAAGAAATGTTCCTGCAAAAAGCATTGTATGTGCTGACATAAATTTAGAGCCTATTTGAAATTTATCGCCCATACCTATTCGAATGGCTTGGCACCATTTCATTATTGGTGAATTATTGTCAAATTTGGATGCTTTGCTCATAATCAATAACTTAACAGAAGATATTTTGTCAGCTGATTGTATTATTGTATTCTTATTTTATTATTTTATAAATAATCTTATTTACTATTATTACGTAATATACCATCGCTATTACGTCTTATCCGAATCAATTTTTTTCAACTTTTTTAAAATTATTTTTCTCTTTTTCTAAAATTTAATTGTCTTTTTCTTTATCTTCTTTGTCACAGGATTAAATGTGTCATGGTGTGAAAAATACGGGTAACTGCTGGGGATTCACCTGTATCTCTATCCCCAAGTGACTCTATGTTGAAAAGGTCAGGTTTCTTTGACATGACGCCCTTGTATTCCTACGCACTTATGATTCTGTGGTACATGCAATAAATATACGATCCGGGCGTAATCATAATAATCATAATAAAATAATTTCAAGGTACAAGCATAGAATTTGCTCGCGAACCGAGATAATTACTCAAAACTCAAGGGAAGCGAAAACTTATCCGCTAATACTTTGTAAGCGCAATCAAGTGCTTGTTGGCTATAGTTGTTTTGAACGTCAAGACGCTAATGGATGTTGCAAGTCAACCAATCACTGTCCACATCCTTCCTAAATATAGCGTAGATGTGGATGTGTTTGTCGCAGGTTCGTCTTCCTTATGTGGGCTCTGAGTAATTATTAAACCTGCTTTCGAGCAAAGATATTGGCTATATCACTGTGGTGTCTCGGATAACTCGAGGCGGAATGGCGTAGCGATTGTCATATCTGATAAAACTCGATACGTTCTGATTGAGTGGAACCCAGTAAATGATGGTATGGCCTACGAGCGTTTCAAGGAAAAGTTCTGCAATATTTCAGTCATCAGTGTATATGCCCCACCTTTATCCGCAGATGACCGCGATAAAGATAAGTTCTATGCGGATTTTCAACTGTTAACAATATCCCCGAAAGGTGACATCGGAGGAAATTGGATTGCGCACATAGGTCATGATGCCGTTACGAGGAATTCAATAATTGGCAGATATGGCATCGGGGTCCAGAGCGCCAATGGAGAAGGCCTTTTTCGTTTTACCGAACAGCATGAATTCTTTGTTACAAATAAATGCTTTTTACCATCGGAGAAAACATCTATCATGGTGCTCTCCAGACAACCAATATTCCAGTCAGATTGACTATATATTCACCACTGGACACCAGTCAGTCACCACTGGAAGAGTTCTGTACTTGAAAATACTTGAAAAAAAAAGAGTACTTGAAAATCGTTCTTACGGGGGACTGGAACTAGTAACCGCTGTGTATCAGATCAAATTATGGTTCGAACCAAGATTCGTATAAAATTAACAAGTCGAAGAAACAAAGTATCTCAAGATCTTTCAATTATCTCAAATTAAAAGATCCAGTAAACGCATTTCAAACCGTATTATTGGAATATCTCAGTGAAATGAACGTCAGTGATGTCTCTGGAAAGGCGAATGAATACTGGTCCCAACTAAAGACATACTTAAAAGTTAGCCACCTCCACATTAAGGTATATTAGTAGGAAGCGCGCTAGTTGGGTATCGGAAGCAACGGTCCAACTGTGTGAAAAAGCTAAACCAAAATCCGAACATTAGAAGATCCTGATTATTGGGTGCTTCGAAGAATTACAAAAGCAGCACGGTGGTGCAGAAATCGTGATTGATAGGAGATGGCCTTGAAAATGAATACTGTGGTTCAATTAGGCGATAATAGAAAATTATTCCGCTTTCTTCATAAAGTAACAATAATTCGAGAAAGGATCAGTGAAATAATATGGGATATGAATAGGGTACCTGTTAAGGCTACTAAGGTTCGCCCCATAGGATGGAAAGAATTTTTTGAGACCATATTTAACCATAATGCACTATCCCAGATATAACTGATTCGCCCATTGAGCCTTGCGTTTGCAACTGCGAACCGCTAACAGAAGAGGAAAATCTCTGTAATCCATAAATTTAAGACCAATAAAGCCCCCGGAGAAGATGGTCTTCGGGCCAAACTCTTCAAATGTTGTCCATCATCGTTCATAGCACCTTCAACAAATATATTTTCTACAAATAAATATATGGAAAAAGGAAATAATACCAGAAGACTGGAGCAAAGCAATTCTACTTCCAATTCCTAAGAAAGGTGACAGGATACTGCGACAATTATAGAGGAATCAGCCCTTACTAGCAAAAAAATTTTCACTATGGACTCATGGAAACACGAAATGCAGAATTCATCCTAACCAAGCTGAATATAGACCGAGACACGGTTGTGCTAATCAGATATTTACGTTAAGAAGACTCAGGATCAATGTAAATAAAACGAAAGTCTTTTCGTCTTATGTGCAAGAAACTGATAAAAAGCCTCCTTTTTGTAAATTCATTGCCGGTTGAGGAAGTGCCTGATTTCAAATACCTTGGGTCCACTCTAATACCAAATAGCCAGGCAAAAGATATTATAGCCCGGATCACGGCAGCTAGAAATGCGTTCTTCCAGTTGACAAAACCTTTATGGAACCGTCGTGAAATTACCATAAAAACGAAAGTCCGCATCTATATTGCCGTGATCCGTTCGATCTTATTATATGGCCAATGAGAGTGGATATTAAGAAGTTATCTGCCTTTGACCACTCTTGTCTAAGGTACATATTACTGGTTCGCCGAGTGGATAAAATCTCACTACATCGCAGCCACCTTCGTTCAAATACCACTTGCATAAATAATGTTATCATTGAACGCCGCCTTCGCTGTTTAGGGCACATTCTCCGTCGAGTTGACGCATATTTCGTTATTTGCTAAACCGTGTAACAGTTGGCGTCAAAAGCGAGATGGGCCAATCAAGACCTGGACTGATACGGTGAGAAAAGATTTTGTATAGGTGGACCAGCAATATATGGACTTAGACGATGGAAAAAGGAATGGCTTCCATTACTGTCGACGATGGTATCAGACTGCGCCGCTTGGAAGCGTCTTACCCTTGTAGCCGTTGGAGCCAGACTAACCAGTAATGGTGAGAGCTGTTAGAAGAAGAAGAAGAAGCGGCACTCTGAAAAGTGATGAAATGTGGCGGTGCCCCAAAAAAGATTTTTCGGCTCATAAAGGCGTTTTATTAGCATACTCTCGCACAGGTCTATGTATATGGCGGAACTGACAGACTCCTTGGGAATAAGAACTGGTGTCTGTTAGGGCTGCGTCCTTTCCCTTACAATATTCAACTATGCGATTGACTGGATAACGGGCGTCGTTTATTGACAATCAAGAAGTGTGCAAATTAGTCCACAGCATAGCATCACAGACCTCGAATACGCAGATGATGTAGTCCTTTTTACAAGTTATGAGGAAATGCAAATGATATTAAACAATGCGTCAACAATTGCAGCGAGGATTGGACTCAAAATCAATGTAAATAAAACGAAAGTATATATAAGATGCTGATAAAATACCTATCAATTCATTGCCTGTTGAGGAAGTGCCCGACTTTAATTACCTTGGATCATGTCTAATTTCAAGTGGCCAGACAAAAGATGAAACTGTAATCCGGATAACGACAGCTACAAACGTGTTTCCGATTTATGAAATCTTTATGGAATCGTCATGAAATCACCGTAAAGACAAAAATCTGCGTCCATATAGCTTCAGTTCGCTCGATCTTGCTATATGGCAAATATGGCCAAGGAGAGTGGAAGATGTTAGGAGGCTATCAGCCTTTGACCACTTATATCTAAGGCATATTTTACGGATTCGTCGAGCGGCTAAAATCACACATGATTGTATCCATCTTCGCTCAAATACTACCTGTATTAATAATATGATCACAGAGCGTCACCTTCGCTGGTTAGAGCATCGTCAGGATTGACGCATATTTCGCTACTTGCCGAACCCTATGTCAAAAGCGCGATATTAATATATTAATATATTAATATATATATATTAATATAATATAAAATAATATAATATAATACAATATAAAAATTTTATTAATTCATTATTCTCAAATTTTTTTACATAAAATTTCTTACCATAAGTCCGATTTATCGGATCTAAAAATTTATGATGCGGCAATAAATTTCTATGTTCCATCTTATCCCTTTTTTTCTATTGTAAAAAAACAGGCTAATAATAAAAGGTAATTTTTTTTTGTAGTGATTTACGTTTTCATAGTAAAATTTTAATAGTTGATTTTCGACCATTACATAATACATTACTTGTACATTGTATTTCTTTTTTACTGCTAAAAGTCAAAGTGGTTAATGGTGATTACCACTATTATTATTACCATTTCTGCAAAATGATCGTATTTGGTCAAAAAATTCTCTAAATTTGAGCGGTTTTGAAGTGTTCTATATTAATATGAAATGCACTCTGAGCATTAGACAAATTACTCTTTGGAGATTTTGGAGATAAAAAGAAAATAACTGAAAAATAAACTGGTAGAAGCGATTAAATATTTTCAGGAAAAACCGTGTCTTTTTTCTTTATTTAGTTACTTTGATTTGAAATCAGATTTTCCCAGTTAATTTGTTCTCAATATTTCTCTCAATTTATTTGTAAGAAATAGTCGAAGTTACGAGAAATTTTTAAATAATTTACCTCCGCCATTTTTATAACATAAATAAGGAAATCTCCATACATTACCTGCAAATATTTGTGATTAATTCAAGTATGAAAATTAACGAATAATTTAATGAATAATCTATGCGAAATTTCAAATTAAGAATACATCGACGCAATAATAATAACGCATTTTACTTAAAAAAAGATTTAATGAATTTTATCAAAAATTTAATGCTAATTTCCGAGAAAAATAAAAAATAATTTTACTATGATAAACTTCATTCGAAAACTTCACTGAAATGAAAATTAACTGAATATAATCATACTAAATTATTATATCATAATAAATTATTAAATCATTCCTTATTTTTACAACTTAATTTCTTCAAACATTTGGTAAATCTATTATTTTTTTTGCTAACGAATTAGGTTAAATCTAAAAGATTTTCTGGATTCCACTCACCAAGACCGACAGCGAATGCCACCATAGAAACCATAAAGTCGAATTGGCTTTTCCACTGACCTCGTTCTTCATTTGTACTAACCTTTTGATCTCCTTCTGGTGTTTTTTCAGATTTATTAATACTTGGACCTTCCATATTAATTTGGAATTTCTGCAATTCTTATATTAAAAAATATGTAAATTTTTCTTTTATTATTATGAATATTATTATAAAAATATTATATTACATTATTATAAAAATTTCGTACGAAACTCAAAATTTTAGAAAAAACGTATGAAAAAAAATAAAAATAGTCGTGGAGTTCTTTTAGATTATGAGAGCCTTTTGCTTAACGAACTTTTTAAATATTTAGCACACAAATAAAAAATTAAAACGAAAGCCAAAAAATTGGTTCAATTTGGTCAGATTATTACATAATCATCATCATCATTATCACCTGGGAAAACAGATTTTGGCGTTATTGTATTGTATTGCAAACAAGTTTGCGCATATTTAGCCTTTCATAAAAAATTATCTACTAATTATTTTCGAATAATTTTATTATTTCAGGAAAATCTTCCAGTTTTAGTAGAGAAATTCGAATTTTTTATTCGATTTTTACATTGAATTAGAGAAGTTAAAACTAGTAAAAACTGAAAAAGAGCTGTCGCAAAATGTTCGACAAATTTCCAAATTAAGAACAGATTCAAAAAAGTTAAGCAGTTGATTCGTTTGTGTAAATAATTCCTTACTTTTCTTAATTTTCGCAAATTATCAAAATAATAAGGTTTTTGCGGAAATGAAAACTTTTAGGAAGTTTTTGATTATCCTTTTATAGAATTTCAATAAATGGATTTGCAAATGCATGACTCCACTTCATTCCTTCAGTCGATCATCCATACAATAAAATTCCACATTTTATATGGTAGATTGTCTTCGTGATTTGTAGCTCTCATTTCGGAGTGCCAACAGAAATAAACCTGTCTTTCAAAAATCTGGATGATTCTGGCGACTCATCTTTTCTTCTATCGTCAAATGGTAAAAATGGATCCGACAAACCAGCGGAGCGAATCTAACGAGAAATGGCGTTCTTAGAAAAAAATTTTACTCGAACATTTTTTTGATTTCAAGGAGATTAAAGAAAAATATGCACAATATTAACAATATTATTGCTTCTTTACACATTAAATTACGTTAAATTTTTATATGCATTGGCGAAAAAAATGGATTTATCAGATCTTAATTATTCATTTGTGTCATACAATTATTAATTCTGAAATGGTCTTCTAACTCCAAATATTTAAACCAAATATTTAGCACCAACTCATCATTTTTTCAAAAGCAATTTCAGCACTCGAATAATTAGAAAGGACTAAAACTTGTATTTATGTTTAATCGCTTCTTCTTGGTCGGTTCGATTTGCAAATAATGATTTTTGAATCTTAGAAAAAAAAGTTTACTAAAATATTATTGTTCTCACTACTGATAACAAATTGATAGTAAAAAAAATTTTAGCATAAAGGGACCAATTTGGCAAAGATTGAATTCCTATGGAATTTGAGTTGAATAATTCTACAAGTTATTCTCGGCTAAAAAATCTTTCAAGACCATTCTTTTACAATTTTTACTTAAGCGATTAACAATTTGACTAAAGAAATCGTTGATAATGAGTGTTTCATGCAGTTCAGATCGCATAAAGCATATAATGGTGTCTCGAACTGACACAGAAAAAATTTATTTAAGATTTGCTTTGCATGAGAAAGCACTGAAAACTGTGAAAATAAATAGATAAAAAAGATCAATTTCGCTCGACTTTTTTCCTTACAGTGTAATATTGTAAGGCGCGAATCATTTATATTTGCAGGCCGATCGAGTTAAGGATGGTTTGGGCTGAGGCAAATATAACAGAGAAAGTTGATCAAAGTTTATTGATCATTTCAATCCATAACTTTTCGGGATAATAATAAAACTAATAATGGTCTTACGGCTAACAATAGTTTCTTATATTTGCTTATAAAACATTTTGTTCCATCAAATATTCATTCATTCATTCAATGAAATGTTTGCTTCCTTTAATACGAAAACTTTTTTTTGCGCTAAATTAAGAATTCAAAAAAAGAAATGCGGTTTGAGCGGCGAAAATTTCTTCTAAAATCCACAAATAAAAATTTTCCACGTTTTTGGCAATCAACCAATATTTACCCGACGAACAATGCAAAAATTTTGCGATTTCTGGGGGCAAAATCACATGACGTCTTACAAAAATATTCTAATTGAAATATTTGCAATATTTCTTATAATTCCATAACAAACATAAAACCTTTTATTTCAAATCAAATATTTGAGAAAAACGGTCATATCGCCTAAGCGATTACTGATAATATTAAAGTTTTATATGAAATGGTTCTTCCTTCCTGTACGAATGTTAATGATTTGATTTACATACGAGCAAAGGTGAATGATCCTTCGTTTGCATTTGTGAGAAGATATTTTTCTTTCGCTTGCATAAGTAAATCAGCAAATTCTTCCTTTGTATATGTACATTAAAAAATTAAATTCGTTTCGCTCATATAAATGAAATTCAAGTGAAAAAAATAAATCTATGCTTAAACTTGCCGATTACGGTTATTTATCTTTGTTATCAGCAGTAGCTGGCGAATATTTTCTGGTTCAGCAGAGAACCTTCTTATATTGAACTTTGAATTGCAATTTTTTTCTCGAGAAAAACGTTTAAAAGTATATATTTATTATTATTACATATTAATATAAAATACAAAATCTTCGATCAAAACAATTAATTAAATAAAAATATTACTTTTTTATCAATGAATGATTTTTATCAATAACTGTAATTTTTGAGTAAAAGCAGTTATGCAAGAAATATGTCTTAAAAAATAATATAAAATTTGTTATCAGATTCTAAAATGACCATACTCTTTATTTTGATGTTATTGAAGTAGGTTAGAAAACTGAAACGTTAGACGAATTCGTTAAAAAAGAAACTAAGAATTGGGACGAATCAAGTCCATAATTCTTCCACTTTTTCTGAAAATCATCTGAATGGCATCAAATTATTCAAAATAATTATTATCCAACATTGATTAGAAAACTTGAGCCACTTGAGCCTCTTGATGCCTTGTAACGAATAATTTAATAACACCATGTTATTCATACAATAGTAACTAATCTGTTGATAACGATGGTTTAGACTGATAAATCATCATTAATGCTAGATCTTCTGGTCTGTATTTTTATAATCATCGATTTAACCCATTTTTAAATCATTTTTCTTATAGCATTCTTTCATTTCTTCATTTCTGGTTCCATTAAAAGCTAGAATGAAGATTACTTATAGATAACGGAAAATGAAGCCTCGGAATTTCATTGATTTTACTTTTAATAACAAGGTTAATTACCGATAAAAGTTATGAGTACAATTTTTATAGTGATTAAGCTTAATGATATTAGCTTAGAAATTGGATTGATGGAATATTTTTTTCACCCATTTTTGGATTTATCATATGATATTTTATCTTATGATATTTTATTTTTGCGCATTTTTTGCAATGATAATAATTTCATCCAGTATTGAACTGAATTATTACCGAGACCACGTTCACCGTCGAAAATGTCAGTCCGCAATTTCATGAAAAAGTTGGTAATTATAATTATTAATAATTTAGTGAATAATATATACAGAAAACAACGCCATAAATTCTCGAACTGAATACGCGAAATTCCCATTCCACAACGACAAATATTGTGAAATATCGCAAAAATGATTTATTTAAGGATTATAGTAAAATATATTTGTTGTTGTTGACTATGAGTTAATCAAAAATTTTTAATGTTTTCAACCCCCTTTTTTCACACTTTCTCCTTACATTGCTTTAATGATTTTCGTGATCAACATCGATTATATGGCTGATTCGAGCCATAAAACATGATAAGGATCAACTTTCGACTGTCTTCCAACTCAACTGTCGCGAACATCTAATTTATCAGAGTTTGTCGGATTTACAAAAATTGGCAACTGTTATTAAAATGTTTTATTTTAATTCGACAATTTTAGTGACATATTGGCCAACGAGCGAGTGAAGCGGCGTTTTGCGCTGATTCTGCTGATTCTATTGACAGAAAAAAAAGTTATTTCCTTTTCTAAGATTTTGAAATAATTTTGAAGATTTTGAAATAAAATATTCATTCCAATTCTAGGAAATTCGAAAATGCAAATTAAAAAGTAAAAATTTTTGCGAGATATTTATTTAAAAAGGATGCGAACGATTAATTTTCAGATTTAAACGGAGATATTTGAGCGAAGATGGAGAAAATGAAAACTCGAAATATTCAGTGGGAATTTAACAAAATATATTTAAAAATATCTCTACAGTATTTTTGACAAAATAGAATTTTCAGGAAGTGAAGAAAAGATGAAAAAGGTTCATTTATTTATTTACATTAGCGATAATTACTGAAAACAAGAAAAATTTTGTGGTAAATTCCTTAATTTAGATATTAAACAATAATAAAAAATTACTGGAATTAATTGATCCCGCATTATTGCCAAAAAAAATCATTGTTACGAGGAAAAAATTGATGAAAATGAAAGGAAAATTGTATTTGATTGGAAAAGAAAAGGGAAAGTTTCACCGATTAAACATCAAGGTAAGTTATTATTAAGCACCGAAAATCGAAGAGAAAATTGAAAGCCAATAGGAATTTAGTCTTTCTACCAAAAACCTGCCACCTAAAGCCCATAGGATCTTCTGCCTCGTATTATTTCTACTTTCATTTGAATTTTCAGTAATTAAAAATAGGTAAGCTCGATTTTTAAAGAATATTTTTAAAACAAAACGGTTGTTAAAATAACCGTTTCCGAGAAACAATCATTAAAAATAATTTTAAAAAATCAATCTTCTTTGCAGTAAAAGCAACCAATACATTTTTCGTCGTGATTGAGCAAGCTAAACTTTTTCTTCTTTTTTTAAAAAGGCTCAGAATTTTTAATCTGGACGATTTTACTGGCTAATGATATTATTTCGCCAGAGATTGACTTAAAGACAGAACATGCCTAAGTCCGCTAATAAGCTAGGAAATTCTGACACTTTTAATGGTTGGTTTTTCCACTTAAAGATCAGAGACGAATTCGCGCTAACTGGCTCAATTCAGAGAAAATAAAAGCTTAATTACCATTAACTGAACCAAATACAATCGTAATATAACCACAAAAATGGCAAATAACGGCAAAAAAGAAAAAAAAATTTGCAAAATTTATAATTTGAATAATAATTATAAGTGGAAAATAGATGAATTCTTTCGATAATCACTTACGAACTTTAACCATTTATTACTTTTAAATTATTGCGATTCTTGTTAGTCTTTTGCAGCTCTGTGGTCGAAGTACTTTGATATTACAATTATCAGCAGATTTATCAGATAAGAGCTTATAAAATGAGGAGTCGTGGGTGCATCGGTGGATTTGCTTCAACTGCGTTTTTGTTAATTTGATTGCAACTTTATTTATTCTTATTATTCTTTTGAAAGTCAGAAGTATCTATTCGCATTTTGTGGTGGCTGTGGTGCACATCATGTGACCATTGTCGGGTATGGCACTGATAGAAACTCGAGGAAAAACTATTGGCTTATTAAAAATGAAAATATAATAATTGGGGAACAAGTTTTTTTATTGGAATTTTTCCATCGCGAAATTTCTTTCACTGGAAAGAATAAATTTCAGTTGGGGAAGTAATGGTTAAGGAAAAATTGAAACTGTTGTTTGCGGCTTGGAGAATTTCGTTTTTGCGCCTTTAATCTAAAACAACTGAAATTGAAGGAATTCGATCTGAAATATTTTCTACATAAATATTTTCAATAATCCATTCAAAAAACGGCAACTTTGCTTTCGATGAAAATTAAGTGAAATTGAATGTTATGTGATCAAATTGTCATTAAACGGTTGATGAAATTCCGCTATTCTTCTTTATCCTTTTGTTTAAGCAGAACGGATTATTTCTGGTTGAGCTGATTTGAATTTGCAAATGAGCAAAGCCCTTTCGCCAGAGAGTCATCTGCGAACAAAATGAATGAAAAGCATGAAAAAGAAATATGCGACAGTTATCCAAACTCGCTTTCTCTTGCGCACTCAAACTCATACCGCTTGCCTTCGGCTAAAACCAAATAAACTTAAATAAAAATATTTAAATATCGAGTATCGAATCTTCAAAATTCAAAATTAAATTAAAATTGCACCTATTTTTAGATCATTTCGAAAGCTTCATTCATACGATTTTTGAAGATTTCATCCGGAAAAGTCGTAAAGCTGAAAGCAATTAAACTAGGTTAGAAAAACCAAACTGTTATTGCTAAAAGGCTCGTAATTGGTGCTCAGCTTGATGACATGGTCTTCTCATTGAATTGAAATTAATTAAATTTCTCATCCAGACATCAAGCTTTCGAACATTTTTTAAATCCAAAACATACAAAAAAATTCATTATATATCCGAATATGAAGCATTGTTCACCATTCAGTTTTTTCGATGATCGGATAATAAAAATAATTATAATGATACTCACTTATAATTTTAATATATTTGCAAGTAATTGGCGGTACAACTTTTCTACAGGCTCGCTCCATTGGCCATTAGACATTCCACTAGATGTGGGACGTTTGCCAGAGAATCGTCTTGGAATAGAATAGATGATACGCCAGTGGCCCACTGCATAGCTCCTCCAATAGAATCCTTACTCTCACCAGAGGCAGCAAACGAATGAAACTCAAAGAAAGAAATCAGCTTTCCCAAACTCTCCCATTTAAATAGAAGCATTTTGCGTATTTTCGTTTAGAAACGAGGAAGTACTGTTTGTCAAGTGTTTACTTATGCAAAACCAAATCAGTAGATTTGCATACAAAAATTACGAAAAAACTAAAATAATTGTACACATTTATTCGAAAATAATACACTTATAAAAAAATAAAACGCAGTAACAACCATATGAAAAATGCAAAAATAAGACTTTAATGGGATCGACATTTGTGGGTCTTTGAATTCTTCGAAGTCGGGTGACATGTATATGTATATGCATCGAGCCTATTCCCATGTTTTGCTTTTAAATTACGCAAGCCTTATATCGCTTAAATGGATTGAGCTAAAAGAAAGATGAATAAAATTTCATTCATGAAATGGCCGAAAATAAGGAAAATTTCGCGGAACGCTTATTGAAATCGCATAGAACGTACGGGAATTGGAATACTCAGTATACATTTGGCAACGCTAACATCTTCCAACCTCAGAAACCAATGAAATGCTTCAAAAATATTTAGAAGCTTGCAAATTTATTTTTGAAAACTTTTGGCAGCAAAATTTAAATTTTTTAAGGATGAAATAAAAATTTACGGAAATGATCCAAAATCAGAATATTATTATTGATAATTCAATGTTGTCGAGAAGTATCTAAAAGATATATTTCGCTGTAATCAACGACCCTTTAGATAATTTGTTGTGAACGATGATCGCTGTAATCACAAGAGTTTCATATTTAAATGGGATTGTTTATGAAATTTTATTGAATTGTTATGGATTTATAACATAATCACCCGATAAGAATTTTCTAAAAATAGAAATTTCATTCGAAAATCTGATAAGAAAAATTATAAATACCGATTTGAAAGTCAAAACCCTTTAGAATTTCCAGTTTTATTTAAGACTATATATCGATGAAATTTTTAAATTATAAGTAAATCATTCATAATAATAGCTTTTTTTTAGCATTTCTACAATGATGACATTTCATTTTATACGAGTCTTTTTAATATTTCGAACGTTAGCAATCTCACTCGCTCTTCCAAAGCAATTCTATCCGGCTCATCATCATCGAGAATTTCAAAATTTTGTAAAAACGTTGGTGGTTAATTTTTTTAGAACATAAAAAAATGAATAATGACTACTATTTTGATAAGATCTTGATAAGATAAGTGGAGTAATAAATTGGTGATAAGCCAAATCTAGCTGCATACGATATTGGTCAATATATGCTTATGGGAAAAATTTTAGATTTAATAGACAGTATTCAAGTGAAGAAGAAAAAAATGAAAGATTCAAAGTATTTAGTAAGAATTTGATGGAAATCACTGAGCACAACGCTAAATATCCTCATACAACTTTTGGAGTGACTACATTTACAGATAGAACAGATGAAGAAATGAAACAGGTTTTTATTTGATTTTAACTTATGTGTAGATTTAAACTGGAAATTATACGAAACCAAAAAATTATAGTATTTCTCGCATAGATGTTAATGAAGAACAGTGCACTGCCAAAATCAACGAAAGCAACTGCTTGGACAAAGGATAATTTTTGCGAGCCAGGCGTCGTAGTAATTGATGATTACGATGATAATGACTACACAGAGCGTAATGCAGTTGACTGGAGAAGTAAAAACAAAGTTAGTCCGGTTAGGCATCAAGGTAGAAGCCTCCAGACTTATTTTCCTTTATTTGAATTATAATAGCTTTTTGCACGAAAAATAGCTTTTTTAGAAGAAAACGGTAACTTTATACGGAGGTTGTGTCGTATCTCATCACTACTTACTTAGGAAATGAGTTTTGTCAATTGCACCTTTTTCCTTTAATAAAGATCTCCATCTTGATATTTAGCTGATTCCACTCACTAATTGGATAAGGTTTTTGGATTTTCCTTTAATGGCACGCTCATTCCGGTTGAAGGGAAAAAGCCAAAATCCACGTTATTTACAACTAATTTAAAAAATGCAATGCTAGAAAATATAAAAGTAAAATATAATAAAATAAGGTTAATGCATATTTTTATTAAGGCTCGTGCGGTTCATGTTGGTCTTTTGCTGCAATAGCTGTTATAGAAAGTGCTTTGATGATTCGACAGAACATATCAGAAGATTTATCAGAACAAGCAGTTCTTGACTGTGCACGTGATAGTTATGGGTGCGACGGTGGCTTTATGGACAGAGCACTCGAGTTAAAATTTTCTCATAATTTAAATTTGCTTATTTCATGAATTAATTGCTCTTATATAACAATGCTATGGAAAGCAGTGAAATTGGAAAATATTGCAAATTACTTATTTTACTCATGGTATCTGCTTTAGTCATACTGGTCAATATGGCGTTTATCGTGAGAGAGATGTGCCATATGTTGGGTACCAACAAAATTGCAGACAATCAACTAGACCTGCTTATCGCACGGGTGGACACGTACCAATTGAACCAAACGCAGATGCCATCAGAAGACATATCGCCAGTCAAGGACCTGTCGCTGCTGGTATCTTCCTTTTCTTTGTTTATCAACGAACCATGAATATATTGCCATTGTAACTGTGCCTCATCATTAATTTGCAATTACGACAATTGTGATAGGAAAATATCAATTTGGGTTATTTTAGGTTTTACGGTTAGTCGAGAATTTTTCAACTACCGTGATGGCGTTTATTCAGGATGCTCCGATGCTTCTTATGGCGGTCATGCGATAGCGATTGTTGGATATGGAAAAGATTCATTGTCTGGAAAAGACTACTGGATTATTAAAAACAGCTGGGGAACAAAGTAATTGTTTTTCGTTGAGTTTTGCACTAATTTTAATTTGCAAAATCTTTATATTTTCAATAAAAAATATAATTTGTAGTTGGGGAAATGGTGGATATGTAAAATTTGAAGCTGGAAGAGATCTTTGTGGTATCGAATCGCGCGTTATTGCGCCAGTTATGTGATTTATTTTCCAATTCCAATTCAGAAAGTTCCTGGAAAAATAATTTCTTCCTTCATTCACTCATTTTTTAAGAAAATTTTCAATTTTTTTTCACGGAAAATATGGATTATCGATTTGTGCAAATTTACGTAATGACTTGTGTCATCCATTGTTGCATGAATTCCATTCCTTGCAATGAACGAACGATTCGCACAAATAAAGTAAAAACAAAAGAGAATAAAAATTCGTGATCGATGAGTTGTTGAAGTTTTAAGGAAAAATTAAATTGTATAAATAGCGCAAAATTTTAAAGCATTAATTATACTAAATTGCTGATTTTTAAGACTGAAAACTGTTGATTTAGGGGTTAATTAGTTGGTAGGCATTCCAATTTTGTTAATTTGTTCCAATAGTCAACGCTAAATTCGCAAAAATTGTGTAATGCCACTTTAGCTATTCAAATTTTATAACAACAAGTCATAGAATTTCCTAGAAAAACAAAGTGGTCGAGAGATTGTGTTTCGTTCTGTCAAGGTTCACATTCTGCCTCCGGCACTTATCAATAAAGAAATTGGAGTGATGCTGGAGATCGACCTCAAATCTTCAATTTAATTCCCGTAGTCCATAACGAATGCATACCATTTCGAGTATTGCCATAGTTTAATAGTTTAATCAGCAAATTTAAATTTTTATCATTATCATTATCAGTACAATTAACAATTAGAATTAGAATTAAAGCATTAGAAAGAAAGGGACGATAAACTTATAAATTGCAGTATAAATATTAAATATTAATAAGAAAGGAGAGAAGATGGAAATATGGACATTTAATTAGTTTTTCAATTCGTTTATTAAATAATTATTGGCCTGGATCATGAGCTTTTTTTTAAGAGCAGTCACTATTATTAATTAGAGTCACCCTTCTGGCTTACCACATTGAACAGATTTGCCACGGGTTTCTAGCGACAGGAGTACAACTTGTCAGTATCACGCGGATTTTTGGACAGATTTCAGGACTAGCATCTGCGCTTTCAGAAACAACCTTTCTCCCTTCTTTTCTTTGTTTTTCTCCGTTACTCGAGACCACTGCCCGACGAAAGGAGGTGCACTGGCGGACTCGAGCTCAGACCTTCATCCTCGGCGGAAGTTACCTTGCCACTAAGCCACCGACACACCACATCACCGAGCACTATAACGTTCAATTAAATTAAGATTACAATTGATGGATTTGGAACTATCTTTAGATTCAAAAATTTATGAAATTTAGTTATATTTGCATTTTTACAATTTTTGCGAACATTAAGTGATTTTCAACAAATTTTTGGAAATATTAAAAACTAATCGCTCTTCGCCAAAAATTTTCCACAAGAATCAAAATATAAGCGTTAATTAAACATTCACCATTAGCCATTCACCATTTCTGGTTAGATTTACTCTACAACTAGTTATTGGTACCACTGGAAATATTTGTCAGAGAGCCATTTGGCCGATAGAGATACAAGTGGATGAATTAGCATCCACATAAAGGCGGTCAAATCAACAAGGACGACAATTTCCGCACCCTCCCCCATTCCTCATGACTCGGCCATTTTCAATAATACGAATACCAATCATGGTACAAAGGCACAACCACCAGTACGCAAATATGGTACGAGTTTTTGATAGAACCGAAGTTTATGAAAGCGTGGAACGTAGTTGAAGAGCCATTGAGGATTGAATTGATTTGTGGAAACTGGTTAGGTTTGTTTGATCGCGGATAATGGGGGGAGGAGGAGGAGGAAGGGACGGGGACGTCAAGGTTTAATTCGTTAAAGTCCATGATTATTCGGTTTGACAACAGGTTGGGGATTATCGGAGAAATAGTGGGGGGTGGCAGAGTGGAATTTCTAGTTCACCCAGTATTAGATAATCCCTTAAAATTTGCTACTCAGTGTTTCTTTTTATTGTTTTGAAAATTTAGAATATGGCAATGTGTAATGAAATACCAAAGAGTGTTGCTGATTCGATTGGACCAAGCGAATTTGACGAAGAAACTTGGTTAATTGCACCTCCGTCTGATGTTACGTCACAAAATTCTGGTCGTATATTAGAATGGCTTCAAGTGAGCTTTTTAAAATATTTTTGTGAAGCTGAAATTAACGAATTATTAAGTAGCGGTTGATTTAGATTTCCGTCATGGCAGTACTTTTTAATCTTCCCACCAGCTGCAATCGCTAGGCACAACCGAGATTCCCAGCAGCCACCCGAACTTCACTTTTTATGTTAGCCTCACTCCTCTCAGTCGAAGCAACTGGTCTGCGTAGATAAATAATTTTAGGCCATCGATTAGATGCTTTAAGAGTTGTTGAATGCATTTTCCACCGCATTTTACTTCTTTGGCTCCTCGAAAGCTGTAGGTTTTACCTGAAGCACTTGACATATTTTGTGGCACGTCATTATTCTTGATGAGATTTTTTTGAAATTTAACATTGCTTCCTCTTTTTGCTTTAACTTTTCCTATATTTTTTAATTTAATATTTTATGTATTTTCATTGTAGCACCTAATTTTTATCAGTTTAGTTACCGAAACATATTTCAACTATCTTTAAAAAACAATCCACATCATTATTATAGTGGAATAAACGTGTCTATATTTTTTTTTCGTCATTTATGGTTTGGCTAACTTTTCTGGTTTGAGCTTTCATTGTTATCACTGAAATGGGTCCGCACCACCAATCGCACGCATTTCATCATAATATGAATCATGGATGAGCAATTTAAAATTGCCACTATGTAGGTGCATTCCGAGCGTCTTATTATAAAATCATTCATACAGTGTTGCTTTCTTTCTCGGATTATGCATGATTATGCATATTCAGACACTTTCTCTTTAACGCTTAGAAGTATGATCCTTAATCTTCAAGATCTGGTATCGAACAAGGAGTCAAATTTTGAATAACTCCTTTCCTGTTAATTAACTTCTTTCCTGTTAATTGTTAGTAATGAATAGCTGGATTCCTTTATAAGCAATCGCTCATATAAGGCTTTATTTAAGGGTGCAGATATGAACGTTGATTTTCAAACAAGAAGTGCATTAAGTCGAAAATTAGCTAGTCATGCGGCAAAAAAAAGTTGGTTTATTGTTTATTCCTTTCAATTTTCACACTAACCGATCATATTTTATTTCTGAATTATCAAGAAAAAAACGACCTTAATACATAGTACTGCCTTAATTGGCACATATTATTGCATTGGCAGTTGGATTATCGTTCATTTAGTGTTCGTAATTTTCGTCTTTTCACGATTTAATGTTGGTGCATCGATAGCTCAGTGGCAAGGTAACTGCCATCCAGAATCGAGGCTTGGATTCGAATCCACCGACACATCTCGCTTCGTCTGGCAATAATCTCGCGTAAGGTGTTCAGTGCGTTTGTTGCTCAATTCGGAGCGCAGATTCTGAGATTTTACTCCCGACAGGAATAAGCATGTCCAAAAATCTGAGTGGTGTTGGCGACTCGTATTTCATTCTGTACTTCTATCACCTAGAGACTCCTTGGCAATTCTGTCTGTCCTAAGCCAGAAGAGCGAGTTTAACCAGTAATGGTGAGTGATCTTAAAAAAAAATTCCATTAATAGTTGGCATATTATTTCTAGGTTCTTTTATACTTTTTTTACAAGAGCGCTGCGTTACTAGTTAGGCTCATTCGATTGGACCATAAATCTTTTACCAGATAAATTTTACTAAACCATTTGGCGATAGAAGCACAGGTGAGTCGCCTAGATTTTTGGAAAAAAGGTTTACTCTTATCAGACGTAGAGCCTTAACATCATCTATCTGTCCAAACTTAGTAACTCCCACTTAATCCTATTTTTGCTTTCATCTTTCGGCCACCTAAAGAAACTTTCGCCTACCAGATTCGAGCCCGAATCATTCTCGATTTTCCGTGGCACTCTTTTGCAAACTATTAAATTCAACATAGATTATATTTTTTTATTGATTTATTTTTTATTGTCATGATTTTATGACTTAATTGCATTTTTCTTCGTCAAATATACTTATCCAATAAATTATCAACTTTTAATAATTTTAGAAAGTTTACAGTTCCTTTTAAATTTGCTGTTTTAGTATTTTTTTCGGCTTCCGTGATTTATATGGGAAACTCTTTATTTTAATGTTAGACTATGATCCGTTGATTGGGTCATTCATTTTGATGTAAAATGTATGATGGTGATGATATAATGAATGATTCAGTTATTTGCATGGTTGTGCATTTTATAGGTTTTCCTGTTCAATTTACAAAAATCTTTTTGCAAATTTTTCTTTTCCATATCCGATCTCTTAAATCCCATGTTTTATTTATTGAATTGAATTAATTTATTTTGCTATGAACTAATAATAACAGTAATAGCCATCATTCATCTGTTTAGTTGAATTTTTGCGAACAATAGTAGTCCATTCAGCAAATGTTGTGAATTTTATCAAAACGCCAGTTCTAAATGATGATCATTCGTTTATTTCGTCTACAATTTATTTTATGCTTTGTTCATTCAGTGAAAAAATTTAGTTTATTGTATTAAGCCTAATATTTCCGAATGGTTTTAATATCTATATCTTTATGATAGAGGAAGTTTTTGATAAGGTCGCTAAAAAGTTTTTCATTGAGATTTTTAGCTATAGCTTTAGGGCGGTTGTATCTCTTTTTTTTGGTCTAATTTATTTTTCGTTATTATATAGATTTTTATACAAATTTATTCAAATTCTTTAAAATTGGTACTATAGTAATTCCAGAATTTCTTCATGGATGAATCATTCGCTTTTAAATTTCAGTAATATTTTTTTGAATTCAGTGAATTGTTTTGTTTTTTTTTCCTGTTGATGTATTTGTTTTGTTCATCGAAATCGCATCATAATTGTTTCATTTCAAAATTTTATTTTCATCCAAAATTTTGCTTTTTCCTTCCAGAAGCTTTTTTTCGATTACTTTTGTTTGGATCATTTCACCTTTTACAACATCGTACATATTTGGTTTTAGAAAGGAAAATCGAAAAATTATTTGCATCTACACCGTCGTCATCGTCGATACATTCTGTCGAAGATGCAGATCAATTGCTTAGTCATTATAGTTTACAAACGTTGACCAGCGATTCCGCAGCTGCTTTAAATAACTCAGATATGCGTCGTTCTATGACCTTAGATGTTGTCTTTGAGAATGATCACGTAGGAAACGTAGAAAATGAACTAGATGAAGAAATCATGAAGGAAAATGAAGTGACGAGTACTTCTGATGATGAATTTTTCGATGCTATATCAGAATCATCAATTAATGATGAGAATCCGGATCAGAGAATATCGCCATCCGGTGAATATGGTTATTCTTTTGTTTTTTGGCTTTTCCTTTTCTGTTTCAGCTTTTTTTTCTGTTTTTTTGTTTTTTATTTTATCTTTTCTTTCGGTCAAATTTTTCTTCGTATAAATTGCTTCAAGCTTTCAAGCTTTTGAGTGTTCCTGTGCCAATTTTTCAAAGATCGAAAAGAAAGATTTTATCCTTTATTTATTTTGTTGATTTCAAGGTTATTAAAAATAGGATATATGCATCTTTATTTTATTTCTTTATTAGGTGTTTTATTGTTTCTTTCTTTGCTAAATTTTCAAATCTTGCGTTTCTTGCCATTACATTAACTCGCCGTTTTTATTTTTGGTTTATTTTTTCGCTTATATTATTCAGGGTTAATTAAATAAACTATGTTATGGTTACGAAGATAATTTATTAGTGATGTATAGTCAAACAATATATTTGCATGGAATGCTTTGCAGTTATCATTTCAACAAAAATTGGCTTATCTGTTAGATGTATGTAATGAAATGGGAAGCCTTTCATTTTTTCTCAGAATTATTTGTTTAGATATATATACATATTTCTTCGCTTAAATGAGGTATTGAGAGGTATTTTTATCACGTAAGTGGTCTAATGAAAAGTGTTTACTTTATTTTTTAATTATAATTCATTTATCTTCAAAGTTAAAGGTATGCTTGTTGAACGATTTGGAAAAGAATTCGATCCTCCCTTGTTTCAATGATTAAATTGATTGTTAAAAGATTTGTCTAATAATTTTATAGCACGATAATTAATATGCACATAGCAAATAATAAACATCTCGATTTAACATTTCATTTGATGAATTTGAAATTTTTTAATCATTAAACTAACTTGTATAATATTCATTTGATATTTTGATTATGCTAGATCAGAATCTTCGTTTATTGATCTGAATTTAGAACTATTTCTTTTGACAAAGAAAATTTCGCATAAAATTTAAAAATCAAAACTTTACGAGGATTCGGATTTATTCTCACTAAATTTTGGACGATTTTATTAGTTGTTAGCTGATGATATTTAATGCGATTTATAGAAACACGGTCTGCTGATAAGATAAGAACAGCGTCAAATTTACAAACATTAGCAGAGACTTCGGAATTGTCCTTTTCTGATACTTCGGAAATAAATGTAAGTTTGTTCTAAATTATCTTTACTGAAATTATCATAATAATTTTTTTTCTAGTTATTTGTGGCATGTATTTACAGGGAAATAAGGCATCAACCAAATTTCCTCCAAACGATTTGTTGAATCTTTCAGCTAGATCAACATGGCCAAATAATACAGCTAAAGTGGCTCCAACCATCATCAAAAAAGTATTTGTTTTTCTTTCGTTTTCTTTAAATTTACTATATAAGAATTTCCAGCAACAACAGCAGTTATCATCGCCGTTCGAAACTCCATTAAAAAATGCAGCAAAAGTTAATACTCCTGATTTAAGTGATATCCAGAATATAGTTCATCAACAAGAAATCGGTTGGTCGTTTTTTAAAGTCTATAATATTTATAAAATAGATGGAATATAATACTATATCCTTCATTCTAAATCCTAAAAACTTTTCTTATACGGTTGTACGAAAAAATTGTCCTAAAAAAGTGAAAAATTTTGCAGAAAATATGTTCCTTTGCCTTCTAGACGATATTTTTGTTTGAACATTGCAACATTGTCCTTTTCGTTTTATATCGATTTCGAAACATATACCAACTATACCACTTCCATAAAATTTATTTAGTAGGCGTGACGGCCTTACCAAACAGATTTTTTATCAGTTTTAAAAGAGTGGAATTCGTGAATTCTACTCCATTGCGATAGCGCATCAATAGCATGGAGGAAGTTGACTTACGCTATTATGAAGTATGCCAAGAATGCATGTGAACTATGTTATTTTTTCGACACCGATTTAATTGATATTTGCTTTCCTAAATGCTTTCCTTGGTAAAATTCTCTAAAAATGTCAAAGAAGTTAAAAATTTCAGTTTTTCCCATTTTTCGGCTCTCGCGATTGCACTTATAGAATTATTTTCATTATATGTTCCCTACAAATGGTCCTTTAGTTGCATTTGCAGTCAGATTTATTTTAATAAGTTCAAAGATTGAAATTTGCTGTTTTCGATTTCATACTATGCCATCAGCCAAAGCACCGTACAACTCAGCGAACATTTATATAAATGGATTAGATAAATTCTTTGAATTTCAGAGCTTTGGGAAGAAATGCGGCAAAGAAAATCTTCTCTGAATAGCGAAAGCGGGAAAACTCGATCTGGTATTTTGGTTTAGTTTTTTCTTGTTTTGCGTCATGAATATTTGTCGTCACAGGTATTATTAAATTCAAATATTGGGTTTATTTGTTCATTTCCTATCCGGTTTTAGCAATGGAGAAGATTATGCTAAATGATAATGTTAAATATGCAATGGCATCATCTCGTTCAGTTGATTTTTCTACTGAAAGCCCCATAAATTCTTCATCTGCACCGACCAATTACCATATATCGGTATTATTTTGCTATAGTTACCACTATTTTTGATTTTACTATAATACTGTAATATCTACTGCGAAACCACAATAGAATTATTTACTACAGAGGGAATGGATTATATTTTATCACTTGTATTACCTGTATCTTCGTAGAATGCCACATTTCATGTTCTGTTCGACGAGAATGCACATGTAGATTGCATACTATAATAAGGCATATGATTTTATAGATGAATATATAGCTATGATCATCGTTTGATCATTAATATTGTTATTATTACAAATGTCGTAGATTAAACTTTCTGCAGTTTTTTTTACCACTTATTATTTCTGTTTTGTTTTATAGCGATTGCCAACACCGATAAGACGCACAACGCGTCCAGTACGTTCCGGGTTGGCATTAACGCGGATTTCGGCTGATCATATGTATGTAGTTAAATATTTTTTTTCTTTTTTTTTCTATTTGCTTGTTTTCATGCTTGAACTGCTTTTAAAAAAAATCTCAATTTCTTTTTGTTTTCTTCCTTTATAAAAATGATCCACTGCCATCGAAGCCGCATTATATCCAATCCTCTTCTCCTCTAGTATAATAATTGTAAATTTCGTTTTGCAGAGCACTGAGAGGAATGGCAGGTGGCAGTACTCCCTCTCTTGCTATTCCGAATCACCATTCATTTGACGAATCACTTTCGGAATATGGAGAATCAGCAAGGTACGGTCAGCATTGGAGTGATGAATGTTTTTAAAAATTAATTATATGCCTAAGCCTAATGTATTATACAAATTACTACTGAAACTAAGATTTTGGGTCAATGAATTATTTTTTTGATAAGATAAAATTCTCGTGATTTCCTTTTATTGTTTTAAATTAAATTGTTAATCCATTTTCTCCCTTATTTAAGAGTGCTAAAAAATGTTAATTGAATATTATAGTAAATAATTCATCATCTTTTTCTGCCGTTTTAAATTGGCCTGATTTATTGGTTCGGCTATAAAATTTGACCTATCATTTTTACCAAATTATTATGGATTTTTCGGGTTGTTAATATAATTGCAGTTCTATCTTTTGTCTTTCCACATTATATGAAAATGATTTATTGATCTCATTCTTACACAAAAATGTGTAAAATGTATAAAACAAAATGTATGAAATATAAAATAAACGATGAAAAAGTCCTGATAATTTTTGATTTGAACTGAATAATATAACTAATTTCAGCGTTTTTAGGGGATGCCAAGAAAAGGAATTTTAAGAATGAAAGAGAATAAAAATCTCCCAAGGAAAAAATCAAAGAAAATTCAAGCAAACAGGCGACAGAATTTAAAATTTAGAATGTGGAGATTTTTAAATAATAGGAGACAAATACATTTCACAATGATGGCGGCCTTTTTGAAAAAGTGGTAGTGAAGTAAGGTCAAAAGATCATCCATAAAGTGCAAACGATTTCTATATATCTACTGATTGATATATATTGTTTCCATATATGTGAATAGAAATTTTTGCTATATTTATGTTTTAACACGTTTTATATGAAGTTATCTTTCATTAACTTTTTTTGTAATTTTGTTTGCTTACTATTTACGTATTATATATTTATATTTTCATATGACACTCGTACACTCGTAAGTATTTAAAATATTTAAAGATGTTAACGAGTATATGTTTTGTACAATGTATATGATCAAGAAATCACCGCAGTTAAAAGATTTTTTAAGAGCGCTTGTCGCAGAATGTTCACTTGCAATTGCTCACTTGTTAAGATATCCATGTTTTCCTCATCAAGCCGCTTTTCACTGGTGCTATTTATCGCGAGATATTGAAGTACTTGCATAGTCCGTTCTTTATTCACAACCTGAAATTATGGATCTAGGGAATTTTACTTTTAATCGGATTTTTAAGAAAGAAATTAATTGATTGGTGATCTTATTCTGCTGTTTCAACGGTTTCGATTCAATCTTCATTAAATTATTAAAGCAAATTGGATTATTGACTACGCTATCAAGCTGTAAAAACAATTTAACCTGGGTTAAACCTTAATAAAAATAATCGGTTTTCCATGATTCGATGAAATATATTCAATGTGTGTTATTTCTCTCTAATAAGAAACGGTAAAAAATAAACCCCGCAATCAAGGTTCAGAATCGTAATGAGATCATTAAATAAGTTCGCCCGAAATTTGTCGGGTGCAAAATCATAGATTATTAGTGTAACCTGAAAGTATTATCGCTATGTTAATCTTTATCGTTTTGATTGAATAAATAGTATAAATATATGGAAATAAAAAAATTTAGTAAAAAATAAATCTTCGACGATCAAAAATTTTTGAAATTTTATGAAATTCCGGTAACATACTAATAGATTTACTGCCTCAGTTTTGTCTCCATCTCGTAAAAGATTTTGGAATTTGCGATATTCATGAAGAAAAACGAGTGCTGGTGTCTTTAACATAATTTCAGACATCTGTTCTAATACTGCGATTGATGAAATCACTTCTGGTGGACAAAAGTGCAATATATAATCTGCAATTGCCGAATGAAGCGATGTATCTACAGAACGGAGAGCCCAAGTGAGAGCGCTACCCCATTCTTTGTGCCGCAACATCCTAAATAAATTTATCTTCGCATAGGATGTTTTAATTTCCTAATTTTTTAATGATTATTTTAACTAATCAGGTAAAAAAGACCAAAAGCTTTCTCGTTTTTATAGCATGGTTTCAACTTTAAAACCTATCGTAAAAAGCAGAATTTAATTGGTTGTTGAAATCCCACCTGCATTATCATGTCCCAATGATTTTGCAATCAAAGATGGTATTACACCAATTTAAAAAACCAGATAATTTCGAAATTTTGCTTAAATTTAGGAGAAAGATGGTATCAAAAACGAGAAACATACCTATATGCCATTGCTTTATTTATATCGGCACAAAGATGATTTAATCCCAAATCGAGACAAAGATCGTTCAATTTAATAGCCGTGATATCGCTGTTCAGTGGCACTGCAGGTATAAGTAATTCCAGTTTCTCAAAACCATCACTACCACATTCTTTGAGATAATCAAAGGAAATCTGCCACAAACTGCAAAAAAATTTGCAAGCCATGGGAATCAATTATTTACACACCATGTTAAGTGAAAAACTGATTTAAAAAAATACCATCCAGCTGAACTGCAGGGAACCACATCAATGTAAAATTCATCGAAGACTGGATTTCCAAAATTAAAGCTACATAAAAATAAAAAAAATGCTAAAAAATAACCCAGAATAAGAAAACAAGGAAAGAGCATAATCAACAAGTAAATGCTGTCTTATGTCAACTCCAAAGACTGTGGTAGTACGATTATCAGCTTTCTGCAAGAGATCAGCTAGATGAGCTGCCAACCACCAATCTGCACTGGCCCTAGCAATATTTTGCAAGGCACGAGGTGCATCTAGCGAAAATAAACTGCTTATGATATCATCGATAGGATGATCATTACAGCCACAAATATTTGCACAAGTCTATAAAAAATATAAAAAAAATAAGTTAATTAAAGCAATTAAAAATTTATGTTTCGTTTTCACAATTGCTGAAATTCTGAATTTATGAAACTAAAAATACCAACAAAAGTTCGAGAAAATCTTAATTATTTGATAACCTACTAATATTGCTCTTTATCCTAACAAGTTTGATTATCCTATCTGTTTTATCAAAACTAATGAAAAAAAAATGCTTCACAAAC
This sequence comes from Dracunculus medinensis, assembly GCA_900625125.1. Classification (NCBI taxonomy): domain Eukaryota; kingdom Metazoa; phylum Nematoda; class Chromadorea; order Rhabditida; family Dracunculidae; genus Dracunculus; species Dracunculus medinensis. The sequence goes on along the minus strand of UYYG01001201.1, from coordinate 126,882 downwards.
ACCTTGGCTATTTCATGCAAATCAGAAAGTGCAGCATATGGTCTTATGAAAAGAGCATAAGCAGGCACCAATTCAAACCAATTATCAACGAGATGAGATAGTGATAATAAAGTTTCTTGATCACCGGAAAGCAAAAGAGCGATCATTTCTGCATCTCGATTTGATTCAAAATATTTTTCCATACATAAATCGCGTATTTCCTAAAATACGCTTGATTCCACATTCTTCTTTCAACACATAGTAAAGCTGAAGTTCTTGCAATATGAAAAAAACTAAAAAATACAATAATAACTCGTTGGAAATGGGGATAGAATGGCTCAGTGGGTTGTTGCTCAATTCGAAGCCTCGATGATGAAGTGGTACTACTCCTCGCAAGTGGTAAATCTGGGTGAAGATGGCGATTCATCCGTACTTCTGTCGCCAAGGGACTCTGGCATATTTATCTTGTACGACAATTTAGCCGAGGGATTTTAACCAGTAATGGTGAGGGCCCTTAAAAAAAGTCGAAGTTTTTTTCGAACTTTAAAAAAAACTAAAAATTATCAATAATAACCCGTTGATAATTCATAAATTCTATTTGTGATTCGTTGTTAAGTAGTTCAATCTTGTAACCAGTAATAACATCAGCCAACTTTCTCACAGCTTCATCATCAGCAATTTGGCCATAAGTCTCTAACATTGTGATGGCATTTTTGAATAAACCACTTAACAGAAAATATGCGATCTGAAATAGCTATGGTTAAGGTAATAGCATTATATTCCAGACTAATGAAACGACTGCTAATATAACTAACTTGTTGCCAAAAAATTCTTTTATCAAGTGATCTGATTTTACTTTGTCTCAAGCACGGAGATATTTCATCCACATAATAAGTAAATGGGAAACACAACCGCGCCCAAGTTATTAAATCTATCACTATCGATGAATCTGAAAGTACATTTATATATTACACACATATTTGGGAAAAATATTGGTCTTTATAAACGAAACAAAAATGATCCATAAAAATCCTGAAAAGAAGCTCACAATATAATTAAAAAAATTAATTTCAAAGAGAAAATTTTAAAGAGAAAATTAAAAATGAAAAAAAAAATCGACCGTGCGACTTCATAAAGATGATTTCCACCAGTGACCATATGAGTTCATATGTTTTAAGTGTTTCGTCCAAATCATTATTATAGAGTAGTAAGCGCGTAGAACGAATCACTGATCGATATTCCAAACTCAGTGATAAAAGTCTATAATTTCCATAAAGTTTACCAATTGGTAATATACAAAACTCTATACATTTCTCAATTCTAAAACACGAAACATATTGAAAAAATAAGAACAGATTTGAAAAAACTTACTGCGAAACCGTAACTGAACAAGACTTTGCTTCATGCTGAGCCCGACAAAAAATAGCTGAAAAACAGGTCAAGTCGTTAAAAAATAATAATATTAGAGAAGATAATGAAATTCTACTAAAAAATCCTTTACATTTTTCTAAATCTACTTTGTAAATTTTCGAATTTTCCTTAATAATGATATAAACTCATCCAGTTCAATATCAGACAGCAATACCTAGCAAACATTCGAGTTTGCAATACTACTTTTGCAACAACTAAATTCCCAGTATTTTTCCCTAATATTCATGAGATCACCACCACCAAGCCTTTACAATTTACGGTATATAATTGTAATCGCATCAAAAAAAAACGTGGAGTGAGAGTAGAAATTAAAAGAACAAAACGAAGAGTGGTATTAAAGGACCAGATTTCGATCTGAGCACGTTTAAAAGAATTCTTGCTGACTGATCACAACATAAGAGGATATGGAGTAGTTCTGAAGGAAAATGATAGATTTTTAAACAAAATACCACAGCATTTGAGGCTAAGCTTTTCCCCTATACATCAACAATCACAAATCTAAAATGAATTTCTTTAATTATCATTTCCAACACCTAACTTCAAAAAAATAAAATAAGAAACTAACAATGGGATTCGTATATCAAACTTTGCATTGCGCGATTTTCGAACGACATTTGATAGTTATTTTTTAATGAAACAGCCCTTGATAATGTTCCCCTTGTTTTCATAGCTTAATAATTAAATTAATAAATCAAATAATAGAAAAAATAATCAAAATCTCTTTAAGAATTGAAAACAATCAGCTATTACAGCTGATAAATATTATTTTTAAAAGATAAATGGTATAATCTTATTAAATAGTACTATCCATATAATATAATGAAGCACCAGGCAAAAATAATTCAACAACCGACTTCTTCGATCAAATTCTGTTAGATTTGATAATACCACGACGATTTCGCCGAAACTACTACCGAATGAGACCAATTTTCTTCCCACATTACCATTTTCCATTTTTTAAAAATTTATCTGTAATCTGTAATAAAATCATCGATAAAATCATTTTCTTCTTAAAATGTCTTTTAATATATTGCCCAGTCTTGGGAAATGGTAACATTTAGCAGCAAATCAAAGTATTCTCAAGTTTTTGGAATATGAAATTTCTTCCCGTCAAAATTTTTAGCCCATTTGAAAGTGGATTTAAGCGGGAAAGGGAATTCGCAATGTAACACTGACAGCCTTTGAAATATGAATGGATTCACCCAAATGAGATTTTTATCAACAAATGAGAGTCTAAAATCATGTAAAAATTACTGAAAATTACACCATTAAGTATGACAGAAAGTTTTTCAGAAAACTTTATTCAGTAAATTATGAATGTTCTCGACAATTTCTTTAGAATATGAAAATTTATTCAAACCAGTCAATATTTGAATTCAGTGTCAATGATTTAAGGATATCATTCTAAAGGTAAAAAGATTGTAAAAGATTAAAAATAATATTACGGACTGAAAGCCGTACTACAAAAATAATTGCCGTGCACTTACACCAATTTATCTAGAAAGTTTCACAAGATATTTCTTTTATGCTAATGAATCAATAAATTTCGAAATTATTGCAAATTATTAAGGAATTTATACGAAAAGTATTGCCCCCATTCAAACCTAAGATTTCAAGGTTAAATATGAAGAATCTGAAAAAATCAGAACTATAAAAGAATTGTCGAGTATATAACTATCGCATATTAAAATATGCACTTAAATGCGGAAAGTTATTCAATCGTGAAAGATTTTTAAGGTGCATAAAGAAAAAACTTAACGCGAACACGATCCAACGATAAATAACAAGTACAAAACCAAAATCCTCTCACAAACCCTTAAGCATAGAACATTATAATATATGATTTGATTTTTTTCATCTGAGGTTATGGGTAAACTATGGCTTACTTATTTATCAAAAAAGGTTAGCCTATATGAAAATCTACATTGCTGAAAACAGTTAATTAAATAACCATTACATTTACTTATTATGTGAGGAATATGTATTATTATCACTGCCACTGAAACTTCAGCTAAAGCTTAACAGTTTAGCTATAAAATTTTATATAATATATATATATATATATATATATACATACATATATATGCATATATTATATATATATATTTTAAATATAAAATTGTATAAAACTGGAAAAAAATCACATAGTCATAAAATGCACACTTGCAAGGCAATTTTTTACAATTTCCATAAGAATTTCGAAATTTCATCACTTCAGCATGAAAGCGCTTCAAGCATTTCGGGATTTTTCTCCATAATTCGAGCCAAAAGTCGATCGATATAATCTCTCAAGTCGTTTATTTCTTCATTTTTCTGACCAATTTCTCGACGAAGTTCCACGTTTATCTCGATGAGTTCTGCTTTCGACAAATTACTTCCAATAAACTTAATAAAAATAATAAAAATTGGAAAATTCAAATTAGAAAATAAGAACGAAAATTTATTTCACGTATACATTTATAATTTTTATTACCTACCGTGTACCTTTCAGATTGATGAAAAAGTTTTTACCATAGTCAATAAAGCTTACCAAACAAGAAAATTTCCCAATCCTCGTTTGAATTTGTTCTTTTTTTTAAGGGTTCACCATTACTTATTAGACTCACTCGGGCTTGTCACAATAGACAAATTTGCCAGTCCCTTGCGATAGAAATACAAATGACTCGCCAATACCAATACCACCCGGATTTTTGGACATGTTTATTCTACCGGGAATAGAACTTGAGCACTGGCACTTCGAATTCAGCAACAACGAGCCATTCTATGGTCCTTTGTTTTTCTCCGCAAGGAGACATTGCTGCACCAAGAACCCAAAAATTCAAAGTTCAAACTCAAGCCTTGGATCTCGGTGGTAATTGTCTTGCCACTGAGCCATCGACATTTGAATTTATCGACTAAATATGAAGATTTATTTCTCTTCAAGTAATAGGAATGGATAAGTAATAAAAGTACAGAATGAGATTTCTTTCATCGATTATAACAGATATAACAATACAAATTATTACCGAATTGTGATGGATAATTTTGCTGATAGTGGATCGAGCAGAACTAAAACCAGAAGATGCAACACTTCTTGGACGTGTTGCTGGTACCGATGATTGATCATCATCAGCAGGTGATGAATTGATAGAATGTTGCAATGAAGTAGGTGAATGTTCTCTCGAATGAGTTTTAAGTGATAAATTATCTTCTGCAGATAGAGTTCCGTAGGTTTCTGGAAAATTTTTCCCATAGCAATGAGTCATAACTATAAAAAACAATGCAATATCAGAGAAAAAAAAGTTAAAATTTATTCTAATTCGGATAAAAACCTACTTTTCCCATTTGCATTTTCCAATGCTACTACAGAATTATTCAATGGCGCCACTATTAAGTTATTTAAAAAATGCTTTTTATGAGATGAATTTTCTGTTTCTGGTATACTGAGAGTATCAGAAATGAATGAAGATGGCCGAGAACATTGCGAAAAACTAATCAACGATTTAACATCCGGATCCTGTTGCTTCTTTCCAAACGGTATCTTACTCTTCAACACCTCTAGTTTGCTTGTGCCTTAATCAGCTTTTTCAAAATTGCAAAAAAAAAGAAAGCTTAATAATGTTTGAAGGATAATAAGAAAGAGAGATGTAAAGATTTTAATGAAAAGTAGCGCTAAGGAGTTCAAGAAGTAATGCAAAGCTTTGTAAGTTACCTAAGGTTTAATATTAATATTAATATTAATATGAACTTAATATTACGAAAGATACAAGATACATTTTGCTTTAAATATCTACATAATATCTATCTTTTAAACATCAGTAATTTAAAAAATGTAAAAAAATATATATAAATGAATAATAATAGTCAGTGATGTTTCAAATCTTTGAAAAAAAAAGAAATGACTAACTGCTATTTGAATTGATAGATAACGCTGAAGACGAAAGTTGCTTATTGCAAAAATAAAATTTCAATAGCAATTCACCACGATATTTCTCCGATACTTCGTCAAATTTCCCCTTTTTACGCAATTTAAACCAGATAGGCATTGTCTTACAACGGCACTCGCGTAGTTTTAATTCAATACCACCTATACATTCAGCACCAATAACTGTTTTGTGGTTCACCAAAATAGTTAATACAGAATCCATATCGTTCACAAAACTGAATTGTAATGAAAATATAAATAAAATTAAAATAAATTAAAAATATAAATAAAAATTTTTTAAATAGTTTTCGGAATTCCAATAAATCGCAGACCAATTTATTCACAGACCAATTTATTTTACATGAAAAAATTTATTATTATGATTAATTTTTTAACGATATTTAGCAGGTATTTATTAAGGTATCAATTTTAAATATCGATCATACTTAAATAAATTCACCATATAGTTTCTCACAGTGGTTTTTCAAACTGTGAATTATTTCGACATTACGAGCTGACAATATATCTCTCACTGAAGCCTCTAAATTCCCAAGATTCTAAAACCAAAAAAAAAGAATTTCAAAAAATCTGAATAATTAAGTATTGCTTTTCCAGGTCGCGTTTAGCTTTTTTGAAATTCGGTTCTTCCAAATTCAAATATGTTATTGTTTAAAAAGATTGCTAATCGCAATGGATAGGTAATTCACAAAAAATGTTATTATATATGAAAAGAAAATTCTGATACATTCATATGAAAAAACCAACAACTCGCAAGCTTGATCCCAAGTGCAATCCCCAGTAGACTTCTTTATCTCTGTCTGTACTTTACTTTTCCAAGATCCAGTAGAATTTAAAGTAAGATTTACGAAGACATCCAACTTAGTGTGACCTTTAAGTGATAATCCACGAGCAGAAATCACTATAATTTTATAGATAAATCTCACTATTCTGCTGAATTTTCCTCCAAATGCTAAGGCATTATTTATACAAATTATAATTTTCGATAAATTTTTTGCCAAATAATGGCATTTTTTAAACAAATTAAATGAAGATAATTTTTTTTGTTGTTTTTAAAAAGGAATAAATCAATATTACTCAATAAATCATGAAGCTTTAATTTTCAGTTTTTCCAAATAAATAAATCTAATTTGCTTCTTGTTTTGAAAAATTTTAGCATATTTACTGCGAAAATTTTCCATATTATAGGAAATCTTAACTTGGTAGCTTTTGTTTTTCAATTAAAATTCTTAAAAAAAGTCAAATATTCAAATTGTATCGCTTAAATCAAATCTCTCAAAAACCATAGAAATTTCTTTTTACTACCGATTCTTTCACTATTCCGATTATTTACTTATCCGATCCGTAAAATTCATTTGTCTACAATTTTTAGCAATATGCGATGATTAACTTCTTAGAAATACGCATTATTTCTAATTTAACTATTAGAGAGAGATCTTTTCATTAGACTGTTTCTAAAACTACTAGTACAGCTTGAATTTCACTTTCAACGGCAGGTTCAATAAAATGTGTGACCTTAGCCAAGGCATTATGCAATACGGCCACAAATTTCACTAAAATAAAAGGAATCACAAAAATTCAAAGAGAAAATTAAAAAAAGACGAAACCTGTAACGATAAGATTGTTTGGTTCCATAGCACAAATTTAAAATAACAAATTTTGAAGTGATGAACACGGAAAGTACATGAAATTTTTAATATAGTCGTCGCACGATCGTCGTTCCAAGCAATACGTTAACCTGAAAAATAATTTCGAAATAAAGAAATGTAAACATATCAACAGTATTCGAAAATCACGGTGCTGAACTTAAATGCTGTTCCTTACTATGACTCCAGATATGAATTCAGTTGCATCACTTCGTGCATCATCTCTTCGAGAGACAAAGCGATAAATAAACAAGTAGCACCAGCTCAATTGATATATTAGCAATTGCAAAAGGAAATTTAAAATAAACCAGTAATTTGACAAAAATATGCAATAATACCTATCTCCTTTCTCAAATGGACTAGAATTCGTACAATAAAATACCGTAACCAGAAGCTGCTAGGGTTCATTCATACCTTGTAACAAAAAAATTTGATTTTCCTGCTGTTATCCTTCTTACAGCGAACTATTCTTACAATACCGTCCGATATGAGATAATCCTAATAAATATCCAATGAATTAAAAGAAACCTGTAACCGAAAAAAAGAAAAAATATAAGTGAGATGCACTAAAATTGACACAAAAAACGAAAATTAGTCAAATATAATTTTATAAAATTAACAAAATTATTAAAACAATTAGCAGACAGATAAGATTAATGAAATACAAAAATGCAACAGAAATGGAATCCTTTCTTCCATCCGCCATAATTCAATGAATGAAACTCAACAATTCTAAAAAATGAAAAAATCGACTAATGTCGAAAATTTTTCACCAAGAAATATCTGGAAGAAAATCACAGTCGACTTATGTCGATCGCATCTTCAACACACAATTTTATCGCCCATAAGCTGAGCAATCATAAAAAGACAATAATCAATAAAACGAAATATCAACAACCAACAACTGACATAAGCAATAATAAAGTAAAGCAAGTTGGTACTTTACTGTTTCTGATTAATAGACTTCTCGCAAAAATTACAAAATTATGAGAATCTAAAAAATTCTGTAGCTTTAATCCGTAAAGAACTGCAATAGAATCACTAAACTTTATGAAAAAAGATTAACAAACAAAAATACAAACCCGTAAAATTTAAAGTATTAAAATTTCTGAAGTACCGATCCTAAAAAATCGAATAATAATTTGAAGAGTTTTTTAATGATAAAATAAAAAACAGTACAATCATCACTGGATAAAAAATAATGAAAGCTATTTAGACACTTGAGAAAATTATTTAAAAAGCACAAAACAATTGCTGCGAAGAAAGCGAATGATGAGATGCAAAAAAAGAAATAATGTACAAAAATTTAACAATATTCTCGAATCATCTCAATCGCGGAATTTAGAAAACAATATAGGAACAATATGTGAATTACCCGATGCTTTTTAAAATATTAGGTTAAACGAAGAAAATGGTGAGTTTAGAAAAACAAAGATACGTAATGATATAAAGATCATTATCGTTAAGATATTAATTTGGCAAATCGACCTATGAAATTTTGATAAAAATAACAGAACCACTACAAATTAAGGTTTTAAGTGAATTAATTTGTAATTTTTATAATTAGTAATTAATTATCTAAATGCTTCAAAGATATTAAAACAATGCTGTTCTTAGCTTCAGAGATTTTCCACCACCTGCCAGACTTATGCTCTTGTCCAACTGCACAAACAAGTTCATCTCCATTTTGCGAGAACCGCAGGCAATTTACGAATCCAACCTAAATAATAATCCATTAATGCAATAATAATCTGGAGGAAAAATGATGAGAAAAGATATTTCAAACTGATTATTCAAATTTATTCATTAATAAGTGCTATTATAATAAACACGCCTATTGCACTAATACTGATCATTACTTCCAAATATCTAAATAAGTAAGGACATGCTAAAGTGATAGCCGAATGTTACTTAGACTAAGCTTCACGATAAAAAAATTCGATTCTTGACTGGAGTGACACCTTATATCATTATATCATAAAAAATCCACCTCAGCATAAAATATAAAGATCAAAGGATCTATCAAAAAATCTCACCAAATAAAAGGAAAACAAATTGCTAATCGATCTGTAGTCAATCGAGATTTTCCAAAATCGCACAAAATTGTCGCATGAGCCTGATGCAACAAGATCTGTATAACTAGTGGCTGCAACAGAGACAATCCAATTAGGCTCAGTAATGGAACTGAAACCATGGGCATGTTTCTGAACGCAGACAGGCTTTTTCTTGGACGTTGACCATATGCACAAACTTCTGCAATAACAAATTGGTTAAATAAAATTAAATAAATAGCTTAAATTAAAATTAGTAAATTTACCAATATTTCATTTTTAAAACGGAGATAATTACCCATCAGCCGATCCAGAGACAAAATGCTCATCATTAAGAAAAGCAACACAATCGATGCTTATACATGAGGTGATACCATTAAAAACCAAATGTGTTTCTTCGGCTATTTTCCATAAACGCACTGAACGATCCTGACTACCACAAGTTATTATCCTCTCTCTGAAAGTGAATAAAGAACAAAATTAGATGCGATATACTTTGAAATTGAAGATAGTGAAAAAATCTAAAAAAGTAAAAAATCAATAAGAAAATGAGTACTTGAAACAACTTAAGTCACTGAAAAAAAAAAAAAAATTTGTATTCAACGACCACATATTTAAATTTTTTTTTTGAAAATATCTGATCAAATAAAAATCAAGTATTCTAAGTATTAGTGACAAAGGCAAAAAAATACTAGCAAAAAACCAAAAATTTATCTTCAGAATGAAAAAATTAATTTTATATTACCTTGACAAGGCATCAATATCCGAAATAACATCGACATGACCAAACATCGTATCCACATATCCCATTTGATCTAAATCCCAAGCTTTCACACTTTTGTCCTTCGAACAACTGAATAGTTGTTGAGTGCCCTTTCGAAAAACAAGCCCTAAATTTACTTTGTAGAATTTTTTGAGGAAACTGCATCCCGAAACAATTTGAAAAAAAGTTACCTGTTATGAAATTTTTATGTCCCAGTAAGTTCTTTACATGCTGGAAATTTAGAAAGTTCCACACGCGTATTATCATATCAGCTCCACCAGTAGCCAAATAACGATCGCCAGCAGATATTGCCAAAGCAAATATTTGGCCATTATGAGTATTTCGATTTTTTTTGTCGTATTTTAAGACATCAATTTTCCGCCCTTCTTCCAGATCATCTAAATTTAAAAAAATCTTTACTGTTGTTTTTATAATTAATTGTTTATATTTAACTAATGAGCTCATATTGTACCTTAATTTATTTGAATGGAATCCACTTTAAAAACTTTAAATAGTCATAGGGTTTAGTCCAACTGATTTAAGGATTTATCAAATAAAAATGACCAATGACGCTGGAAAATTCAACAGATTTTCCATGAAAAAAAAATGATATCTCTACCCAACCTTATGCATGATTATAAGTTATAAGTAGTGAAATTAATAACGAAACTAACATTTAACAACAGTGGCATCCTTTGAACAACTAATAACAAACCGTTCATCATGCGATAAAGCAACCGCAATGACAGAAAATCTGGAACTTCAAGAAAAAACATCCAGTAAATGTGAAAATCAAAATGATTCAAAATTGAAGGGCATAAAATATCACTATAAAAAAGAAAATGTAGGATGGCACTGGAACCGTGAAATCACACAAAACCTAAAATAATTCCAGCATTTTAGCAGGCCAGTTTTTTGTGAGGCTAATAGTTTACTAGATTTTTATCAAATCAAGCGATTTCGCGATATCAGATAAATAAAAGTTAGGTGCAGTAATTTAAAGTTCAAAATTTAAAAAAATTTTTATATGAAATTCATCTGAAATAAGTAAACACATACCTGTGGGGACGATAATGAACTGAAGATTCACTGAGCTGAACCTTTTCTGCAATATATCTCTGCGACGTAGCAATATTTAATAAAGCATCTTTTTTTAACCTTGCAGCCAATACATCTTCATCTTCTTCATTCCGCTCCGAACCCAGCTCCGCCTACAATCTTTCCAGAATTTTAGATTTAATCATTACATACCTGATATAATAGGTTTGAAAGCAAAAATCCACAGCCTAAAATGAAAAAAAGCACTGAAATATACCTCGAGTTCAGCAATGAATTGTTTTGCTTTATGATATGCCAGTTCTTGAGTATCCTCGAAATCGCTATCACTTTTTTCTTCGATAGCATCATCCACTGATAAGTTATCATCATCTGATGATGAAATAATTTCATTCTTTGATATTTCTTTTCGCTTTTTCAAAAAATTTCCCTTTACATCGCCTTTTTTCAACTATAATTTTATACCGTAAATTTCAATTGCAATTAACACATTAAAATACCCAAATGAAAGAAAAAACCAATAAAATTTAATTATGGAAATTCGTATAAAAATTTTTAGCAAATAAAGAATGCATCTATAAATTTTATATTTTTAGCAAATGGTCTATAAGTGGTCTATAAATGGCTTTGAATTCTACAAATGGGATTCACAGACAATTCAGAGTAGGCCCTAAGGATTTTTATATCCGACGAATATCCGACGAAAATTCAATAATTTCCTTCAGTGAATATCGTTTTCAACGAATGCAACTATGCAGAAACGCAAAAAACATTGGCTCACTAGCAGTAAAAGCACTCTCAGATATTTCCTCATTATATTCATTCACTATCCAAATTTATAACTAAACCTCTTATGTAATGCATTTGAAGATAACACTCCATAAGCTTTAAGGAGTATATTCAACAGAACACGAAATAGTTCCAAGGCACAAAAAAGCCAGTGAGGGCAGTTGACGGCGTATAGGAAAAGAATTTGCTTTTACGAGCAAATGTGAACTATACAACTAAACTCGTTAAAAAGATAACCTGCGCTTAAACATAACTAAACTAACCTAACCTTAGATTTCTGACGCAGTTTCAGCTTCGCAGGAACACCGCTTCGAATGAAAAATGGTCGCATTTTTGCCTGCAATAATCTATAATTGCAATTTAAGAAAAAATCTTCGTTAAACAAATAAAAAAATTTGAAAACTTCCGCAAACCGAATTATATTTATTAATTCATTTCGAATTCATTCAATAAATGGGAAATTCACTAAATTATTGAAATTGTTAAAAACTGTTAAAGCAAATTAATTTTTGAATAAAATTAATCAGCAATAAATTAACAATTAACAAAAATAATTTCGAATGCTTTGCTTTATTTTCATTTTTTTCGATTTTTAACAAGAAAAAAATTTTAATGAATCGCTAAAATTCGATTCTTTTCTAAATTACCACTTATCCCTTCGATATTAAATTTAGAAAAATCAAGTCCAGGGAAATAGAAAAGGCAACGGAACTTCTAGAACCACCAATAGGCCGACCTTCTCCCTACCTACCTGATCAATAATCCTTTCAAAAATGCAACCTAAAAACTGGCTCTGCATATTAGTAATTCGTCCAACTAAATATCAGCTCGGATCTTATATCAATTGCATTATATTTATTGCTGTTATTTGTTTTGTATTTCGTTTATTTTCGTTCCAATAAATAGTGGCTTTAGTCCGCAGGAAAGTTTTTATTTATGAATATCAAATTTGAAAGTCATTTTGAATTCCTTTAAAACAATTGAAAAAAATTTTCTTTTATTATTTCCATAAAATATTATAATAAATATTTAATTAGTTTTTTTTAAGGTTACGCAAGTGAATTACGCAAAAAATGAATTCGAAACAATAAATGCAAACTGAAAAATGGCAAATTAAAAATTTCGTTTTTTTTAAACAAATTTTTCAGATAGTTTTGGTTCGAAAGCAAATTTCATAGATATCTTTTTGGAGTTTCACCATTATTGGTTAAACTTGTTTCTCTGACTTTTAACATTGGACAGATATACCAGCCCCTTGGCGATAGAAGTACAGGTGAGTGGCCACCATCACCCGAATTTTTGGGCAGATTTACGCCTGCGACGAATAGAACCTCAGCTTCGGCGCTCAGAACTAAGAAACCCACTGAGCCATTCCATCCCCAAATTCATTTTGCGATTATTTTTTGGTAAATCGAAAAAGCAAACTTTATTATTTTTCTTGCAGTTTTACATTACATATCACTTATTTTTGCAATTTATTTGAAAAAATATGCTTTAGAAATAAAAATTAAAATATAATTTCTTAAATATCAAAATTAAAAAATAGATGAATTAAGGAAAAAGCATAACAGTAAAATAATAATAGATAAAATAAAAAATAAAGGCAATCATTTATATAAAAAGCGGAAATTCTAAAATTCGAAAAAAAAGGACGAATTGGCAAATAAACTATTGGAATTTGAATTAATAAATTTAATAAATTTCCTATAAATTTCAAAAAACGTAAAAAAAGTAAAAAAACTTTAGCAAATGGAATATTGAAAAATATTTATTGAAAACGAGTTTGTAAATTTTTTTGAACGATAAAAGCCGTTCAAACGACGAAAATAGGCAAAATTAATGAATATTAATGAATGAAAATTAAAAAAGAAATAAGATCCTGAAATGTAAAGAAATCGAAAAAATTGTATAGAAGTATTAGAACAAAATTAAAAAGCAACGAAGGCCAATGAATTAAAGTTTTAGGAGAATTAATAAAAATATATAAATTAGAAAATGTGAAATAAATGAAGGAAGCTGGTGAGGGGGTAGGGAAGGGAGAGAGAGGGGAGGGGGAATTTCTGGAATCGGGTTTTTGAAAATAGCAAAGGCTTCATAAGAGAATAAAACAACATGAAATTACTGGAAAAACTAAAAATCTCAAACGCTAAACTGCAATTCATTGATGAAATTATGAAAAAAAAGTCATTGAATTCTAATCAAAGATCGAAATGGAAATCACTTTATCAAATTTCAAATTGTTACTTTTGCGAATTTTTTTGTTAAAATTTAATTTTTTGTCAAAAATTAATTTTTTTTGAGAAATTTCCAATTTAAAATTATCTGACCGATTTTTATGGATTTTTGCAATTTAAAATTTCAGTTCGATGTGCATCGTTTGTTTTTGGAATTAATTTTTTTCATCTGAAATTGCTATTGTCTGTTTCGAATGTTTCAAATGGTTTCGTGAAATGGATAATGGATATTTCAAATGGTTTCGTGAAATTCACCTAAATTTTACATTTATTAGGTCGCACATTATTAAACACTGATAAAATACCTGTTTTTATAAAATCATTGCCGATTGAAGAAGTGCCCGATTTTAAATACCTTAGGTCCACTCTAATACCAAATGGCCAGGCAAAAAGATCACGGCAGCTAGAAATGCCTTCTTCCGGTTGGAGCAATCTTTATGGAGCAGTCGTGAAATTACCATAAAAAAAGAAAGTTCGTATCAATATGGTTATGATTCGTCCGATCGTGCTATATCGCACTTAGACATGGCCAGTGAGAGTGGAGGATATTAAGGAGTTATTTGCCTTTGACCACTCTTGTCTAAGGTACATTTTACAGGCCCATCGAGCGGATAAAATATCACACGATTGCATCCACCTTCGTTTAAATACCACTTGCATTAATAATCTTATCATAGAGCGTCGTCTTCGCTGGTTAGGGCATGCTCTCCGTCGCCTACCATAGGAGTTGACGCATATTTCGTTATTTGCTGAACCGTGTGACGAGTGATGGCGTCAAAAGGGAGATGGACCAATCAAGACCTGGAATGATATGGTCATATGGTGAGAGCTGTTCGAGCAGAAGAAGATAAGGGTTATGCAACACAAGTATGTGAAGGTAGATGCAGTATGAAACACTGCAACCAGGTGGATGCGAACTCTTCTTTTCTCGGAAGTTCTTGGGAAAAAAAATTGCACACTTTTTTTAAATCTTAAATTCGACAATTTTTGCACTTTTAACGTTGCCTGAGCTTCTTTTAAGATTTTAATCCAAATAAGTTTCACACATCATTTAATTCTATCATTAAACTTATTTCTACTATGATTTTATTCGATTTTAACTGCTTAAATTAATTTACTGTATGCAAAAAAATTTAGTTTGACTTGTTGCAACCGTGCTTTTGCCGTATAATTTCAAATAATAAATAATTTTTATTGCCGGCTTCGTGTGCGATGAAAGTCAATTTAAGCAGGTAAATTAATTTTAACAAAAAATTTAGTAGAATTTTAAAAAGATATCTATTTAATTATTTACTAATTATTATTAATATTATTTAGTTTGGCGATAGTTTCCATTATACGATTAGTTGTTTGTTAAGCATCGTAATTTTGTTGTACGAAATGCGCCGATGTGTTAGTTCAGCTGATAGTTCAGATTTGTCTGAACAATTTTGTAAATATTCTTTTAAAATAGCGCAGCTGTTTCATTCGATAAAAAATTTGGAGGCATAATTATGATAATTATGAATTTCAGTTATATACTAGGATGACAGGAAAAGACGCACGAATTATTTTCTATTAAAAATCTATCAAATTATTAGGAATAATAAGATATCTTCCATGAGTCACTATTTATTCATAGAAATCGCGCTGATTTGCTGGAAAATATAAAAGGGACAAAAGCTGTAAAATTCAAAACCAATTGCATTGAAATCATATTTTTAATTAACAATTCATCTACTGAATAATCTTATCAGTGGCGCGGTTTAATTATCAGATGATATTCACGGCAACAATTAAATTCGGCAAAAATTTAAAGATGTTGCATAATAATCCAAATGAAATTACCATAAAAAAAGAAAGTTTTCTTTTTGAAAAAAAAAGAAAGAAAGAAAGAAATGATAATTCTTCGAATAATTGATGAATTTAAGATGTTTTAGCTTTGAGTCGTTAATAGTGATTCATATAACGATTTAAAAAAATATTCCTGTAACAATTTTATGGATCTCTTAAATCAACTGACCGCATAACACGGATATTTCAAAAGCGCCATTGGCAATTTAGCTGACTATCAGTAAAGGTATTTAATGCATAATATGAAATGAAGAGTTTCATGTTATTTATTTTGATTCTCAGTTTCGCTATAATATTCGATAATTCTCCATATTTGGTTAAAGCACGCCGTGATACTTCCCTTGAGGGAATATTTCACAAATTTTAGAATTCATACGTGTTCCATATTTTCCAAGTTTTTCAGATATAATAAGCTCAATTTTTCGTTTTTTAATTTTATTCAATAATTTAGATTTCTCAAAAGAACAAATGAGTCAAACAATCAGAAACTTTATACTGCATAGCAAAGTTTCTAGCGAAATTTGGGAGCCCGATTCAATTCAAATGTAAACCAATATTTCAGCTGTGTGGATTTCTACGGATTTCTTTAATTTTAAACTTTACTTCCGTACGTCTTTCAATTTGTATCAAATGAAAGCAAATTTTGCTAATTGAATAACGTTCACTAAAAGAATAAAATTTTATAATGGCAAAAAACTTGGAAATTATTTGAAGAAATAAATGAATTCATGGTTTTGTATATTACCTTTATGAAACTGATTTGGTGATTGATATATGCGTATTTGCGGAAGCACTGATAAAAATTCGGTGGATATATTGGAAACGATCAGAAAAATTCTCATTCATGATTTATAAAATGATCAAACAAAGACAGAAAAATTATAAATTTTGAGCAAATAAAGAATAATTTTAGGAAAAGAAAGGCAAATCAGCCAGGAAAACAAGTATAAAAAGAAGCGAAAATTTGTAATAGCTTTGATTTCCATGAGATTTTCTAACCAACAACCATCGCTTTCATATTTCCTTTCCTTAAATATTTTTTCTATCAATTTTTTGGATTATTTGCAGTCTCGAACAAATGAAAAAAATTTTTATCATTTTAATATTGTAGATTAAATAAATTAAGGCTTATTTCAGCGCACTCATATCCTTTATACGATTGGAAATGTTGGCCTTCATTTTAGCACTCTTCTTCCTTCAGTTATGCTCAACTAATGCCGAAGCCGAAGCAGAGACTCAAATCAAGGATGATTTAGGAGAAACTGAGGTCAAAAGTGAAACTGCAGTTAAAGACGATACAAGTGAAATTCAAATCAAGAGTGATACGGATGAAAACCAAGGTTTTTTGAATGTTTCTCAATCGGTTCATATTAATTTATATTCGTTAAGCAAGAGTAGCAATTCAGAGTGCTGTGGAATAGCATCGTACATTACCAGATTAATAATTCATCATTTACCCGAATTATGCTTCCACCAAGAACCTATAAAAATAGAGGAAAAATAAACAACCGCATTTCATTCACATTTCATTGTGCTTTCCGACGATATGAAAATTTGCATAAATAAACAATAAAAGAAGACAAACCTACAGGTGAAACATCTGTCAAGAGCGAAAGTCGAGTCAAAAGCGACGAAAATGAGGAGAGTCGTATAGGCAAAATTCAAGTTAAGAGCGATTCGACGGAAGATGTTGATAATGGTTGGTCTTGAAAATTTAACTTTAACTTTTTTAATGGGTTTGATGAGTGGAAGTGAAATCGAGTGGAATGCTTCGAACAAGCATCGTAGGTTCCGCTGTTTGCCCTGACAGTAGTGGACCTATCAATAAGTAATCCTAACGGCACTCACTTTTACTTGTATTTCGGTGTAACTGTATCAACCAGAAATGGAGAAATGGTGAACGCCAATCATTTTTTTAAATTCGATAGAAACTAAATGTCTTTGAAATATTTGATTTTTTAATTACCATTATTGAAATTAAAAAATTTTCCAAATTTATAACATAGAAAAATTGCAGAAAGGATTTTGCGGATTCCATAACCATTTTCTGCAATGAACGATTTGAGAAAACAAAATTGTACCACAATTGTAGTCTTTTTTTTTCAGTATCATTAATTCATTTCAAATTTGTTTAATATTTTGCAATAAATATTTATTATAATATTTAAAACATTTGAAATTTTTTGAAAAATTTTTGCATTACAACTTTAATAATAATAAATTTTGCCAGAACGATCTAGCGACAGAGGTAAAATGGATCTCGAGCATGATCCAGAGTTTTCATTTCAAGTTTATTTCTGTCAGAGGGTCATCTTAACGCTTGAGATGATAACCTGAACAACACCATTCAACTATCATTTTCTAAATTTGGTGTCCCAGTGATACCTATTATCTATTAACCCACTGTAACTCGTACGGTTTTGGCAGCATTTCCCAATTACTGAACTATGACAAGTGATAAATGATAAAAAGCATTAAAAATATTGGTTATCGTAATAATCGCAAAGAACTTACTAAATATATTGGTGCATAAACCATAAATTTTTAGTCTTAGAAATCTATTGAATGATATCAAACAATTTAAATATTTTAACAATTTAAACAACATTAAACAATTTATTCGAGTTTTATAGCCATTAAGTTAATTGATTTGTAAAATTAATGAAAAATTTTCCAAAAAAGACTATCAAAAATTGTTAAGGCATTTTATCAGAAAAGTGTGAGGAACTAATATTTTCTAATATATCGAAATAAGAATTGACGCATATCCGAATCTGAATTATTTTCCTGACAATACGCAACGTAATACACCTGTCGGTGCTCAAGAAATATACAAACCAGCTTTCCACATCCTTCATACGCTGGTAATTCTTTCCGCCGACATTTTTATTTTTTTTTCTATTAATATTTTCTATCCTAATTTCGCCCACACTATTACTTTATATCTGCTTTAAACAATTATAAAGGATTGCCTATCGATAATTACAGTGAAAATTTGGCTATACAAAAAATTATATATAACAATTTGAATATTTATATTAAAAAATTTCATATTAAAAGGAAATTACTTTAAATTTTAAAACAAACATGTATGCGAGATGATACATATTAATATATTTCCGATATCAAAGTCTTATAATTTATTAAAAATCGCATATACGCATGTTTCCTACAACATTTAATATTAAGGCTACAATTTCTCCTTTACACACAGACTAATGGAAGCCGTTCTTCTTTTTAGATTTTTCAAATTCTTATCTCGCCTCAATTCAAGAAACCTGATGAAATGAAGGTGAAGAATTACGAAAGATTTGAGAAATTTTTATTATTTTTATTATATTTTTATTACATTAAGTAATTTAGAATTCAGCCTAAAGAAATAATTTAGAATACAAACATTCCACCTGCAAAAAATATTTAGACGTAGAAAAAAAATATATTATGCAACAGTATTGCTTAGCGAAAAAAATAATACTTCTTTCTTGCCTTGCTTTTGTTTAAATTGATGAGGTTCAATTCTCTTGAGGATCGTTGCTAATTTTTGTACAATTTCTGATTTCTCCATATCCCCACATTTAGATTTGAATTTTGATAAAAGTTCTTTCGTTGTATGCGGTTTCCTACAATGAATATAAAATGAACATAACACAATACCATCTATTAACTTTTTGCGCTAAAGACGAATGAAAAAATACAGTAAAAGAGATTTTTAAGTATAAATATTACTTCAAATGAAAAAGAAACCTTCGCAAATATCGTCGCACAGTTTCATCATTCAAACCTTCAAACTGAGGTTGACTCAGAACGTATGATCTAAAATAAGTATTAAATTGAACACCAACAAACAGAAAAAAAGCTTTTTCGAATGAAAATTAAGCGTAAGTGAACGTGTATTCAATGACAGTTAACTTACTGTTCATTAGGTTTAAGTTTTTTTGCCTCAACAATTTCTATTGGATCATCCTCCAGTGAACGTTTCTTTGCACTAGATGATGATGTTACTTCTTCCACTGGTTTCTGCAAAAATGTTCAAAAAATAAATTAAATTTATCAATTTAATGTAATAATATAACAATATATTGCAAACATACTCCGGGAAGAAATAATGCCGAACTGACTTCTCTATCTGGATCATCAGAATCGCTTCCGGAGGAATCTGGAAATAAGAAAAATGAAAGAGAAGAGAAATAAAGAAAAAAAAAAATCTGAAAACAAATAGATAAACCACCTCTTTCTTCGATATCTTGAAAACGTTTTTTCACGTCATCTTCTGCAGCTTCTAATAATTTCTTCGCTAGAATATGATTAAATAAATCTTAATAAAATGATAAAATGAAGAAAAAATGAAAGTAACAAATGAAAATAAAAACATGGCAAAACTGAATTGTAAGGAAAAAATTTACTTGGATCATCGTCATCACTACTTGCTGAATCACTGAAATCATCACTTCCAATCAATTTCCGTAAACCAGTTTCATCGCCCACTGCAACCATAGCTTCATCCACTTTTTGTTCCATAGGCACTTGATCACGACTAAAAATTTTGAAAAAAACCAGTAAATAAAATCATAAGGTTATGGCACTTATGCAATTCATAGAAGACAGAAGCAGGGGTAAATAACTATAAAATTTATCTTTCAAACATTCTAAATGTACTGCAATAAAAAAATACAAACTCGCTGTCAGACCCGCTGTCACTCATGTAATCAAATTCACGACCTTCATCGTCGCCATCATCACTTTCATACGCAGCTATTTCATCAGCATTATCGACGCGTTGCTTTTTATCATTCTTTTTCATATCTCTTCTGGCCTTTTTCTGAAATAAAGCACTGAAATAAAATATAAAAAAATTATGAATTTTGTTCTCACCAAAGAAATAAAAAATCAAAGCTGGGAAATACAATACCAATATTATAAAAAATTATGAAATGCTTGAAAAACTTTTAAAAAGATGTTTATTAAATATGTCGGAAAAAAACAACTTTTTTATTCGATTTTTCGAGCGTTTCTTCATCTTTATCTGATTCTCCTGATTCATCACTTGAACTACTTTCGTCTTTGATTTTCTTTAAAGACCAACTGATAATCATTTAACTTTTACTGATAAAAAAATGAATGAAAATATTTCATGTATTATATAATATACATTGGTGATTAAATTTGGTGATCAAAAAACAGTGCATACCAGCGCTTTCGCATTTTTCACAATTTGCTCATCATCTTCATCCATAGCTTTTAACTGTTGTTGAATTTGAGCTTTCAGGGCAAACTGGTTCAACACTCGGTTTCGCCTAATAAATTTTTTATCGCATTACTTTGATTAACAAATTTTTTTATATTTAAAATTTCTGTGCTTATAATATCGTTTATGTCAACTATCACTAATTATTACAAACACTTAATTTTTTAAAAAATAAACAACTGTTTAAAGAATTTATAACAAAAACTTACTGACGAAACTGTTCTTCAGCTTGATCGATATCAAGAGTACGATGGGTTATGGCAGGTAAGAACTGGTACCAATCATCAACTTTATGGGCATGAAACTCATCACCTGATTTCAAAAATACCCAGTAAACAGCATGCTCACCTGCTCCACCCTCACGAATGCTTCGGAACTTTCGTTCTTTACCACCTGAAACATTGAAGAATACTACACTTACCACAATTAAAAATAAATTAATGCTATTTCATATCAACTTACTAGAATCAGCAATAGTCAATTTCCAAGGCTGGTTATCATATATATGGGCAATAGATCGGTGGCCATATTTTTTTCGCCTAGCTTCTTCTCTAGCTGCTTTGCCATATTCGCTTCCTTCACCATATTCCTAAATAATTTTTTTCGACTTTCGGAACGAATATATGTTTTTAAGATCCATCTGGAGAGCACTTTTTTATCATTTATGTATTTCTCTAATTTCTTAAAAAATGGCTTGATCTATTTAATGGATTTTTTAGTAATGAGCTAAATTCTTTAAAAATTCGACCCTAATTATTTCCGTTTTTGAGCCTTCCACTTCTAAATTTCTCTCATGGATATCTTTCAACATAGTCCAAAGTCCAAAAATTGTATAAATATCATATGCATCTAAATCACTGCAGAAGTGATGAAGATATACCTGCTTTATTTCTGCACCAGAAAATTGTGATTTCATATCTTCTCTAATCATTTGTATAGATATATCCGATGAAGCCCAACGACTCGGATCGACTTTCAATGTCCCATTAAATTTCAATATCGAGTAACGCCTAGCTGGATTACGCCTGGAATAATATTGTTATAACTTTAATACTTTTTATACTTTATTTTTTTAAACTAAAAAACAGAACAAAACTTTCAAATATCCCTCGAACAAAAAACAAAAAAAAATTTTGCACTCGATAGCAAAAAACAAAAAAAATTGAAAATACTTCGGAACTCGAACAATATATTCTGATGACTTTGATACATTTGACATTCTTCTGAAAATTCAATTTAGGAAATTGCACAATATTATGAAAAAAAGTTCTGAATAAAAATCCGAGTGATATTTTAGCATCATAGCAATAACAGAACTTTCTCAAAACAAAAACTTGAGAAACCATACAGTATATTTATGTATTTACATAAGAATGTAAAAAATCTTTTGAAAATAAGAAAATCAAATTCATTGATTAACAATTCATCAAAGCAAAAAAATTTTTCATAGTTTATTTAAATCGCATTAGGCCAAAAACAATATAATAATAACAATAAACGAAACCATCGATAACGAAAGTGTAACCTTTATGTTTACCAACAAAAAATCCACTATTTTAAAAACATATTTTCTAAGCTTAAAGAGAGTTATAAAAAACTGAATATAGAAATAATTCCGAAAAAGTTATTTAGGTGAATTATTTAGGTGAATTAGGTGAATTATTACAACCAAATAACTCTAGCCAAAAGGTCTGAAATTTAAATTTTTTGATGTAGATTTGTAAAAAAAATTTTAAGATGAACTTTTAAACCATGAATTCTTCTTTTTTAAAGAGTATTGCAGTGCTTTTAATCTAACTGCGTTAACAATATCTTGTTCCGTTGCTGTTTGACCTAAAAAAAAAAAAAATATTCTTAATATTCATGAAGGAAATTAAATCCTTCAGCCGTAAAAACTTACATTACAAGAAATAAATAGAAATAATGGAAATAATAAAAGAAATAGAATGGCTTACCGTAAAAATCTTGGAAGTTACCATCCGGATCTACTAGATACTTAATAACTGTGTGATCTACAATATAATCATCAGGAGCAGTTGGTGTGCTTGGTCCTTGACTGTAATAAACACGGAAAGTTTTGGTGACTCTATCAACCTAAAATTCGATAATTATTTTGAAATATGCTAAACTATGCTAAACTAACAACTAATTTCAAATCGTAGCCGTCAAATGAAAAAGTAAAAATAAAAGAAATAAAAATAAAATAAATATTATGCCACACATTCGCATAAAAATTTTTTCGTAATAAACATAATTTACCTGATCCTTAGCACCAGTAAATCCTCTCAACTTAGGAGAAAATTCAAGGCAATATTCTTTTACGCGCTCAATCGTATCTCTAGTAGGATCTACGGATATAAATACAGGAATTACTTCAAAATTACGCTCTTTATCCTGATCCAATATGTCAACAGCCTAAATCTTAAAAAATGAGAATTTTTATATTAATAAAATATTATTAAATCAAATTTAACGAATATTCTTGACATTATTCATTAGTTTAATAGTTAGTTTTTTTTATTAATTGAGCACTTTTTAAAAAATGTTGAAAAATGACACTAAAAAATCTTCGAACTGATGGGTCAATTCAAAATTTATGTTTTATTAAACTGAATTCACTCTAAAAATTATACTATTACAATGTATTAATCAATGCATTAATGAGTATAAAGTCAAAAATGCCATTTTCAACTCAAAAAATTATTTATAAATAGCCTTTATTTTATGAAAAATCTAATTAAAACATTTTTCAATTGAGACAGGAAATCATATGCACCTTAACCATTTTTTCTATTTCATCAGGACAGACATCTGGGCAATGAGTGAAGCCAAAATAAATTAACAGCCATTTGCCTTTTAGCGTTTCAGATCCACCAACATTACCATCTGTATCCACTAATTCCCATGGTCCTCCGATCCGAGCTTTACCAATCACTGTTTTGCGTCGCATTTCCTGCTCCACTTCATTCTGAATTTTTTGTTTTGAAATTTTCGTGCCATTGAAAAGAAAAATATTCTGAAGAAAGGATAGTAAAGATAACCACGTTTTAAACATATATGTTATACTACTAATCATTCATTTAACGGGTTTGAATATCAGTCCATTCGTGCTATCAATTATTTGTAATTACAGCCCCTTTCGCGAAAAATTTTTTTATATTTTTCCGCAATATAAATAAATTTCAAAATAAAAATGTCTTTCAAAGGATAATATTAAGGAAATTTCGAAATATAAAATAATAAAAAAACTTTTTTGAAATTAAATTTAAATTAATTACAATTTTTCGCATATAAATAAGTAAAGACAAAGCAGCAATAATAATAACAATTATTATGCCGGCCGCGTTCCATCCAAAAATATAGCTTCGCTCATGACGACTTTTCTAAAATGAAATTGTTTCAAAAAAAGAAAAGAGAATGTTCGATATGAACAAAATTTAAAAAAATTTTAACTTAATTGATAAATCATTTGAAAAATCAGCAAGACAAATAATTATTTTTCGAAATTGAGGGATATAATAACAATTAAAATTAATTCTTCGTAAATCTAATCTGCACTGAAATCCGCCTGATTAAAGACACCTAACTATACCCAGATTTAAATGAAAGGATCTTACTTATATTAAAACAAGTTAAATTAAAAAAACCATTTAAAGTGGAGAAATAAATAATCATCACTTATACTGATTATATGGCGAATTCTTCTAACAGCTCTCACCATCATTGGTTAGGCTGGATCCAACGGTTACAAGGGTAAAACGATTCCAATTGGCGCGATCTGATGTCATCGTCGACAATAATAGAAGCCATTCATTTTTCCATCGTCTAAGTCCATATATTGCTTGCCCATCTATATGTTCAAAATCTTTCCTGACCGTATCAGTTCAGATCTTGATTGGCCCACCTCGCTTTTGACGCCATCCTTCACACGGTTTAGCAAGTAACGAAATATGCGACAATTCTTGTGGCGGACGATGGTGAACGTGCCCTCGGACCCGTAAAATATTTTTTGACAAGAGTGGTCAATAACTCCTTAATATCCTCCACTTTCATTGGCCATGTCTCTGAGCCATACAGCAAGATCGAACGAATCATGGCTATATAGATGCGGACTTTCGTTTTAATAGTAATTTCACGACGGCTCCATAAAGTTTTCGTCAAGTTTTCGGAAGAACGCATTTCTAGCTGTTGTGATCTGAGCTATCGTCTTTTGCCTGGCCATTTGGTATTAGAGTGGACCCAAGGTTTTTAAAATCGAGCATTTCCTCAATCGACAATGAATTTACAAAAAGAGGCATTTTATTAGCTTCTTGCACATAAGACGAAAATACTTTCGTTTTGATTGACATTGATTTTGAGTTCAAGTCTCACTGCAATTGTCGATACATTATTTAACATGATTTGCATTTCATTATAATTGTCAGCAAAAAGGTCTACATCACCAGCTTATTCAAGATCTTTGATACGATTTGGATATCCCTTAAATGCCGACAAGAGGTGTCCATTACCCAGTCTATCGCATAGTTGAATATTGTAAGGGAAATGATGCATCCTTGACGGACACCAGTTCTTATTTCGAAGGAGTCTGTTAGTTCCCCATATACACAGATCTGCGCCGACGTACGCTCATAAAATGACTTTATGAGTCGAATGATCTTCTCTGGAATGCCATCGCATTTCATCAACCTCCAAAGCTCCTCTCTATCAAATGAATCAAAGACAGCCGCAAAGTCGATGAAACACGTAACATTGGGTTGCAAATATCTGAAGCGATGTCCCAACATCCTCTTAACGTGAATATCTGGTCAACAGAACCGCGCTCCGGTCTGAATCCAGCTTGATTAGGGAGCATCCTGCTGTCTCGTACTTCCATAAGTCTGTTGAGTAAAAGGGAGTCAAAGATTTTCCCTGAGACGTCTAATAGGCTGATATTTCGATAATTGTCGCGGTATGTCCTATCACCTTTTTTGAGAATTGGGATCAGAATTACTCCAATCGTCTGGTAATATTTCTTTTTCCCAAACCAGAGAGTACATTTGTTTATGTGTTATGAAGCACGATGGACAATATTTAAAGAGTTCAGCCCGAAGACCATCTTCTCTCGGAGCCTTATTGACCTTAAGCTTATTAATAACAGATATTATTTCTTCTTCCGTCGGGGACTCGCAGTTGCAAGCATATGGTTCAGCTAAGGTATCAGTTATATCAAGGGCAACAGATGGCGCTTCATGGATAAATTTGACCTCAAAAAATTCTTTCCATCTCATGATGTGATCCTTTATACTCTTGACTGGCACGCCATTGCTGACCTTTACCATTTCACTGATCGTTCCCGAAATAACTGCTTTATGAAGAAGGCGGAATAGTTTTCCTGTTATCATCTAATCGAGCCGCCGTCTCCATTCTCAAGGCCATTTTACTCCAATAGCGATTTCTGTTCCGCCGTGCTGCTTTCGTTGCAAATATTCGAAGCACCCGGTCCCGGTAGTTAGGATTACCTGACATTCGTGCTTTTTTTAAATAGTTGGATAGTTGCTTCTGATACCCAACTAGCACACTTCCTACTAATATCTCCTAACGTGGAAGTGGCTGACTTTCGGAGATATTCCTTTAGTTTGGACCAGTATTCATTTGCCCAAAAAAATCATTAATATTTGTATCACTGAGATGCTTCAAATATTAGTTTGAAATGTGCTCACTGCACCCCGAATTTTTTAGTTTGAGATAGTTTAAGGAACTTTGGGGGTGTTGTTTTCTGCGAGTCTGCATGTCAGTTTTATGCGGATCTTGGCTCGAACCGTAACATGGTCAGATCCATGAAGATTGTCCTTTTGAGCGCTGCGGTAGGAAGACTATTTAGTACGGAAGAACTCTTCCAACGGTGACTGACTAAGATATAATCAATCTGGTTGAAGTGTTGGTTATTCGGGGAGTTCCACGCGATTGGATGTTTTCTACGATACCGGAAGTAAGTATTACTAATAAGTTCATGCTTTTCGGCATAACGAAAAAGGCGTTACCCATTGGCAAACCGGTCTTCGATGTCATATTTGCCAATCATCGAGTAGAGATCATCGCAGCCGCATTATGATCTTCGCGTGTATTCCAGTCTTCCTCGATTATGACCATGTCATATTTTGGTGGAGGCTTTGTTAATAGCTAAAGTTCCGCATAGAACTTATCTTTATAACGGTCATCTGTCGATAGAGTTGTACTGATAAGCACTGATGACCGAACTTATCCTTAAAACAGGCATAGGCCATGCCCTTTACCGGTTTCCACTTAATCGCCCCGAGCCTCCGAAGCATCACAGTGATATAGTCAGTATCTCTGCTCAGAGTCAGGATTAATAATCATTCGAGATCCGATATAAGGAAGATGGACCTCCGATAAGCAAGCGATATCCACACGATATTTGGAAAGGATGTGGACAGTGATCACTTGACCTGCAACGCCCATAAGCTTTCTGATGTTCCATGCTGGTACGACTAAAACCTCGCCATCCTTATCCTTACCCTTGATAGGTTTCGAGCAATTACCCTGGCTTGCGTGCATATTTTTTTTCAGCCTTGGGATCGCCTGGATTGTGCACTTATCGCATGTACCACCGGGCTGAGAGTATCATGCGCGTCGGGAAACGCGAAGAAAGGAAAAAAAACTTCATAATTCACAATAACAGCTTAGGAATAATCGATTTGAGTCGAAGCAAATAAATGAACCTACCACTAAATATTGATTATTTTTTGGAATTTAAATATTCAATATTCAGCTAGACTGAATAATGGGCATCGCTTGTCGGCACTCGAAAAGTGACAGTGTAGAGCATAGCATTACAGACTTTGATGCTGATGATATAATTTTTTTTGCTTACTATATATAATGAAATGCAATTAATGTTAAACAATATGTCAACAACTGCAACGAGAATTGGATTCAAAATCAATGTAAATAAAACGGAAGTATTTTCGTCTTATATAAGATGATAATGATGCTGGTACCTATGTTCATCAATTCATTGTCGTTTTAGGAAGTGCTCGACTTTAAATATCTTGGATCCACTCTAATCCCAAATGGCCAGGCAAAAGATGAAATTGTAACCCGGATAACGGCAGTTAGAAGTGTATAAGCGTTTTTTTTTGGCTGACGAAAGATTTATAGAATCGTGAAATTACCATAAAAACGAAAATCCATGTCCATATAGCTATAATTCGCTTGTTCTTGCTATATGGCTACGAAACATGGCTAGTGAGAGTGGAAAATATTAAGAAATTCTCAGCTCTTGACCACTCATATCTACATTTTGCTGATCCATCTAGCGGATAAAATCGCGCATCCATCTTAAATACCACTTGTATTAATAATGTTATCCTATAGTATCTCGCCTTCGCTGATTAGGGTTCTCCGTCGTCCGCCACAGGAGTTGGCGCATATTTCGCTATTTGTGGAACCCTATGATGGTTGGCATAAAAAACGAGAAGAGCCAGTCAATCTGGATTGGATCAAGAAAGATTTTAAACGTATCGGGGAACCAGCGATTTATAGACGATGGAAAAAGGAATATTGTCAGCGATGGCGTCGGATCAAGGAGCTTGGATAACCTGACCTTTGCAGCGGAGCCAGTCTAACCAGTAATGATGAGAGCTGTTAGAAAAGAATAAGAAAGAACAATCAAATGCGAACGATGATCCGAAAGAAATTTTGGGCTTTTTTGGGGAAGTTGGATGGGTTTTTTCAGGATATACATATTAATATAGCAAATCATTTTATAGATTCGTATTCAATGAAAATTTTTAAGAAAAATCAAACGATAATAAGGATGGACCGCACATTGATTTATCAGAAATTGAAAAAATTATTAAAGGTCAAAATATTGATGATAAGTATGATGAGAAGAAAACGGATAAGACATTCATGAATTTCCAACAAAAACGAGAGGTAATGGTTATTTCTTTTTCTTCTTTCTGTAGCAGCCCACACCATTTCTGGTTTGGCGTGCTACACTGACGTCTAGTGTAAAAATGTAAGAAGCTCCCAAGGCTCTTGACCCTATGATAGAAGTAATTGAAGCTACTCATTTTTCTATCCTCATTCCCTTACCATCTATGCGTTAAAAATTTTCCTTAATCGTATCGTTCCAGGTTTTGATTAGTTCCCCGCAATTTCACGCCATCCATCACAAGGTTTAGCAAGTAGTGAGGTATGCGAAAATTCTTGTGGGTGACATGGCCAAACCAACGCTAATCGACGTTTTCTAACGATATTCTTAATATACCTTGTATTCGAACAAATTAGATACAATCTTATGAGACTTTGTCTATTTGATGGGTATGGGATGTACAGTTTCATCTTATCTTCCACTGGCAACTTTCATTGCTGAATACCATGGCTACACGTACTACAGCCAGATAGTTGCGAACTTTCCTTTTAAATCTGATTTCACGGCGCGGCGGTTTCGGCCAGAAGAAAGAATGCATCTCTGATTGCATATGTCCCAGCTGGATTTTCATTTATCGTCTGATTATTATAAGATTGGATCCGATATGTTGAATTCGACACTCCTTCGACCGTTGATGAATTTATTTAATCTGCTATCTTATCAACGTCTGGTTATAAGATTAAAAAACTGTTTCGTCTTATTTAATTTGATTTGAAGGCCAGTTTTTGCTGTCGTTTGATCTGTTCTTTGTAACTGTCAGCGATGAGGATATTCATGGTTCATGATACGATGTTCTGGACTGATCTGTGCACCTATTGAGTGCAACAAGCGATCCATTCTATCTCATAGTTGAAAGTAGAGAACGCAGAACTCAACTTTGACGCATATATTCGAAAAGAATATGTCAATTCCTCATACTTGCATCTATGTATGCTGATAAAATGTTTCGATAATGCTTTGATTGATTAATGTATCTGAAATACCTTCATGTTGTATAAATTACCAGAATTCCATACTGTTGATCTAATTGACATCTGCACCAGCGAAATCGATGAAAAATACATAGCGATAGATTATCCCAGAAACATCTGGTAAGCTGATTCTTCGATAGGTGTGTCATCCTTTCTTAGGAATTTCCTTGTTCCAGTATATGGCATTTGATCCTCTCACAATAATGAATATAATCTCTGCAGTGGTGTTATGAAAGTTAGTCATCATTTAAGGATTTCACCAGACCATTTTTGAGTTTTATTGGACTTAGGTTTATGAATAAAAAAAAAAAAAGTTGGCTCGTGCTCAGTTGATGACAAGCGCAATCTTAGGTTCTAAATGCATCCCAGTTATGTCCAGGATGTTGAATGGGATGCCTGTAGTTAAATTTGGATTCAAAGAACTCGCTCCATCGGATCGGATGAAATAATCTTTAATAGAGTTTTAATAGACTTCCCTTCTTATTTTTGATCATTTCGCCCTCAATTTCCGATTTTCAAGCCTCGGTTGTCTTATGAAGTAAGCAGGATGGTTTTCCCACTGAAGCCACCTCTATGTTCAAAACCATATCGTTCTATCCCCGTTTCACTACGATTTTTTCCATTCTGTGGAGACCGATGGCTAGCATCTTCTTCTAAGCACTGACGATGCGATCGAATAACTGGACCATTTTGTCCTACACCCAGGTTATATTCCTCCGAATCATATATCGTAGGGTTTAGCTGACTTATGGAGGTTCAGTTCAATTGGGACCAATATTTTATCAATATTCCTTGGCAATTTCAGAGAAAATAAGGTTCCTTGAAGTCCTTTAAGTCATGCCTTAGCCCGAAATGTGCCCTGAATCTTTTAACTCGAGATAATCAAAAAATTGTGGTGTGCTCTGTATTTTCCCTCGTTATTGGATGATTATTTCTTAGCTCCCAACATCCATAAGCTTTCTGGCTTCTTTCCTAGGTGCACTAGCTAGCTGTTGTCCGATCTCCTTATTTTTGATACGACGTCCGTGTCTCCCGGTGCGCATGATACTCCCAGCCCGGTACATGCGATAAATGCACAATCCAGGCTTAAAGCGATCCCAAGGCTGATAAATAAAATATGCACGCAAACCAGGGTAATTGCTCGAAACCTATCAAGGGTAAGGATAAGGATGACGAGGTTTTAGTCGTACCAGCATGGAACATCAGAAAGCTTATGGGCGTTGCAAGTCAAGTGATCACTGTCCACATCCTTTCCAAATATCGTGTGGATATCGCTTGCTTATCGGAGGTCCATCTTCCTTATATCGGATCTCGAATGATTATTAATCCTGACTCTGAGCAGAGATACTGACTATATCACTGTGATGCTTCGGAGGCTCGGGGCGATTAAGTGGAAACCGGTAAAGGGCATGGCCTATGCCTGTTTTAAGGATAAGTTCGGTCATCAGTGCTTATCAGTACAACTCTGTCGACAGATGACCGTTATAAAGATAAGTTCTATGCGGAACTTTAGCTATTAACAAAGCCTCCACCAAAATATGACATGGTCATAATCGAGGAAGACTGGAATACACGCGAAGATCATAATGCGGCTGCGATGATCTCTACTCGATGATTGGCAAATATGACATCGAAGACCGGTTTGCCAATGGGTAACGCCTTTTTCGTTATGCCGAAAAGCATGAACTTCTTATTAGTAATACTTACTTCCGGTATCGTAGAAAACATCCAATCGCGTGGAACTCCCCGAATAACCAACACTTCAATCAGATTGATTATATCTTAGTCAGTCACCGTTGGAAGAGTTCTTCCGTACTAAATAGTCTTCCTACCGCAGCGCTCAAAAGGACAATCTTCATGGATCTGACCATGTTACGGTTCGAGCCAAGATCCGCATAAAACTGACATGCAGACTCGCAGAAAACAACACCCCCAAAGTTCCTTAAACTATCTCAAACTAAAAAATTCGGGGTGCAGTGAGCACATTTCAAACTAATATTTGAAGCATCTCAGTGATACAAATATTAATGATTTTTTTGGGCAAATGAATACTGGTCCAAACTAAAGGAATATCTCCGAAAGTCAGCCACTTCCACGTTAGGAGATATTAGTAGGAAGTGTGCTAGTTGGGTATCAGAAGCAACTATCCAACTATTTAAAAAAAGCACGAATGTCAGGTAATCCTAACTACCGGGACCGGGTGCTTCGAATATTTGCAACGAAAGCAGCACGGCGGAACAGAAATCGCTATTGGAGTAAAATGGCCTTGAGAATGGAGACGGCGGCTCGATTAGATGATAACAGGAAAACTATTCCGCCTTCTTCATAAAGCAGTTATTTCGGGAACGATCAGTGAAATGGTAAAGGTCAGCAATGGCGTGCCAGTCAAGAGTATAAAGGATCACATCATGAGATGGAAAGAATTTTTTGAGGTCAAATTTATCCATGAAGCGCCATCTGTTGCCCTTGATATAACTGATACCTTAGCTGAACCATATGCTTGCAACTGCGAGTCCCCGACGGAAGAAGAAATAATATCTGTTATTAATAAGCTTAAGGTCAATAAGGCTCCGAGAGAAGATGGTCTTCGGGCTGAACTCTTTAAATATTGTCCATCGTGCTTCATAACACATAAACAAATGTACTCTCTGGTTTGGGAAAAAGAAATATTACCAGACGATTGGAGTAATTCTGATCCCAATTCTCAAAAAAGGTGATAGGACATACCGCGACAATTATCGAAATATCAGCCTATTAGACGTCTCAGGGAAAATCTTTGACTCCCTTTTACTCAACAGACTTATGGAAGTACGAGACAGCAGGATGCTCCCTAATCAAGCTGGATTCAGACCGGAGCGCGGTTCTGTTGACCAGATATTCACGTTAAGAGGATGTTGGGACATCGCTTCAGATATTTGCAACCCAATGTTACGTGTTTCATCGACTTTGCGGCTGTCTTTGATTCATTTGATAGAGAGGAGCTTTGGAGGTTGATGAAATGCGATGGCATTCCAGAGAAGATCATTCGACTCATAAAGTCATTTTATGAGCGTACGTCGGCGCAGATCTGTGTATATGGGGAACTAACAGACTCCTTCGAAATAAGAACTGGTGTCCGTCAAGGATGCATCATTTCCCTTACAATATTCAACTATGCGATAGACTGGGTAATGG
>UYYG01001201.1:0-93438 GCA_900625125.1 Dracunculus medinensis | reverse complement strand
ATGATGGTGAGAGATGTTATCGTATCAAAGATCTTGAATAAGCTGGTGATGTAGACCTTTTTGCTGACAATTATAATGAAATGCAAATCATGTTAAATAATGTATCGACAATTGCAGTGAGACTTGAACTCAAAATCAATGTCAATCAAAACGAAAGTATTTTCGTCTTATGTGCAAGAAGCTAATAAAATGCCTCTTTTTGTAAATTCATTGTCGATTGAGGAAATGCTCGATTTTAAAAACCTTGGGTCCACTCTAATACCAAATGGCCAGGCAAAAGACGATAGCTCAGATCACAACAGCTAGAAATGCGTTCTTCCGAAAACTTGACGAAAACTTTATGGAGCCGTCGTGAAATTACTATTAAAACGAAAGTCCGCATCTATATAGCCATGATTCGTTCGATCTTGCTGTATGGCTCAGAGACATGGCCAATGAAAGTGGAGGATATTAAGGAGTTATTGACCACTCTTGTCAAAAAATATTTTACGGGTCCGAGGGCACGTTCACCATCGTCCGCCACAAGAATTGTCGCATATTTCGTTACTTGCTAAACCGTGTGAAGGATGGCGTCAAAAGCGAGGTGGGCCAATCAAGATCTGAACTGATACGGTCAGGAAAGATTTTGAACATATAGATGGGCAAGCAATATATGGACTTAGACGATGGAAAAATGAATGGCTTCTATTATTGTCGACGATGACATCAGATCGCGCCAATTGGAATCGTTTTACCCTTGTAACCGTTGGATCCAGCCTAACCAATGATGGTGAGAGATGTTAGAAGAAGAATATTGTAGGGAAAAGGACACTTCGTTTGGTTATTCCTTTTTGTAATCCCTTAAACCTCAGAATGCTTATTTCTTTTGATTAGTTAGTAATATTCATTCAGTAACCATTTTCGATTTTTAAAAATTCGAAAACCCACTTTACCATTATTTTCACTGTAACCTAAATCATTCCGTCTCCTTGTTATAAGTTTTTAGCATTATTTTAAATCTTTTTTTACCGATTTTTATTCCACTAGCCTCCGTTTTTAGTCTCTTAATACCTTTGCCCTTACCTTTTCTTTATCTTAACATAATATCCTTACCTTTACTTTATTAATTTAAGGGATTGTCAAATCTCGATATCCTCTTTTGCTACAACTACAAATTATAAAATTACAAAACGTAGAATAACACAGGGTTTTGGAAATGCATCGAAAAAATAGAGAATTTTAAATTTAGAATGGCAAGGAGTAGGAAATATAATGGACTGCGAACAGACATCAAATAGCATACCAAGGAATTTACTTAAAGAATTTATTGTGCCTTTATTGTTAGTGTGCCTTTATTGTTAGTGCGAATTTATTGTTAGTGTGCCTTTGTGAAAAAAACTCATCTGTTCATTCCAGAAAAACTTCTACCCAACTTTGTCAAAAATCCATTCATACTTTTTATCTTTTAGAACCACAGCATGCCTAATATTCCATTTAACTTGCAAATAATATTCTTCTGGATCCTGCGCATCCTTCAAAAATTCCAGTTCTTACCTTAATTTCTTCGGAGAACCTCCTCAATGACAACGGGTTTTAAATTCTGACCCAGTCAGAAGTAAATGTGCCAATAAACCAAATAATCCAAACTATAAACCCACTCATCCCTTTATTTTCAAGTGATCATCTAACTCTAGCAAAAATTCGTTACAATGCAGCCAATGAAGCAACAAACCTAACCAAATCACTCGCTTACCAATGCCTCTATCTCGAAACCTTACAGTTTAATACTACAGTAATCAACAATTAATTGTATAAAAAAATTCAGGACGAATAAAGATAAAGGGGAGTAATGAAGAAGTATGGGCGAAATCCAAAGACATTAAGAAAAAATTATACAGATTTGGTCCAAAACAATGCAGCAGAGTTTGGAAGCTGTCAAGAAAATACAATGCGCTTTGAAGTTTTGAGAATTGTCAAAGAATGTGCAGAAATTTAAAGAATGACAATAGAACAATAAGGAGCGGAAATGAATGGAAAAGAAAAGAAAAAAGGAAAAAGCGCAAATTTACAAATATTCGTCAGCGCTGTCCACGCAAGCGAACAGCGCATGAAGAAATACTCAATAATAAAACAGTGACGATTAAAATTACTTTTAATTAAACAGTTAGAAAAAACTACCACTTGATGAAGCAAATAATCGACAATATACAAATGATGAAGACTGTTTCAGAGAAAATATTCTCCGTGATAAACAACTATAAAACTCGATAAATCGTAAATTTCTACGCAACATAATTGTGCCTGAACAACTGAAATTTAACAAATATTATTGCAAATAATACGAGCATCGTGCTTGATCGTTATTTATTTCAAACTAATCGAAGCCCTAAATTATATTTAAATTTTTGGTGTCCGAAGTCCTTACACCAAATGACCGCTGGAACAACCTCCTCCAAGCAACCAATCAACCATTCTTCACCCCCCTTCGTGAAATTCCGAAACTCCACCTCATCATCAACAGACTTCGAAGTTGAATATGATGTCTAAAATACGGTCGAAACTTTAAAATGCAATTGCGGTTGTTGGCCTACTGCCAACCTTTTGGTTTTGAGATCGAAAATTGCGAAGATTATTGTCCCTTATTTCTGTATTTTTAAAATGCGATTTAAGGTAGGAATGGGGAATTAATTTAATTTACATTTTTGTATTTCAAAATGGTATTGGTGGCAAATGTTTTTTAATTTTGCGTTCATTTATTTTCTAAAATTTTAAAATTAATTAAATAATTTTTAAAATAATTTCTGAAGATGTGTATTTGCGTAAGGAAACTTACTTCAAGCAAAATCTGGCAAATTCCTCGTTGAATAGCGTCGTTCCGTCCTTCCTTAATATCGGCTCTGCTTGACTTGTCTCTAACTCTAATACACTCCTCCTCCTTAGGCTTAGGCCACTAAGCGTAGTCCTTTTTTGCGTTCTACATGTGAGTCTTTGCCTAAGCTTATGGCGCAGAAAGAACGTCACATACGCACTTCGCGTCCGATTCGCATCTTTTCCTTTTTACTGTTTAACTTAAATTATTCTCTAATTTTTTCATTTATTATTATATGTTTGTTGTATTATAATATTGAAGGAATGAAACAAAAGTCGTCGACTTCAAAACATCCATTTCGCGTAAGTCTGTTTTTTATTTTTTAAATTTAAGTAATATTTAATAAACAAATATGAATGAATTATTTTAATGACTTTGACTTTCGGACTTTGTGTGATAGAATGGCTCAATGGGTTGTTGCTCAATTGAGAGCATTGATGGTGAGGTTCGATTTCCCGCAGGAGTAAACTTGTACAAAAATAATCCGAGTGATGCTCACCTGTATTTCTATCGCCAGGGGACTCCCTGGCATATTGCCTAATGCCACAAGTCAGTGGAGCGAATTTAAGGAGTAACGAGTAATGGTGGAGATTCTTTAAAAAAAAAGACTTTCGGCGAAATGGGAATTCGGATTTTCATCGTTTTATAAAATTTTAATAAAACTTTTTTGAATGAATTATCATTAAATATTGCAAAATTACTTATTAGTTTATTGATTCTTATATTATTGAATTTTTATTGAACTGCTGGAATTGAAAATACAGTCTTTTTGAGCATATATTAATGTAAATATTTTTGACCAAAGTAATAAAGTATTCAAATTTAAATATTTGCTAATGCTAATGCTTTCATTAACATTCAAAAAAATATATAAATATAAATATAAAAAATATAAAAATATAAAATATTTTGGATCTGCTCTAATCCCAAATAGCCAGACAAAGGATGAAATTGTAACCTGGATAACGGCAGCTAGGAATGTATTTTTCTGATTGAAAGCTTTGTAGAACCATCGCGAAAACACCATAAAGACGAACATCCGCATCCATATAGCTTTTCGCTCAATCTTTCTATATGGCTGCGAAATAAGGCTTATAAAAGTGGAAGATATTAAGAAGTATCAGCCTTTGACCACTCATGTCTAAGGTACATTTTGCGAGTCCATCGAGCGACGCACATACATCTTCGCTCAAATAACATCTTATTAATAAATAATTAATAATGCTATCACGGAGCGTCGCATTCGCTGGATAGTGCACGTTCTCCGTCGTCCACCACAGGAGTTGACGCATATTTCGCTATCTGCCGAACTCTGTGATGTTTGGCGTCAAAAGCGA
The DNA here is from genome assembly GCA_900625125.1 of Dracunculus medinensis. NCBI lineage: Eukaryota > Metazoa > Nematoda > Chromadorea > Rhabditida > Dracunculidae > Dracunculus > Dracunculus medinensis. Next base: position 89,253 of record UYYG01001201.1, on the reverse strand, counting down.
GGAGGACCAATCAAGACATGGACTTATACAGTCAGGAAAAATTTTGAACGTGTAAAAGGACCAGCGATATATGGACTTAGACGATGGAAAATGGAATGGCTTCTAGTAATATTAGTGATGGCGTCGAACCGAGCAACTTAGAGACTCTTACTCCCTTACTCTTGTGGCCAGCTTTACTGGTAATGGTGAGAGCTATTAGAAGACTTTTATTAATAGTCACAATTTTTAGTATATTCCATTCACTGAACAAATTGCGAAGGCGAGTGCTGAAGCTATTCGATACCAAATTGCTTTGCCAAATTCACAAATTCAACTCGAAACATTTTTCTATGACGCTATAGCAAAATGGAGTGATGTCGATCTTGGCAGTCAATTTCGTAAATATTTCTTTTTTTCACCAGTTTGTTTCCATTGATATGGTTTGATTTGTGTATATAATGGATAGATTGAAAATCTCGTTGAATATTTATGGTTATCATTTATCATTAAATCATTTCTTTCTTTTTGATTTGCCATTGCTGCTTTGGTTTTCTTGGCATTAATTTGAGATCCTATAGTCAGGAAATCAAACGCAGTGAAAAAATAGAAGTAGGGATAGGAATAGAAGTATAGGATCAATAGAATCAGTTAGAGTTATATCTTTACTTTATTATTCTTCACTGCAGTTCATTTCAAATTTCATCACATTTATTTATTTATTGAAAAGTCAACTAAGCAGGGCCGCAAGCGCCATGTATTCATAACAACAGTTAAAATAACAAATAGTGAAAATTAATGATAAAAAAAGAAAGTGAACAAAGATTAATAAAGTAAAGAGGAAATAAAAAGGAGTTACAAAATAGTACAATTCGGAATGGATGGTAAAAATCAAGATTTCTTCTTGCATGAACTTAATTATAAATGATATTATCTAATCTTTTTTAAAAAATAGGTAAGGATGACGCACAATCTACATCGTTCGGTATTTTTTATTCCAGTAATTAGTAGTACTAATAAAGAAATCCTTAGTTTAGTTTTGTCTATTATAGGTTTTAGTAATTTTAGACTGATAGATTTTGTTGGGCTCAAATTTAAACTAATATTTTGAACAGTCTAATTTAACATAACCATATAGAAGTATGAACCAAATCTTGTTTAACTGGACGAATTGAGAAGGAATCCAATTGAGAGGAGAGAGAGGTTATATTGTCGAAGTTGTGTTTTATAATCAAAGTTGCTAGAACAGAGACGACATATAAAATATTTCTAGAGTTCTTCAATTATTTTACTTGGTTTGCCTGTATCTCAGTGAGTAACAGGTAATATTGTAGTCAAGAAGACGCAACAAATGCTTTTACATTTTGATAATAAAATCTTCAGTTCTATTCATAAACGAACGAAAAATAAAATTTAGGATTTTTAAGGATTTCATTGGCTTTGCAGTAAAGGTCGAAGTCAAGATTTTCATCTATGATTATGCCAAGGAAATATGCGAGATTTGTTTGATTATGAACCATTACCATTGTTATCATTAAGAAAAAGATTAGGAAGATTCATGATTTGATTCATTTTAGGAGCATTTTTGGCTGATATCCCTCATGGAATTGGCGAACTTCGCACTTACGCTCAATTATTATATCACCAGGAAACACTTTTTAACATCCTTATGAAATATCTGAAAGCAAGAGAGAATTCATCAAAGGCTACTATTTTGGAGTAAGGTTTATATTCTACTGGGAAAAGATTTTATACCAAATATTAGTTTTTGTTTCTGATGACTATAAAAAAACTCATTAAACCCATAATTTAATTTTTTCTGAGTTTATTAATTTAAAAATTTTATAAAATAAAATAGAAGAAATAAGGATATTCCAGATTGACGATAGCATTTGCTCGTGACTTAAGAGACGATTTAAAACCATATATGTGGGATTTTTTTGATGTCATTATTGATATTCTCGATGAAAATGGTGAAAACGTTGATCTTCTCCAGAGTGGATTTAAAACATTGGCAGTGTTTTTTAAGCTTCAGTGGCGAAATATCATCAAAGAACTGCGGCGCACCTTCATGTATTTTTTTATTTAAAATTTATTAATTATTATTTATCGTTTTTTTATATGTTATCCTTATTTCTTTTCTTTTTATTATTTCGTTTTAAGGTGCTTTATTAGGCTTTTCTCTAACAAAAAGAGATATTTACGTCGATTTGCTGCAGAAGCTTTTGCATTTTTGTTACGCAAATCAAAACATATCGATAAATTAGTTATATTTCTGGCTGAATTCGCTGAAAAGGTATTGATAATTTATTTTTTGAATTAATTATATTACTTTTACTTTCAGCAAATTTTTTGCTTTATATAGTTTTACTTTTTATTCTCTTGCTTTTTGATTATTTTTAAAAAGAGAATGCTATGCTTATCTTTTAATTATTAGAAAAAAAATTATCCATTCATTCCTCTTCCATATTTTTTAAAATTTTTGTTAAATAATTTTCGTTATTTTTGGTTTTTTTAGCTATTAATTTTAATCAAATTAATCAGTTCTTTTGCACATCGATTGAACCATATTTTTCAGGAAAATGATGATGCTTTATTTGATGGTATATCTCAGTTATACTTCAATTCAATTAAAGGAGTTATGCATCAGTTCCAAAGTTCTTCTCCTCAGGTGAAATATAGACTAAATATAGTTAAATTCTTTTTATTTCCAAAGTTCTTTTTATTTGGTGGGTAATAATTATTGTTTATTTACATGGAAATTTTAACTTCATTTTAAAAGAGTTATGAAAACGGAGTTATAAAATATTTAGTTAGAAAAACGAAATAAATAAATTTTTTATTGATGAGCAAATTTTAATCTTTTTAAATTAACTTTAAATTTAACTTTTTTAAAGTTTTTTAGTTGCTGACGGAAATATTACAAGCATCATTATTTATAACGGAAAAAGCCACTAAAGATATAGCTTTCCGAATTCTTGAGAGTCTTATGTCTCGATGCGTAGCATATACCACTAAAGAATACTCCGAACCGATTTTAGAGGTTATATTGGTAATAATTAATTTTCTAATTAATTCTCTTGTGAAATATTTCACGATTATTTATTTGTAAATTTTTTATTTATGAAAATGTCTTCAGAATAAATTTATATATTCTTTTACTTCCAATTCTTTGGTGAATGCGATTGCATTTTCTCGTCTATTGTTGATATGGATCACTGGTAAGAAAGGAAAACTTATTCATAATCCTTCTATTCTTTTAAATTCACTGATAAGCTGTATAAAATCTGAAAATTGGCAAACGAATACGGATATTTCTAAAGTATTGTCAGCAGCTGTTTTGAGGTCATTTTGATTTAATTTCTTATTAATTTTTTTTATATTTTTATTTCACTTCAAGTCACTTTTTTGGAATATATGTTTAATGAAATATCTCCACCTGAAATATTCTCAGAATAACAAAGGAATGAAAATATAGGTTGAATTCTGAATAATCTGAATAATTTTGAATTTATTATTTGCTTGGATTTGTTTTTTTTTCAGCTTTTGTAATGAACAAGATTGTCGTTCATTGATCTTAAATATTTTTCAATATTTTACGGACAAAGCTGGGATGTCAGTTTTCATAGATTGGTTTTTTCGAATCGATTTATTTATGATTTTGAAGTCAAAATAAAAATAAAAAGCAGCTGGCCCAATATCTCTAGAATTTTTGCATATTTTAATTAATTAATTTGGTATGGAGGAATTCACTGTTGATTTAATTAAGACGCTTTAAATTTCTACTTGTTATTCCCTTAATTAAAAAGAACAAGATTATATTCGCCACTTGTAAGAAAAATTTTTGAAAAACTTTCGCACCTAAAAGAAAAGTATCTTTAATTTTCAGCGATGATGTTGATGTTGTGTTAAATGTTTTTTATGATCTTGTTGATACTGCAATGTTCGATGTTTGGTTAATGCCTATATTAGGGAAATATTCAAGTAAAATTCTAATAGCATGTGATCAAGCAGTGATAATTCGTCCTTTAATATTGATTTTCAAGTTCTACGCACTCATCTGCTCAAGGAAAAGACCATTACAGACAAGAGGTTATTCTAAAAAGTATATTTCTTAAAAATTGGGAAGTATGCTCATTAATTTCACAGGTAATAAATTTTCAAAATATTTCTTAATCTACTTGCAGATAATAAAATGTCGACATTTTTTGACGTTAGTTACCACTTAGAAGTAAGAACGAAATTGATTACTATATTAAAATCACATTCAACTGCTGAAATGGTGAAGTCGAGGATTGAGCTTTTGGAATATGTTTGTTGTATATATCCGTGGATGTGGCGAAGAGTTGAGAAGCCTGAAGGTGAACTTAAAAAATATGAAGATACAGCTTTTAATAGTATTCTGAGAGTTTAAATAAATTTGTTCTTTTTTCGTGAATTTTTTTTCCCTTTGTAAATTTTTGATAAAATTTCAGCAAGCGAGATTCTTGTTGAAATTCTTCGATTATTATTGCTGGTTGATGCCGAACAACATTTAGATGCTGCAAAAAATTTAAATTTAATTCTTTTATTGGCAAATGCTATCGCAGTCGTTGATACCAATTTGTTCGCAACATTTCTATTTGTTGATATTCTTTCTTTTGCAAGGTTGGCATTCATTTTATTATAACAAAATCTTGGAAATTTTCATACAGAAATATTAGGAAAAGTATTTGAATGTTAAAATATGGATTTATTTGCTGTTAATTGTAGGAGAAATGATTCTTGCAGAAGTTCTTTGCAAATTTTACGGATTATTTTGCCTCATACTGGCGATTTTAGAACAATTAATCAAGAAAAAGCTATTTCTTCGGTTCGTTAACTTCATCTATTTTAATTCCTTTTTTTCAGTATTATTATAACGGTTAACAACAGTTATTTGTAGAGTGCTGAGATATTTTATTAAGTTGTTAGATAAAAAATGACGAGTTCGAATTGTTTCCATGGTCCGATATTTTCTTAAAATCTTGGAACCTTGTTGCATCATGATAGATGATAGATTTCAGGAGATTTCGAAATATTTCAAAATCTGGACTTTTAACGAATTGTTAAGAAGTATTGGTGAACAAAAGATGCAAGGGGTTTTGCATCGCAATAAGAATAGATTAGCATGAGGAGGTTAATATTGACGTAAAACTGTTATTTTTGGAGCTTTAAGAAGTGATTAATGTGCTTAAAAAAAACGAGTAAACAACGAGTATTTGAGGGAATTAGAATTGATAGGAATTAGAATTTTTATGAAATAGATCAGTTTTTTTTCCAGGAAAATATACCAAAGTAATAAATTAGAATATAAATATTAATTTTATTATTTATTTTAGGTTATAGAAGTATTGCTGAAATCATTTGGTCACTGGGATACTTTTGTTAGACAAATAGCACTCGAAATTTTGCTCTGTTTTAATCTCAAAATGCATGATCATGTTGATGGCGAATCTGTATGATTTAACTTATTTTTTATCTAATTTTAATTTATTTTTTCTTATTTATCAAAATTAATTTTGGCTAAGATATCTTTTATATCTTTTATTTTTTTTTACCAAAGTTTGTCTTTAAATCTAATGATACTTTTAATTAAGTGAAATTTATCGATTTATTAAATTTATATTTCAAGTTAACACAAAATGGCATCGAAATATTGTTGCAAGCCGAGCGAACACCACTTTCACTAGAATGTTATCGGGAGCGTATGAAATTGTTTCGATTATTACGGTTTGGAGATCATTTGCGCCATTTTTCATCTCCAGTTGTTGGCTTAACTGAGACAGTTAAATTAATTTTTTCAAATTATAATTTTTTATTTTTTACCATTATTATTATTTTATTATTTTTATTTTTTATTATTATTATTTTTTACCATTTTTTTGTTTATTCGTGATATATGATGATTCTTCTTCTTCTAACATCTCTCACCATTACTGGTTAGCTGACTGGTTAGCTCTAACGTCTATAAGGGTAAGACTTTTCCAAGCGGCGAGGTCTGATGCCATCGTCGGCAGTGATAGAAGCCATTCCTTTTTCATTCGTCCATATATTGCTGGTCCACCTATACGTTCAAAATCTTTCCTGACCGTATCAGTCCAGGTTTTGATTGGCCCACCTCGCTTTTGACGCCATCCTTCACACGGTTTAGCAAGTAACGAAATATGCGACAATTCTTGTGGTGGACGATGGAGAACGTGCCCTAATCACCGAAGACTCTATGATAACATTGTTAATACAGATGGTGTTTGAATGAAGGTGAATGCGATCATGTGATATTTTATCCGCTCGACGGATCGGTAAAATATACCTTAGACAAGAGTGGTCAAAGGTAAATAATTCTTTAATATTCTCCACTCTCATTGGCCATGTCTCAGAGCTATATAGCAAAATCGAACAAATCACGGCTATACAGATTCGGACTTTCGTTTTTATGGTAATTTTACGACAGCTCCATAAAATCAACCGGAAGAACGCATTTCTAACGCATCATGATCCGTGCTATAATATCGTCTTTTGCCTGGCCATTTGGTATTAGAGTGGACCCAGGGTATTTAAAATCGGGTATTTCCTCAACCGACCATGAATTTACAAAAAGAGGCATTTTATTAGCTTCTTGCACATAAGACGAAAATATTTTCGTTTTATTTACATTGATTTTGAATTCAATTCTCGCTGCAATTGTTATTTAACACATTGTTTAACATGATTTGCATTTCATTATAATTGTCAGTAAAAAGGACTACATCACTAGCGTATTCAGGATCTGTGATACGATGCTCTGGACTGATTTGGACATCCTTTGAGTGCCGACAAGCAATCCATTATCCAGCTTATTGCATAGTTGAATATTGTAGGGGAAAGGACGGATTAGCAGACCTGACGGACACCTGTTCTTATTTCGAAGGAATCTGTCAGCTCCCCATATACACAGATCTGCGCCGACGTGCGCTCATAAAATGCATTTATGAGTCTAATGATTTTCTCTGGAACACCATCACGTTCCATCACCCTCCAAAGCGCCGCTCTATCAGTTGAATCAAAGGTAGCCACAAAATCAATGAAACACATTACAGTGGGTTGCAAATATCTGAAGCGATGTTCCAATATCCTTCTTAACGTGAATATCTGGTCAGCACAACTGCTCCCTAGTCTGAATCCAGCTTGATTAGGGATCATCCTGCTCTTTCGTACTTCCATAAGTCTGTTGAGTAAAAGGGAAGCAAAAGTTTTCGCTGAAACGTCTAGTGAGGTGATTCCTTGATAATTATTGTTATTGCAGTATATCCCATCACCTTTCTTGAAAATTGGGAGCAGAATTGCTTTGTTCCAATCATCTAGTAATATCTCTTTTTTCTATACCATAGAGTACCATATTAGTTGAAGGTGCGTTATGAAGGACGATGGACAACATTTAAAAAGTTCAGCCCGAAAACCATCTTCTCTCGGAGCCTTATTGGCTTTTAAGCTTATTGGTAACAAAAATTATTTCTCGGGGGCTCGCAGTTGCAAGCATATGGTTCAACTAACGTAATATCAGGGGCAACAGATGGCGCTTCATGGATAAATTTGGCCTCAAAAAATTCTTTCCATCTTATGAAGCGGTCCTTAATACTCTTGACTGGCACGCCATTGTTGTCCCTTACCATTTCACTGATAGTTGCTTTATGAAGAAAGCGGAATAGTTTCCTATTATCGCCTAATCGAGCCGCTGCCTCCATTCTTAAGGCTATGTCACTCCAATAGTGATTTCTATCCCGCCGTGCTTCTGCTTTCGTTGCAAATCTTCGAAATATCCGGTAGTCAGGATCACCTGACGCTCTTGCTTTGGTAGCTTTTTTAGATAGTTGGACAGTTGCTTCCGATACCCAACTAGCACACCTCTTATTAGTATGCGTTAGCGTGGAAGTGGCTGACTTCCGGAGACATTCCTTTAGTTTGGATGACTAATAATTAATGAAAAAAAATAGAATAACTGGTTAATACACATCATTTCTGGTTTGGCTAACCCGCTGATTAGAAATTTGCCAGAGGTTTACTTGGCGGTACAAGTAGAAGTGAGTTGAGCACCACCGGGATTTTTTTAATTACGGGCTTATTCCTATAGAGAGCACAGAGAGTTGGATTTCTTATCTCCTAAGGCTATAATCTGGGGCCATTATTCATTTGGTTATTCTTCCTCTTCCTCTAATTAGTGAAAGAAGCATAGTTCATGGTTCGTTATATTTTAGATTCCTTTGCGCATTATTATTGCACAATTTTATGAAAATTTTGTCATTATATGGCCTCATCTTTATGAAATAATTGAATCATATGCAAATGGTTTGAACATCGACGTTTTCTGGCCTTTGTTTTTCTCATTTATCAGCGAAGCAAGTGATATAATAGGTTAGTTGCAGTAAAAATTTCAATTTTTTTATTTTTCATGGCTATTGTTTTGAAGTTTATTATTTTATTGTTTTCCAGTTTCATACCTCAATTCGAAATGTATAAAAAGACAGGAGCACTCAAATTTTTGTATTGATCTAATGGTAGGACCTTCACAACAAACATTTCCAAATTATGGAACATTTCGTTTGCAAATGTTGAAAGTTCTTGCTCGGTTCAGTCACATTGCTGAACGAAATACAAAATCATTGAGCCCAGTGCTTTTAAATTTGTACAGGTTAATCTTAATTATATTACTGGTGATTGAACAGATTATTTTAAAACTTTGATAAATCACTATAGTGATTTCATTTGAATTCTGAATTCATTTTTTAAAAAATTGTGTGATAAGTCCATTTAAATATTTTTTTGACTGTTGCTTATGAGAGATAATTCTTTCGTCCTTTTCAGCAAAGAATACCAGAATGCAGCATTTACTAGTCGTGTTCTCGAAGATATAACCAGTGATTCTAAGGAGGTAAGAAATATTGAAACAAATGAAAAAGAAGAAATGCGAGATGGGTTCGAATCGTATGGGTGTGTTTCTTATTGTTATTTTCATTATATGAATATATTTAATAGATTTTATATATTTTAATTTAATGTTTAGGCCTATAGATAAATGCTCCACTGTATTTTTCCGTCATAGATTGTTTTAATCCTGGTTCTCTCACTTGGCTTTTCACTTCGATATGCTGAAAGTCATTTTTCTCATTGGTTAATGGCTCACTTTCTTTTTTCATTTTCATTTCGACATTTTTTTAGCATAAAAATTCTTGTAAAAAGCCATCGGTATAATTCCGTTAAATAAATATAATAATCAATGATTTATTTATTTATTTATTTATATCAATGATTTTAAGGAAGAAGAAAATTAATAAAAAGCGGTCGGAATTAACGGTATTGTCTAATGATGGATTCGCAAAAATAATAAGTCGAAAAATCATCAAAGAATCTATTGTTGCCCTTCTTGAGGTTTATAGTCACTTTAAAACACCAAGAAACATATATATGGAAAGAGATATCAGGCAACTTTATGACGAGGTTGAGAATTTTTATTTATTTAAAAATTTAATTTAGTTATTATTAAATTAAATTAAATTCAATTTAATTTTAGCAAATAATTCTGAACTGAAACCGTTTTTTTTTTTTTTTTAACAGCATATATTTGCCCATTGTTCTGTTTCATATATCATTTGGGTGCAAATGCTGCAAAACATTTATATTTTCACTCTCTGATTTTTTTTTATTCAGCAAATCATTTTCAGCTTTTAATGATTGGTGATGATTTTATTCAAAAAGCTACGATCAAATGCTTATATGCTTATAAAAATAAAGCGATAAATTGCTATCGGTAAGAACATCGATGTTAATTACGATATAATGATATCAAAATTTTAGATTTAATGGTTCAAAGGTACTTTAAATTTTCAGGGTAAACCTAGATAATATTGTTAGTGAACGTACTTTTCTGGATGAAATTGTTCGTTTTTCTATTGATAGTGAAGATTCTATTGTGGCGAAAGAACATCGCTCAGAAATATTACCTTTTTTGATGAGGTATTTAGGTTTTATTGTTCCATTTGTTTATTTTTTGAGTTTATTTTCCATAAGTTTATACCCTATGCGTTGGTTCCATATGATCGAAATACTAACAGTGAACAATTTCTCATTATCTGTGAATTGAAGTTATTTTTTCCAGGATATTGCTTGGAAAAATGAATAATGTAGTAGGAAAGGTAGCAGAAACATATAGAGCAACAATCTTCCGTTTTATCGCTGGTTGTCTGCCTGATGAACTCAATATATTCATGCAAATTTTATTTGCTTCCATAATAGAAGTTGCAGGTTTTTGTTTCTGATATATTTTTTTTGTTATATTAAATTTTTCTATTTTTTATTATTTTTATTTTTTATTTTTTACTTTATTTTTATTCTATATTTATTTCTATTATTTTTTACGTCTTAAATGATATAAATAAATCTAAAGCTTTTTTTCCAAGGAGATGGTATATCTAGTGATGAATCAATTGAAGAAATGTGTCGTCGTATAATCAGAAATTTCGATCCAACATCGATGATTCCACTAGTGAAATTAAAAGGGTATGTTTTTTTCTTTCACAAAATTAACATTCTTTCTTATTTTTATTGATGCTTATTTCTACATGATTCAAGTTAATGATTATTTTTTCAATGAGTTATTTTCTTTTTTCTTTTTTTCCTTCTCTTTTTCTTTTATTTTTTATCTTCCTTTATTCTTTTCGTTTCACTTTGCATATTCGATCTAATGAAAGTGGAAAAGAATATTATTTCGATGCGGAAAATTGCTCAGTGTAATCTCTTAACCAAATTCTTTGGTGTATTCCCACCTTTAATTTAACTCATTTGAGGCTACTATTGTAGATAAAACAATGGAAATTAAATTATCTAAAATTATCGAAATTCGTATTTGAAATAGTAAGTTCTAAGCGTTCATAGCTATAGTTAAAGAAAAAAAATATCGTGGAAAAGTTTAGGTAGATAATGAATTTATTTTTTTTTATTTTAGGTTTTTGATAATTTATTATAATATTTAAATTTTTTAAAGATTTTCATCTTCCAAACTATTTTTTTCAAAGTTTTCAAGAATTATTAATTTTCAAGAATTATTCGGTCGAAGTTACTTAAAGATCTCATCAATTTCTTAATGGAATGTTTTTTATTTTAAAATCTACCGGTGACAATTGTTAAAATTATAAAATATAAATTGAAGCCGTGGAAACGATGGTCCGCTTGATTATTATCGGTTTTAAAACAATATTTTAAACTTGTTTGCGAATAATTTAACAAAACTGTTTTAAATGCAGTATTTGATAACTGATTATTAGTGTTGATACATTTTATACCATTCTTCGATATCGTTAGGTGCTGTTGTATTCCTTGATGATATTCTAACCACTGATTTAACCATTTGAGGCGACAATCACAGACAATAGGATTTCCCTAAATATAGTTTTTTTAAAACAAATTTAAAACAGTTTTTATTACCTCTCATTAATTCGATATTTTCACCTACCATCAACTGAAGATCATGTAGTATAGTGCCATGCTGGTTAAGGACGGGAGGTTTCGTGTAAGAAAAAGGCTGAAATGTCTCCAGTAAATTGTTTATTAATGATAACGACAGGAAACTAACACCAGTTAAGGTGTTAAATATAGCTGGAGGGAATTCTCTAATAGAGGTATCGCGGACAATTAGTTCGATTTTATAGCCACGTAATCGAATAAACGCTCCTGTTTCAATCTGCAATATTTTATTAATAAATTAAATCACTTTTTATTTGTTTTTTACCTTTTTTTGATCTTTTAATAAACTCTATTTTCGTATCTGAATTCTATTTGAATATCTGAATATCTAAATTCTATTTTTGCGAATGTAATAGTTTTAGGCCGTTTCTTTTTAGTGGTTTCAGTTATATGCTTCTCGTTTTCTTTAAAAAAGAAAGCGTTAAATTCTATTGTCCACTCTTTCGAGTTTGAACAGCCTTTTCGCCGACTTCAGTGCTGTCATTTTAGACTACCACAATATTTATAATATAGAGAATAGTAATTGTTCGACTTCTTTAAAAAATTCGAATATAATTCGAACCATTTTTAGCGTTTATTATTGAGTTTCAACTAGTTTGAATTTACCTTTCGCAATTGTTTTCCTGTTATAGTAATTTTCCTCAGCAGACGTAAGTCGATATCTTTCAACTGATTATTTAAACTTGATTCTTTTATCTCGATTGCTAATTCTCGTAAAGGTGGTAAATAATGAAGAATTTTGGATACATTGTAGAATTTGATAATTGGTAAATCGTGCAACTAAATATCTTGTTTTTTATTCATTTTCTGCATCAATTTTTGGTAAATTCGTGAAAAATATAGAAATTACCGTAATAAAAATATTTACTTAATATTTATTTAAAATATTTGATTGAAAACTAACATGCAAATTACGAAGATGGCGTAAATGTTGGAAAGCTTGCGGTTGAGGAAGTGTGTGAAGTACTAACATATTAGTTATTGTCAAGGTTTCGATCTAAAATGCGAATTATTAAATATTGAGGACCCCGAAGATTGCTGCAGATTGTTGGGATTTCTGGTGATAATATCTTATAAAATCATTTTGAATAGTTTTATCCAAGATATCTTATAAAGGTTATGGAAGAAATTTTGCACAAAACTTGGGACTTTGCTTTGTTTTATGACTTAGTGAAAGCCTAGAATTTCGAAATTCTCTAAAATCTTAAATGATTTAGAATCATTTTGCACACCTTCATCTAAGATAGAATATTTTAATTTTAATTTATTGAAACACCATGTAAATCTTAAAAATTAAAAGTTTTGCTAAAAATTTTCGTCGGTTTTAAGTAATATTTTCGTACGTAATAAAGGTTTTCGAAATGTTTTTCGGTAATTTCTTCGACACGATTCCAGCTTATGTTAAGACATTTGATTTCAGAAAGTCGATTAAATAACTGAACGTCTAAATTTTTAAGGTTATTATGCGATAAATCAAGAATAGCCAGCTTTTTATGATCGGATACTTCCTTCACGCTTAGTTCATTGATTTTATTCCTGGAATTTTCTTTTTTTCATTTATTTAAATTTTTGCATAGGATGAAATATTAATTGGTTGGTTAGTTGTAAAATGCTTTGGTTAAGAACGAAAGCATTATGGATTTTTACCTTTTGATGAAGGCAAAACTTAATAAATTCTGGTCGGCACTGTCTTTATCCCTAAATGATATTCTCATCCTAATAGTCAGTGCTTTAAACAAAAAAAATTTTCAAACCAATTTTTTTCTTATTTTTTTCCGTTTTGACGGAGTGATTTTATCATTAATAAACTTCTTTAGTTTTGGGGTTAATCGTTTATGTTGAATGGATCTTACAAGCTAATATTAAGATTGCGAAGTCCACGATTTGTTATTTTAGGCACCGAGAAAAGTCCCGTATCCGCCAAGTTCAGTATTTCTATTGAGTGGCTGAGTTCCTAAAGTCGCACAGTTTATTATCGCTTTATGGTTGATGTCGATTGTGAAAAATTAAATTTTTGAATTTGGAAAAGTCTCAAGAGATCAAACTTTCTTTGAATGCATGTGGATTCCAAGTTATTACAGGATTGTGGCTGAGATCCAATTTTCTTAGTTTAGGCATTGATGCAAAAGCTGCTTCTTCAATACTTTCTATGTGATTATCTGATAGAATAAGTTCACTAAGATTATTCATACCGCTAAAATCGTTCAAATCAAGTGATCTTATTCGATTTCTCTGCAAAAGTTTTCTTCGAAATTATTGAAAATATGGATTAAATGAAAAAAAAAAAAATTAAAGGTCTGTTTGAATCCATCAGCGGAATATGGTGATGGAGAAAAGAATTGCTTCAGTTAATTTCGAATACATCTGGTCGGGGACTTCATCGAAGTCAGTGAGGTCAACCAAAGGTTATTAGAAAAAAGATAAGACCTTCAAAACTAATGTGCTAATACTGCTTTGAATTGATTTGAGTGCATGTCGTGGTATCGATTTCAACTCATTATTTGACAGATCGAGATATTGAACGTTATTGTCACCAAATGTGTTATAATCGAGCTCGGCAATAGCATTATGTGCAAGATTAAGCATCGAATAGAATTCCTAAAATTTTGTTAATATTTTCAATTTTCCCAGAACTTAAATAATTTTCTGATATATACCTGATGTGCGAATGTTCCTTTTCGCAATATTCGAAGATGATTGTAAGTAATAATAAGTTTTGTGAGTTTTGGACATGCCGTAAATGAATTGCTTTGTATTTCCATGATTTCGTTATTGCTAAGGTCAAGATTTTGAAGTTGATTAAAATCATTTATCATATTGTTGCCAATTGATTGTAGATTATTATAGGCTAAGTTCAGATTAACCAAGGATTGTTTAATGGCGTTTAAATCAAATCTGAAGAGTGAAGACTTTGTGTATGTGCACTTTGTGTTTTTTGCCTCGAGGTTAATAAATAAAGAACTTACGTGACAATATTGTTATGCGATAAGTCAAGAGTCTTGATTCGAGCCAATTTTTGTTCCATAAAATTTAAATTGAATATTTTAAGTCGATTATGGCTTATATCGAGATGTTCCAGATTATTAACACCAACCAGCAATGATTTTGGTAGATATTGAATTCGATTATGCGAAAGGGATAGAAATTCGAGTGAAGGCATATCACTTATGGAATATTCCATTGTAATATTTATATGATTTCTAGCCAAATTCAGTTGTTGAAGATTTTTTAGTGATGAGAATGCCTTAAATTTCAAATTATTTCACTCTCCTTACCTAATTTTGCTCTGATTCTTTTTTGCTAACAAAATTTTTATTCAGAATTCATATTTCAATAAGCTTAAGGCCAAAATATTTACCCAAGAATTGATTGTTGTTAGTTGATTATCGTTGAGTAATAATTGTTGTAGATTAGGAATATCATAAAATGCTCGAGATGCTATATGGTGAATACGGCATGAGGCAAAATTAAGTGATTTAAGATTAGGAACTGATGGCGCAGGAAATGTTCGGTCACTTATCGAATAAAGTAATGTTCGACTAAAACTTGTTCGTTCGAGCTGATCATTGTCTTGAAATACTGAATCAGGCAATGAACTGATTGGATTATTATCAAGTAGGAGATAACGTAGTCGTCGAAGATGTGATAATGCTCGTTTTGGATATGAGTGGAGAAGGTTGTTCTGCAACATTTTTGATCCAATGATTTGATTTTCTAGAACCAAACTTATCTTTTGACAGTTCAACCGGATTCCACCGTTAAATTTTATTTATAATTCCATACCTGTAAAAATAATGATTCGAGTCCTTCAAGTCGTTCAAATGCGTTTTCACTTATCTTAACAATACGATTGTAGGAGAGATCCAGATATACAAGTGAACTCATATAAAGAAATGCGCCGGGGTCTTCAATCTTCTCGATGTGATTTCCAGCCAAGTTTAGCCTGATAAGGCTCGTACCTCTTCCATCAAATCGCCCAAAAGCTAGTCTGTTGATATTCTTTATGCGATTTTTTGATAAGTCCAAGTGTTGTAGTTTACTCATTCCATCTAAGGCTTCACTTGGGATTTCTATAAATCGGTTATAGGCCAGTAAAAGTTCACTTATTGCTGGTTTCAGGTTATTAATGGTTCTGTTATCTAGCCTGAAAGTAAAAAATAATTGCAAAGGATATTAGTATTGTTGAAACTAATTTGCAATAATTGTAATTCGCTAATGTGTGGTCGTACTGACTTGGTGAGTTTATTGCCGTTCATATTGAGATATTCCAATGATCGTAATGCTTGCAATGCTATAGGAAGCGTATGAAATTGGTTTTCTTCGAGATTTAACCGACGAAGAGATTTGGCAACATTATTTAATGTTCCAGCTGCCATATGAACGATTTTGTTATAACTAAGATCGATTTGTCGCATTTGACTTATAGAACTGAATGCACTCGTAGCAATTGTCGAAATCTGTCGTATCGAAATTGATTATATCATTTATTTTTTCTTAAAATTTAATCTTAAAATTTAATTTAGTTTAAGAATTTCTTTTCAGCAATAAGTTTATTGTATTCGAAAATCAGATGAGATTATTCTTGAAATTTCTTGCAGTTGTTCCCTAATAATGGAAGAATCTTTGTTGGAAGTATAGAAAAATTTTTTTCAGGTAATTTCTTACTGATATGCTCATTTTAGATCAAATGCAAGAATGCCATATTTCGCCTTA
This sequence comes from Dracunculus medinensis, assembly GCA_900625125.1. Lineage (NCBI taxonomy): Eukaryota > Metazoa > Nematoda > Chromadorea > Rhabditida > Dracunculidae > Dracunculus > Dracunculus medinensis. The sequence goes on along the minus strand of UYYG01001201.1, from coordinate 73,050 downwards.
TTTCAAAGAAATTTGTTCATACAAACATAGCCCTCTTTTTGTAAAATGCAAATCTCTTACTTGGTTGTAACTTAAATCGAGTTTATTGAATTTTTGAAAGCTATTGAAAGAATTTTCGCCAAGGATTCTGATTCTGTTGTTACTTAGAATGAGATCCATATCAGTGGTAAATTCCACTTCAGAGTTCGGTTTAACTTCTGTGATATTGTTTCCTTCAAGGTCGAACATGCGCAATGACTTCAATTCACGTACCGCTAAGTAAGGAATCTGAATCCATTTAACATATTCACTTCAACAATGATCTAAATTTTTGACCTTATTTTTTTATTAGGTTTGCTTAATATCCTACTTGTTGCAAGACATTGTTTTTCAAATCAAGAAACCATATTGTGGGAGATAGTGCCAATTTCTCGATCTCACTGATTCGATTATTCGAGATGGTGAATACTTCTAGAGGTAATCTGGCTAGTGATCGAGTTGGTAATATTGTTATCTGTAAATTTTTTAAGCTTATCAGAAGAAGTAATTTGCTTATTGTTCTATAAAGATTTTTGTCATAATTTAATCGCGGACCTTGTTATAATCGAGGTGCATATATTGAAGGTTATTCAGATATGTTTCATTGAACATGTCAGACTTCAGATCGACGATCATATTATTTTGCAGATAAAGGTAACGAAGCTGATAAAGATATGTCAGTGACCATACTGGTATCGCTGATAAGCTATTATGGTTAAGTATTAATTGATAAAGCATATTCTGAAAAATGAGACCTAAAAAATATTTAGTATTGTTAAAATTCTTGAAAATTATATTTTAGATTAAATTGAAGGAAAAAAATTTGGTCGATTTGAGCCTTGGGTCTTTCCTTGGAAAGAAATGATGGCAAAGACGAACTTCAAGGCCTCGAAAAGCGTTCACATTTATGATTTCAATGTTGTTGTGCGTGAAATCAAGCAATTGTAGATTTTGCCATTTAAATACATCCTGAGATAAAAGCACCAGACTGCTTTCTATGATTGAAAGTGCGATCATTTTCGCTTTTCTGACTTTCTGTAATGCCATGGTTATAGTTATTATAAAAATTATAAAAACTTAATTCTGCTTTGAGATCGTAGCTTTGCAATCTAATCTTTGTTTATAAAGAATGGCTGTGGTAATGTTGACCAAAATTATTATTTCCAAAATTATTTATAATTATTGGTACTTTGGAAATATTGGCTGTTTGTTCGTCGAGTAATATTGTTGGTATCGTGAGCCATGGCTGGCGTCGACAGCGTACGTGATAACCTTGTTCATCTGGCAGTTCTTCGCATTCGCACTGCTTCCATTTTGATGGTTTATCATTGAAACTAGAAAATATAAATTATGCTCATGATGGTAAAATGATGGAATTAAACTTCATAGTGAAATGATATAATAATGATAAACTTCATAGAGAAATGGGAAATGATGTGAAATGATTAGAATGACTTACATACAGACTTGGTGTTGTATGAAAGTTTGTGTAGATCCATGCTCGTCGAAGTCGGCGATTTGTGGCAGTTCTATGAGTAATATGGTCAAGATCAGTTGAAATGATTTCAATAGATATGCAATTAGCATGCTCGATTAAGATTAAAGATTTTTAGATAGTGGTGAAGCATATGTATGCTTCATATGTATGCTTGACTGATTTATGATAAGACATCATTTTCGAAATAATTCACAATAAATATTTGGTTTGCCATCGAAAATTGCGAATGAATTTCTTTTTTTCTATGAATAAAACTTTGAAGACCATTAAGAACAGACAGAATTGACTAATCTTTTTGAGAATATTTCCAGATCTTAAAAATTATAATTATTGAAAATGGTTAGAAAAAAGTTTATTTCTTTCTTCGAATTTCGAAAAAACAGATTGAATTCTCAGTTTTGAATTTTTTATTCTTGGTTATAAAAGGATAGATTGAAATTTTGGTTTTCTTGTTCCTTGACGAAAAACGGGCCATTTAGCCTTTCATAAGTTTTTAATTCCTTTCATATTGGGAATATTGTTAAATAATATACTAGTAAGAATGATCTTCGATTATAAGATAAAAAGGATGAGCATCTTCTAACAGCATGGTCTGTTTCAAGTTTAAGCCTAGAAAATGTAGAGAAGACTATTAGGATGATATTAGCATTGAAGGTACTAGTGAAGAAAGGTACATTGAGATACGAATGATTCTTTGGCAGCTGTACGGTACCGCAATATATTCTGCGCAAATAAGAGATGGTAATTTGAATACATTTTTTAAGAAACAAATATTTTCTGAAAACTCAATATATAGGGCTATTTGTGAATGGAAAAGGATATTAATTAATTTAATCAAGTATTTAATAAAGCAGTTGCTTCAACTGAAGAAAAAGGAACAGTTTCGGTTTCGGTTGTGCAGCTTAAACTCGTCATTAGGTGGCTACAGGCAAATGTTCTTCGACATAATTCCCAAGCGACTGTCTGGCAAAAAGTCGTCTCAAGTAGTTAAAAGTCTGCCAAACGAGAAATAGTTTTGTAGCTTTTCAGCTTCTGAGAAGATAAAGAAAAATAATTTAAGCTAAATAATATAAAAAAATATTTTGATAGATTCTTGAAAATATTATTCGTTTGAAATTTGTCGAAAATAAATATATGGATTGAATTTTAAAAAAATTGCTTCTGATTTGTCAGTTAAATTAAATAAAAGAAAATAAATAAAAAAAATAAATAAACTAGCGCTTGAATTATTATTGTTGCATTAATTGACAATTTATTCGTATTCATTTAGAAGGAGAAAAAATTTATAAGAAGAAGGGGAGAAAGAGAATAAATAGTTTTCGCCGATCAGCTAATACATCTTTTCTTTTTAATATTGAATAATAGCAATTATTAGAAGAAAAGAAGGAAGGTTGTTGGAAGAAGTTTACGCCCTTCGGCAGTTTCCCTAAACTTTTCTATTGCCTGTCTTTCGGAATTATCTTACCACTTCTATTGTAATATAAATTATAGTTCCAGTAGATCGGCTTTGGTACCATATTATTACTGTTTTGGTGCTGCTCTTTATTGGTGGTGGTGATTATTTAATATACAATCACCTCATCTCTAGAGCACTAAGAAAATTTTATTTGTTTTCGTAAATCGAAAGGTCGATTTATCCGTTTTTTTTCATAATTTAATTTTTATGCAACTAAGCACGGTTGTAAGGTTTCATATATTTGCATTTTATTTCTGTTAGGTTAAATTTAATTGAATTTATTTAAATAATTTGGTAAAAAAATCTTTTGAATGGAGATGAAAAGTGGGAAGGGGGTGGGGGGGGGGGGGGGGGGGGGGGGATTTAAATAATTTTAAAATATTTGTTTGTAGAAATCGACATTTGCTCGTTATCGAACGGGCGGATTAAGATCACAGTTGTTGCTTTTCTTGCATTCTTCATTTGCCTCTCTTCAATTTTATAAACGGAAATTTAAGAAGTTTCGGTGTAAAAGATAGCTGAAAAAAGTGGAAAGAAATTCCTCACCTTTCACGCAGAATTTGTTTTTGTAATTCGACCTTTAATTTACATTTTTTTGACAAAAGCTGAATGGTTTATAGGCAGCAAAAACGCTTAATTTTCATCATTTAATGATTCATTAAGTGAAAATGGTCATCGTTGAACCCAATCCAACTGATGTGTGGAAAAAACTGTGTAAGATTCACTTCACTGATCAGTTATCAGTTTTTTGTTGAAATTGCTTGCAATGCCTAAGAAATAATCCAATCGAGGAAGAAATTTGATCTGTCGATTTACTTAAATGAAAAAAAGAAGGCTATTAAATTGAAGAAAATTCATTGATTTTACTCGAACCATGCGATCTTTTTGCTTTTTTAAAATATATATAACATTTTTAGCATAAATATAACATATATTTATAGACAGAAAGAATCTAAGAAAATTTTCGACGAAATATTCGAAGAATTTTCTAAGTCATAAAAATAAAAAGTAAATCATATTCCAAGGTCTTTTTCCCATTTATAATTTTTAAACAAAATCAAATTCATTTTTTTTATTAGATTTTAAATTTTGGATATATGCGTTGTTCTATTTATCGTAGAATCACTTGGAGGTAGAAACATATGTGATGATTTTACTTTTCATGGTGGATTTACTCCTGTCAACGGCACAAATTTACCCCGTATTATTCTTTTTGATCTGATCGAGGCTGTCATTTTGCGACTGGAAAAGAACTAAAAATTTGATCGAATCAGATTCGATCCAGTTTCTTTTGATAATATTTTAATTTTAGGTCATTAGCAAGCATCTCGCATATTGTTAACAAATTGTCACCATCGCTTGGAGCTCAACAGCAATTAATTATTTATCGTCTTTGTATAGCTATTTCGGTACTTTTGCGGCTTGCTTTTGAACAACATCATAGAATCAGTGAATACAATCTTAAAATTTTGAAAAATCTAAGAAGGGATGTGTCTCGACGCTTTAGAGAGGTTAATATTTTGTTATTGATTCTAGATTTTTGAACAACTCTTAATTCCATTTTTGAACAACGCTTATACTATTTGGCTGAAATTGGATTTGAAGGATAATTTGGTTTTAAAATAGTAATATTTTGTGTAAGCTTAAGGCAAATATAATATATATTATATAACGTGGATAGGATGGCTTACTGGATTGTTGCTAAATTTGGAGCGCTGATGTTGAAGTTATATTCTATGCAGGAGTAAACCTGTCCAAAAATCCGGATGATGCTGGCGATTCACCTGTGCTTCTGTCGCAATGACACTCTCTGGCATATTTGCCCAGTGATGTGATCGTTAAGATGAAGGGAATTTTTTTTAATTTTGAAAATTTTCCAAGTACACGAAATGGAAATCCAAATTCCTATTTTCGTTTAAAAAAATTTTATCCTGAAATCTGTTTGGATTTTTGTCACAGGCCAGTGAAATGAGTTTTACCAGTAATGGTGAGGACTCTTAAGAAAAATTGCAATATATAACATGGAAATCATCATATTGAAATTAGATCGAAATATGAAATGAAGCAGAAAAATGGTATTAGCGTATGAAATATTGATGGCACTGTCTGATCGAGAAAATTTCAAAAGGGAGGAGAGAAAAAATTTATTTGACTAAATTTAGTTTACTTTAATAAAGATATGTGTAAATAATGAGATAGAAGAATTTAATGGACGAAATGTGAAACATAATTTCATCCAAGAGGCTTTCTTTTTGGAGAATTCTTCTTTAAATTATTCTTTCGTTGAAAGCCATGAAAAATAAGAGATGTCGTTAAGAAGAAGGGAATTTTTTTTTTAATTTTGAAAATTTTCCAAGCACACGAATTAAACGAAATGGAAATCCAAATTCCTATTCTCGTTTAAAAAAATTTTATCCTGAAATCTGTTTGGATTTTTGTCATAGTAGCGCATATTATTTATAATTTGACTTTGTAATTCCACTGACCGAGGTAAAACTCTTTCGCTAGAAAATCTCGAGATTAGAGGTGGAAGTCAGTCACCACCATTTGCATTATTGTTTATCATTCCAGTGAATTCTACAATTATATAATAATTTTTTTTTTTTTTTGCAGATATTCCACGCATTTCAAAATCGAAAATACACTCTTGATGAAATCGTTTCCATTTTCAACTACTATATTAGTCCATATTGTAATGCCACTAGTGATAATAATGATGTTAATCATAATGGTGTTATCGCACCTCTTGGTATATTGCGTTTGTTTTTCTCATGGACGCAGACACCGTTGTTAGTTAATAATTGATATGATATGATAACTAATTTCTTTATATTGGGATGTTTTTACATGGTTCTTTATTTCTCCTTGATTAAATTCAGATATTTTTCAGGTTATTTTATTTGCTGCAAGTGCGTATTTCATCAGATCAAACACCATTATCAATCATTTGTAATACTGCATTGTCGAAATCAACGAATGCAATTGCACGGAAATTAATTGTCAAAAGTTTGTTAAATCTTTTGAATTTTGCCGACGAGAAGCAAATGGAAGTGCCGGAAGGGCTTGATTTGGTGAATGTCTCTCGTATAAAAGGTAATCTTTTTATTTTTTTTGTTTTTTATGGTTTTTGACAGAGGTATCGATATATTGATAATATATATCTCCATATCACTTGGTGACTTTTAATTTTCTAAAAATTCTTTTGCAAATTTAATATTGCAGGAGTGAATCTTGGTACATGTATGCTTTTGGCTGAATTGCCTAAATTGCTGCAGTTTATTGTGCTTTCTCTGCCTGCGCCTGGCGAAAAAAAAAGAATCGAAGCTAAATTTATCGAGATTCTTAATAAGTATTTGATGGTTTTTTCATTTTTACTATTAGATGCAAATGTAAAATGGTTTTTTATTCAGATTAGGTTCCTTTGTGTCAGATGGGACGATAGGCAAACGTTTTGTAGCAGTTTTATTGGCAAATATCGAAACATATCGTATTAATGAGGATACTTTTTTGACGTTAATGTCAACAATTACTCGCTTAATTCCATCACTCGAGAATCCACGAATTTTCCTGTCGTATGTGATTTATATTTTTGTTTAGTTTTCTTCTTTCTCCATTTTAGCTTAGTCTTCTAATTCAATATTGATCTTTAAAATCGCTATGAATTTTATGATGAATTTTGTTTCTGAACGAGTAATCTGTTGTGATTTATATTTTATAAAATTTGAAAAGGGATTAAATTGTATTCTAGGTCTTTGGCTCATTTATACTCCTCTGTGAAGTCTCGTAATTGCCGTGAAAGCTTGTCTTTGGTGACGGATGCAATAGCGTTGAAAATTCATGACAATGAGCTTCAGACTTCTCGTCTTTTATCTTATGTTTCAGATTTAAATGCTTGGGATAGGAGAAAAATTGATGAACCAGATTATGATCGTAGACATAATGCATATATAAATCTTAATCAGGTCTTAGTTCCAGATTTTGCTTAATTTTTTATCTTATCTAAAATAGGTAAGTTTATTCATACTTATAATAAAATTTCAAGAACATATTTGCTGTATAAATTCATAAAATCCTGCAAAATACAGTCAAAATTTGAAGATTCTAACCAAAAGATATTTCAGGTTTGGTTATCTCAAGAGCGCGTTGACTTGGCGTTAATCGAAATTTTTTCCCACAACCATTTTTTCACATTGACTGTAAGTATTTCTCGATAAATTATGAATTAATTTTATTTTGTTCTCTTAGTTTTGCTATTTTGAAAAAAGCTAAAATATAATTTATGTGAATTAATTAAATTAAATTAATGAACCACGGAAAAAAAAATTTTAAACGGTCATTTACAATTTCGAAAATAGATTTGGTTAATTTATTAATGCAAACTTATAAGAAAATAAGAATAATACAATAAGAAAATACCAACTTTACAAGACGCTAGGAGCGGATTATATAAATGAATTTTAAAGAATCTTAAAACCTAAAACCTAAACTTTCATCATAGTTTGTTTAAACATTATTAAGATGGCTGATATCGCTCTTAAATCTGCAGTTTCAACTAATTTTCGACATTTATTCAACTATATGAGTAAAGGGCCATTTGACGATGAGATGAAAATAGAAATTTTGGAGAAACATTTTATTCCCTTAATACTTAAAGGCCTTAATTCAGAGAAAGAGGTAATTTAAATTTTTTTTTTTGATCTCTTATGATGAGCACATTTTGTTTGAAAAAGATAATTTTGGTTATTTATTTATTTAATACAAATAATCATTTTTTAGGTGGTCCGTCACGAGTTTATTCCGCTCTTAGTTGCCTTGATAAATAGCTTTCCCAATCATCATCAGTTAAAATATTTGCAATATTTATCTCACAGTGATGTCGAACTTGATTTCTTTGAAAATATTGTTCATTTACAAATTCATCGACGACAACGAGCTTTCCGTCATTTGACTGATAGTTTAGAACACAATAAGGCTAATTTTTTTTTATTATATGTGTATATAATGTGTATATATATACATATATTTATTTATTTTTATATTTTTATGTATTTTATATTTTTTATTTTGAAGCTTTGAAGCATTTCGAAAAAACAAAGTTTCTTTTATTTTAATTAAAATTTTTATAAAAAGTAAAAATTATTTTTAAGATAAATATTTTTAAGATAAATATGCCATTCGAAATTTTGCTTCGTTTTATGCTTCCGCTTCTTCGACCTTATGTGCTCGATTTCACGAGTAAAACTTCTGCGCTAAGCGATGAAGCAATTCGTTTATTATCTTATATAATGCGTTTAGCTCCATGGAAAAGGTTTCTTTCGCTTTTCATTTGAAGAGCATTTTTGATTCAAAATTAATGGTAATATAATTAGTTAAAGCACAATTTATATCGACGTTGATAGACTTGAGGTAATCTAAGTGTGAGAAGGTTGGAAATTATCAGCGAAATTTTTATTCAGTTCTTTTTCAGGTATTATACGATATTAGAATTTTATATCAAGCAAATTTCCAAGGAGAATATTAATCGAAAAGCTATAATAAGGTAATTCGAGTTTTTCGAAATTTTGATGTCAAATTAAGATTACAATAATTCTAATCTTAATTAACTTCTTACAACTTGCACCTATTGTTAACAATAATTATTTAGAATAATTGTTGCGATTATCGATGCTTTTCACTTTGATATCACTTTGGACGAAGAAAGTAAAAAAAATTCTAACGCGATCGAAAAAGATTTTATTAATAATAATAATAACAATAATGCTTGCGAAAACGGTGAAACATCACAAGCAAATGATTTGAATGGCGCAATTTCGTCGATGAGTAAAAAAATTGTTACTTATCTTATACCTCGTTTAAGAGACTGTGCTACTGGCAAGGTTAACATTTATTAATTCTTCTTTAAGGCTGCTTTTCATTTCCTTATTTTTTTCTACAAAAGAAGTTCTTAATGTTAGGACATATGTATTTGAATATATAAATTTATTAGAAATATTTGAAATGGATTTTAAAATTGTTCCAGGATCTTCTTGCTCACCGAAAAGCTGGCCAAGGGAAATATTACAGTGAAGACGATGCTATCACCAGAGCCCCAATAGCATTAGCCACCGTAAAACTCTTGCTGAAATTGCCTCAAAAAATATTGGATGAAAACTTGCACGGGTAATTTTTTTATTTTTGTTTTCTGTTTTTATTATTCCTTTTCACAATTTCTTTCATAGTCAGAACAGATCTGAAATCCCATGATTTACGGCAATTTATGTTTTACGGCCATTTTTCTTTGTTATTTTATTACAGAATTATTCTTAAATTGTGTTCTTTACTGATGTCAAGATCTATAAATATTCGAGAATCAGCTCGAAAAATAATAACGAATATTTGTGAAACGCTTGGTTCGAAATATTTGCCCTTTATCATTAAAGAAATTAAATTAAATTTGAAAAAGGGTTATCAGGTGATTTTTCAACATTTTTTTTATCAAAATTATGTTATGTTATGTTACTTATCCTTGTTGTATAATGTTAAAGAAATGAGATTAATTTTCTAACCATTTCATTCACCAAAAAGTTGCCTATATAGAAAACTTCTAAATTTTTTTCTTTTTTATTAAGCGAATATGAATAGTTCATCTTTTTGATATTTCTATTTGGTTCATTGTCGTAATTTTAGAGGATTCATATAAATTTGATAATGTCAGCCTTGTTTTTTTGTGATGTTCATGATGATGATTCATGATGATTTACGAATATATATATATATATATTTAATTCATAATTTTACGAAAATTTATAGATTTAATTTAAAATAATTTAAAATTTAATTTACTTGCATTTTTTTTTATGGCGAACTAAATATTCCCTTAAATTTACAATAATTTTGCAATATTTCTTGCACTTCATAATTGACTAATTTTTTAAAATTTTTAGACGCACGTAATGATTTTCTCAATCCATGCTATAATATATGCAATGGAACCTTTTTTAAATCCAGGTGATTTAGATCCTTGTCTTGATAATGTTATCGAGGTTAGTTTTTATGGAGGCTTCTATTAAAATATGAATATGAAAGCCACTAATTTTCCTATCATTTCCCACTGCTGAGTATTTTTAAGGTATGTAATATGGATCTTTTTGGTGATATAGCAGATGAAAAAGGAGTCAATACTATCATAAAGAATGTGCCAGAAGCCAAATCTGGTCGTACTTATGAAACATATATATTGTTGGGTCGCTTTATTAGTACTGCTTTGCTCGGCAAGGTTTTAGCACCACTAAAAGAAGTTAGTTTCTTTTTGATCAATATTAATTTTAAATAAAGTTTTCTTCTTTAGTCATCATTTTTATTTTTTTCTCACTACTTTTAATTTTTTCACCATTAAGATATGTGAAAATCATCCGTCTTCGACTGCAGTAAAAAAAATCGGACGTTTACTAAAAAATTTTGCCATTGGGTTGAATTCTAATCGTGCAATAGATCCGCCAGTTTTATTAATTTTTATATTTCAAACATTAAAAGATTATATTTGTGACATGACGAATGAATTAGGCGCAACGCGAAATGAAGATTCACTGGGAAGAAGAGAAAAAAATTGTCTCCTATTGGAAAAGGAACCGACAAGGTAATCAGTTTTTTACCAAATTTTCCATTCATAATAATTTTTTCTCATCCGGTCATTCATTTATAAAGGGTCACGAAAGAATGAAATCTTTCGTGATGCTTGGTTGTGCTGGGAATTCTTTTCTACAGGAAAAGCGATTTTTTGGAATTAAATTATCTTTTTTTGAATTTAGAATCGGAGTGGTAGTAAAGATTTCCGTAAAAAGCAGATCATCCTTATTCATAGAATTTGCTTTGTATTTGTTGTCATTATGCGTAAAATCAGGGAAATTCGATTCAGAAAAGGATGAAGATATTGCAAAACTTGATCCCTTCATCAATATTATTCAGCAATGTTTGTTGTTCAAATATGATAAGGTTTATTTATTAAATTATAAAATTTTTCTATAAAATTCTATAAAATTTTTATTTTACAGGCTTTCTAAAAGAGCCCACATTAATTTTACTTTATTTAGGTCTTTTTTTTAAAATTAGGTCTTAAACTATTTCTTTTTACGCTAACACGTCTTCTAAATTTTTATCTACTTATTTTTTCTTACAGATAGTTATTAATAGTTTACGGTGTTATTTATCATTGTTAAAATTTCCACTGCCGTCAATTCGTATCACAATAGAAGCTTTTATGAATTGTATGTTCGTCTTATTATCAGAATATGCTATAGCTGGTGCTGCTAGTAATAAAGGTGTCAGTCTGGAACTTAATCAGTTGCTTTTTAGGGTTATCGCTTCTCCCATTTTTTCATTTATTCTTACTTTTTATTTCCCATTTTATGGTATTTTGAATGCTAAAATTTTGAAGAAAAAAGAAAAGTTCGCATATTTGTAGAATCTTTAAGATTTTTGCCATTGTAATCAAAGATGCACCGACTCTCGTATTATCAAAGGAACGTTTACAAATTCTCTTAGCGTATATTGAGACGGATATTGTTGATAATCAAAAACAGGCAACAGCTTTTTCACTTATCAAGTCGATCATTTCTCGGAAACTTACTAATCAGAAGGTTTTTCTTATAATATATCTATTTAAATGTGAGAACTGTGCAGTGAATATGATGATACTGATAGTGATTGTGACTGATAAAATTTTTCAGATTCCAAGCTTAATTAAGTATTTGTCTGAACTTTGCGTTACATCAGAAATTTCTCACATTAGAACCCAATGTCGGCAGGTCATTTTTTTGCATTCATTTTTTATATTTTATTAGGGAAATTGCGATGTCTTGATGTAATAAAATCTTAAAATTCTGACGCTTCTTCATTCGTAAGTTGGATTGTGTTGTATCACATGGCATATATTTTTGTTGTTTTGCAGGTATTATCTCAGTTTATCGGCAACCATCCACAAAGTAAGAAATCGAAAATCTATACAGACTTTTTTTCAAATCAATTAGAATATGAATATGAAGATGGTCGGATATCGGCCATAGAGATGCTAAATATACTTTTTGAAACTCTTCCTCAGGTGTTTTCAATGAATTATTTTGCTTTATTTTTTCAATTTTTTTTTTAAAAATTTTAATTTTAGTTTGTTACAGTTAATAAGTGGCGAATTAAATATTGAAAAGATAATTTCAAAATATTTTTGAATTCGTAATAATTCTTCAGACGGATGTGGATGATTGTTGTATTGTATCGTTTATGAAAATGGCTATCCGATTAGTGAATGAAGAGAGCGAAATTTGCAACAAATTAGTTGCTCTAGCGATAAAGCGATTATTATCAGTAGTATCTGATTCCAAACTTAATGATCTATATTTGGCTTCGAGAGATTGGCTGGAATCAAAAAATGTTTCATTTCGAAATAAAAATTTTTCTGAATTTTTTTCTTTGGTCTTATTAAGGTTTCAAATGATTTTACAAAAAATTATTTTTCTGAACATTTGTTAACAATGAGCTGTCCTATTTAGTATTTAAAGGAAAGGAAATAAATCTGATAATATTCGTTATTTTAGGATTCGCGAAGAAGTATTGCAATGCAAATATTTGTTCAGTTCGCTGAATCAAAAGGAGAAGTTTTTTTTAACAGTAAAGCTGAAATTTATCGGCTTATTGTTGACGTTTTAAAATATAGTTTCTTGAAGAAGTGTACAGAGAAGAACTTAACGCGTATATTGGATTCTTTTAATTCCATTCTTCTTAATTGTCCAGTGAGCAGTCGAAAATATATCGATGATGGTCTCTTAAGTTCAATATTGAGTATGTTTATCAGAAATTGTTCTTGGTTTATTTTGTTTCTTTTTTTATCTCTTGAGTTATAAAATATCTTGTCTGGATCCAGTTTTCCAGTTTGCTTCATTTAGAAGAAATGGTTTTAATTGGAAAAAACCTTGATTTTTTACAAATACAAACATCAGTATTATGCTTGAGTGGACAGCTTTTCTCATTATTCAATGAACGATTCCCATTATTGGATCCATCTTTACGAGAATTAATTGAATGGACATGTTGGCAACTAAAATATAGAATCCAAAATGATGCAATGGCTGATCAGGTTACGATTCGATTGAATATTGTCCGAAATATTTTTACTTTTATTTTGATTAGATTTTTCGTAAAAAAAAGATTTTTAAAAAAGATTTTTCGGTCCTGGAAGAAGTTTAAATTATTTCGCAAAATAATTAAATTTTATTCATAGGCCACAAAAAATATCGTTTCTTTAGCGAGTGCGCTAACAGCAAATGATGATGTTAAATGGATGTGCCATCGTCTTAGTTCCATTTGTAAATATGAAATTGTTCGTCAGCCGAATAAAGCGATTAAGGTTTTTTAAATCTGGCCAATTTTTCAAAATAGGATCTGTTCTTTCCTTATCTTTTTGTAACTGTTTAAATTTTTCTTTTAGAAATTCTAAAATTTTCAGCGTCTGAGCATATTTAAATTAGCAGCTGTTTTATTGCTTAAAGCGGATCGTGTACATATTGATGTGATTGTTGAAATTTTTCTACCTTTACTTTATAGAGAAATGCAAGGAAAATCTGGTAAAAGTAAGTGTTTAAAATAAATTTGTTCCTTTCGCCCAGTTAATTTGAATTTGAATTTTTTTCGTTTTTGTTCTTTAAAACTATTACAGATATAGAAGAATTACAAGGTACTGCTTCTGAAGTTGCTGAAATATTTAAATCAAAGCTAGGAGAGGAATTGTTCACAACAAAACTGAATGAATGTCAAAAAAAATCGGCATTGAAATACGAATCGAGGAAGAGAAAACAAAAAGTAATTTTTTTTTGCATTTAATTCACATAATCTGCCGAGAAAGATAAAATTTTCCCTTGCGAGATGCTTCATTCTTTCAAAGTCAAATTTGCATAAAAGCAGAAAAGTTTCAGTCACATTGTTACAATAATAATATGCTCATTAATTTATTATAATTTGGAAAATTGAATTGAATTTATTATCGAATTTATTTATTATTTCAGGAAGAGACCGTCACAGACCCAATTCTTGGTGCTTTACGAAAGCAAAAAAGAAATAAAATGAAGACATCTGCTAGGAAAAGAAAAATAGATGCCGCGAAACCTTACCGTATTTCGAAAAAACGGTTAAAATTGAATGGTGAATGATTTTTTTGATTTTTTTTCCTCCTTTTTATTTCAAATTTAACAATTCACTGTTTTAATTTCAAAAACTTTCACTTTGAATTTCAAAAAAAAAAATTGTTTGCTTTCTTATTTTCTTATTGTATTATTGTTTTTATAAAAAAATTTTTTATTTTGTTGTTGTATCCACTGTTTTATTTGAATCTTTCTTATATGTATTAAAGCATATCACCAAGAGGATTGCGTGGAAATTCCCCACTATAATTTGGCGAAAATACGAGCACAAATATTGTTTCCTGGCTTTCAAAATCTACACCATCGCATCTTAATGAAAGAGAACTTACCTCAAGAAGTTTGCAAAAAATTTTAGGGATTATCGAAGAAGCTATGAATGGGTTCAACCCTCAATTTAAAGAAGCGACAAATAAAAAGTTAAATACATTTAAAAAATTGGAAAATTGGCATAAACCGTTTTTAGAATTAGAAAACTTCAAATTCTTTTTTATTTCTTTATTAAATATAAAAAATGAAAATAAAAAACAATGAAAGCGCCAATATTATTGCAAAATTCAAAAATTTGAAAGTAGATTAAGTGGAAAATGAAACCCAGCGGATAAGAGTAAATCTCGAAAATATCTCATTTATATGATCATTTGGTTCAAAAACGCGGTATTTTTAAAGGAGAATTCGTGAGCCGATTTTCTTTTATAGGTATTCGATGCGTTCCACGAGCGAATATCTTTTTACAACCTGTCGAAGTCTGCCTTTCGGATCCTTTTTGCTTATCGTTTGGATTAAACGATCATCGCTTCGAGTGAAACTACGGCGCATCTTAAACACGAAATGTAATTATTAAGGGTATATTTATTATTTCTGGTTCGGCTGATCGAACCCACCATTGGTATGAGGTTCCTTTGCTTAGAATCATAGAATCAGACGAAATTGCGATTTAGGGCGGATTTCAGTTTAACAGCGTATTTGCCAAGTGCTGGCATTCGCACTCATGCAATCTATTTTTTCGAACCAACATGAGACTGAGTCACCATCGAGTAAAAATATTTTAGTGGAGTTATATGTTCTCAATAGCGTTCCACATCATTATCGTGGGTATTATCTCATTTCGAGTTTATGGTGGACGTCCAGCGATTAGACAGATTTCTTTTCCGGGTACAGATCCACTGTAAAGGACCGGAAAAAAACTCAATCCTCTCAGTTCAAGCAAAACACCACTCGAAAGGCATTCTTTAATAAAATTTCATCGTTAAAGCGCTTTTTTTCTTGCAAAATTGTGAATTTGGTCGAAAAAGTAAAAAAAATAAAAATGAGCTTGGTGAAGTTGGGTCAGTCGGATGAGAAGGTATGGCTGCAAGAGCAAGGAAGTGAACAGTAGCTAGCCGATGTTTGGCGATGAACAATGGCCACGTTACCTCTGATGGTACCAGAGCGCTAGCAGTTGGATATGCTGTTTTGAAACGCCGATAGAGTACGACGGATTCTTTTCTAATTTTACCTTCTTCGATCATTGCCAAACCTATAAGATACTTTTAATATTTGTGAGCATTTTCGTGGAAAAAACATTTTATTATTCAGTTCGCGTTCTTTGATAAAAAATTAACGTAGCAATGAATTTGCGCAATATGCGACGATGATATTTAAAAAATTCTTGCAAAATGTTTCACACAATTTTAGTTCGAATGGTAATTATTTTTAAAAAACTCAATCTAAAAGAAAAGTAAAAAGTAAAAATTGACCTGAAACTGAATATATAAAACTATTGCAACTATTATTTCGGAAATGGATTATCGAGTGAAATAGTAATTGTCGCAAATTATTTGGTTTTTTACCTTCATTGCTGACCGTTGTCAAAGCAGCTGCTTCAAACTGATCGCCAGTGTACCCCGTGGTGACGAAGCCATATTGGATGTGCTGGTCCGATAAATCATCTTTATTAGCCGCTATTGAACTTCAATTTCACAGCTTTTTATTGCCAAAATTTATAAAATTAATTCTTAAAAATATTCTTTGAGAAAATAATTTGTGTAGATAAATGTATTTAAACAATTTAGAATGTTCAAAAGAATATTTGTAAATGCTAAATTCATAGATTAAATGCCATAAAAGTTATTCGCAGTCTTTTTTAAACAATGATCCATTTAATTTTAACAATGTTTATTCTATAATTTTCTATATTCCATAAAAATAATTCTGAAAATGTGTTAATTAAATTAAAATTGAGGAAGATGAACAGCTAATTGCAGTCATATCGAAGGCCCATTTTCTTCTGTTTCCTTTTCATCCGTTCATTTACCAATTCGCTCAAATATTTAAAACACACTTGGATGAAACAATATAAAAAACAAAATCGACCATTAATGAACCGAGGATTTATTTGAATGAACTGAATGAAGTATTGTTAAAATTGAATGAACTGCGGTCAAACAAGGTGAAGAAATCCTTTTCGAATTGGCTGATTTAAGTGCTATTCAATATATCATTAACAACAGAAATTACTGCTAGATAATGGAATTATACATGCTAAGGAAATGAAATGACTCGACAAGTTACTGAAAAATGTCGTAAAAGAAACATGGTCATCATAATACGCAAAAAACTCACGTATAATTTATAAAAGGCTTGCCAAACATTAAAACATCAGCAACGGTTATCTGCAGGATTTCTACATAGCCACTGCTATTAAAATCTGTAGTATAATCTACGGAGCGGTTTTTTGTGCCTCAAAATTATTGATGATTTAGTAATTGATAATTAAAAGGACTGTAAGAATAATTCTGTAACCAAGTTTCATGATTTAACCAATCAAACAATTTAATAATTATTATTTTGATTTAAAAAAAAGAAAACAAGGAATCATACCGTTTACTTCGACTTTCCAATGTCCCAATAGCCAAGCGAGGGGAAGTAAGTTTGAGGCGAGGGGCCTGTGCGTTAGAACTAAAATCATTGCAAAATCATTGCAAAAATATTATCTTTAGTTAATATCTTTACTGATTTTAGGAAATCTTTTTTAATTTTTATTATTTTTAGTTTATTGATTTTCTTATTAATTTTTATTTCTGTTTATATTTTATTTGATTCTCATTAATTTTCTTTTAAATTTTTATGACATTTGTTTTGCAATTTTTATCCTTATTCTTTGATAATAAAAATTAATGATTATACTAAATTGATAATGGCTATGTTATTATTTTTATTTAATATTTAATATTTTTATTTTTTGAATAGAATTTAGGAGATGAAAATACGAGGAAAGCGAAAAATTCACTTGTGGAGTTCAAATAAGTGCATTGATTACAGGACACTGCACAGTTAAGATCAAACAGATCCGTGTGAGAACGCATGAGCTCACATTGACCATGACGTTTCCAGAAGTTGCAACTTCGGTAGATATCTTGGCACGGTCCTTAAAAAAAAGATCTAAAGAGAATAAAAAATTTTTCACTCCTTATGGTTTATAATCTGCCAAAAAGAAAGGATGAAAAAAGCAAAAGCTTTATTCATCACTTACGATCGCAGTTTTTTCCCATCCATCCTGGCAAACATATACATTTATAATCATTCCATTTGTCGATACATTTTTCGCTATTCATACAACGTTTGAAACTGCATTCGTCAATTTCTATAAAAATTATTCTTAAAATTTATAAATCTGAAAAGAATTAAGTTTGAGTCTTTTCAATAGAAGGAGCATTTAGGCAACTCCTATAGATTTTTTGCCGATTCTCAGTTCATTCGTTATCTAAAATCAAAATCAAAGCCAACCAATTCACTGATTATGTTTGCTATGTTAGAAGAAAATGTATAGAACATGAAAAGCGTTCCAAGTGTTTTAAATTTTATCAAACCTTTTTCGCACTTTTTCCCTTTAGATCCAGGCGGACATATGCATCCGAGTACTCCATTTGCTCTTTCTATACAAGTGCCATTTCTCTCACAAAAATGATCGCCGCAGTCCCATGTAATTTGAAAAATTTGCTGATAAATTTTATGATAAAGAATTTTCATAATCTTTTTTAGCAGATTGACAAGTAACGGCAAAATAATTTGCATTCTAATTGAGATTTTGCATAAATGATTTATTTGAACATAATTTTCCTGCAAAATTTGGCAAACAAGCACAGAAATATGAATCCTTCTGATTAATGCATGTACCACTGGCACATTTATTTTCGATGCAGAAATCTTTTTCTGAGATTTTTTAAATTATTATAATTATTATGTTAATAATAAATATTATGCATTATTCGAAATGCTCGGTTTATCATTTCTTTAATATCATAAAATATTAATTTAATTTCGTGCACGACATATCCCCTCTCCTCCTCCAACAAAGCTGTACAGATCATTTACGTTTTTTATTTTTTATGAGTCATGTATAGATTTTGCCACCTACTTCGCTGATCAAGCTATAGGAGTATCAAGATCCATAAAATAAACGAAGCTTACTTTCACACTTCCTCCCCGTCCATCCTTTCTTGCAAGTACAAGAGAATTTTTCTGGATCTTTGTGGTCCGAGCTGCATACACCACCATTCTCACAACTGTTTGATCGACATCCTAAAATGGTTGCATTTCACCGCTCGAAGCAATAGAATTATGAAACGTGTGAGAGCAGATAGTAAGCAAATAATATTAATTGAATTATAACATTCTGCAAATTATTAAGAATGACTAAATTCTCTAATTTCTTTGACTTTTTAATCATGATTTGAAAAAATTTTGCATATATCTTCACCAATACTCAACGATCAAGAAATAACACAGCTTCAACCGATTAATAATGAACACTATTTTAAAGATTTCCGTCAATTCTGTTTTTAATAGTCTGGCTATCTGGCTATCAAATGGCGGTCGCGATTTTAAGGACATAAGCACGAAATAAATTTAAGTACCTCTAATTATCGTAGCTGCATTTTTCGAGTCTAAAGGTTCGCTAGAGTATCGACCGTGCCGCAGATCTTTTATAGCTGAAGAACTGATTACTGCAGTCTTGGCATCCTGAAATAAATATCGTAGCCCATCTTCTTGAAAACGAATAGTCGGTGTTGCAGTGTTTTGCATCTGATTTATCGAGTTCTCAAGTCTAAAGTGTGAATCAAATTATAATAAATCAATTCACTTCTCACATCATAAAAATTATCGCTTTTGTTAATTTTTCTCAAATATCCGGTAAAATCCATAAATAATAAGAAATTTTCATTATTTCAAGCGTTGTGACTGCAAATGGTATTAAATTTACCGATATCTATAAGTTATTTAAAATATAATAAATTTTCTTACTGCTGCTTTTTGACAATCCCCGATATTGTCGTATCTCCTCCACCACTCTTATTCTCAATTAAGTTTACAGAATTTGTTTCCTGAAGTTTCTTTCTATTTTCATTTGATTTTTGACGAATTTCTAGTTGATTGTGCAATTGTTCATCGAATTTTCGTTTCGATTCTATAAAAGAATCATTCGTTTGGAGAAATCTCTTCAGATGCGATTCGAATTCATTCTTGGATTGAGCGAAAAGGATTGAGAAAGTTCAGTACCAAAGTATTATATAGTACCAAAGTAAAGTATTAAATGATATCCCGAGAATAGAGAAAAATCTTGGAACAATTCATTGCATCCACATTGCAATTATATATAATAAATTGCTTAACTCACCTTAAACTCACTTTAATAATTTTATATTTTTTTAAGAAAGCAATGCACAATCGAAAGAACAAAAAGTTGGCTCGTTAGCTTTTCGCAAAAAAGCAATCGGAATTTCTCAACTCCGTTAACTTTATATATCTTTGTCTTCTAATTAAATTCGAAAGGTAGAATGCCACTCATGTCGCTTTATAACCAATTTAACCAACTATTTAAAACATAAGTATACGGATTTATCTAAATTTTTGCTTATCCCCAACATTTAAATTGGATTGGATGTAGTCGTTTGTCCATGAATTCAATATCCTTGAACAATACCCCTATATTATGCAATACGAAGTCACAAGAAAAACAAAATATTTATTGCCCAATATCATAATCTGAACAATCAATATAAGGGTATCGTTCAAGAATTAATGGATATTTTACTTCGAATCATTGCAAATTTCGGATCGATTTTGGAATATTGAAACTGTAGACAGAAACTGATTTTTTTCGTTTTATGTGGATAATCATTATATGATTTTTCTAAATTTACTTTTCATTAAAGAAGTAATCCTAATTCATCTTTTTTTCTTTCTACAGTTTCAATTTTTTATAGAATTTTTTTGATTGTTCAAAGCTAATTAGAAAAAATTGGTTTTCACTAATTTTATACTTCCTGCATTTATAAATCGAAATGATAAAAAGGCAACGATTCGAAGTTATACAATATTGCACTATTTACACTCGTTTTTAAGCCTTGCGCTAAGAAGGAATAACAAAAGATTTGTTGTTGATAAAAATTTGCTGCACGCTTATCGGATCGGACATTTTGCCGAGAGATGGAAATAATAAAGGTTAATCGCCAATATCGCCCTGATATTTGAAACAGAAGTTTATTTCTAACAATTAATCTTTTTGATGGAAAGATTTATTGCAAAAATTTGCAAACGCCCTAAATGATGGAACCTTCTAGCGCACTATATACCAGTTGATAGCACTCATCGTATTTTTAGCATATACCTTCGAAATTTTTTAAACGAGTTGTTCTAATTACAATATATTCGCACTTCCATGATTCTCAATGGAAAAAATAACTTGGTGAAGGTTTCATATGCCATTTATACACACCATCAAATGCTATCAACAAAGGGAAGCACTAAATTACTTGCAGTATCAAATACCCGCCAGCTTCATAGCTGCTTTTTCGTCGGTGAAGACCTCTTCAATAATCCTTGTTCTTTTCCCTTGCCAACTTGCTGGGAATATAAGTCCAGAACGTGGTCGCCATCTTTCCCAGTAAACATCGTCCTCTTCTGCGATTGTTAGCCTGTATTAAAAATGCTCTTAAAAAATGTTGGGATTACATAGTTTTATATAATTAAACACAAACTAATATATATAAATGTGAATGTAATTACGCACTTTTTCCAAAGTAATTTGCTGGATTTCCAATTTGCTGGATCCGTTTTTAAAAAACTGATATTTGCCTTATTCGAAAAAAAATGAAAGCTTAAGTTTATTCTTTAACAATTTGAAAAATTAATATAAATTTTTCTGTCGATGGCTAAAACATCAAAGGTTGCAAAAATGGTTAAACGGATACTGATATAAGTAATTAAATAATTTTTGATTATATAAAGAAAATTTTGGTCAATCAAAGAAATTTCTTATGAATCTCTATTTTCTATAATTTATAAAAAACCTAAAAATCTATGAAGTATATTTTTCGAAATTCTGATGTAGTTCATCATATAAGAATAGAAAAGCCATAAGACGCTTTGATTTATAATCAACATTTGAAATCAGTCGCAGCTTTTTTAATCACCTAATACCGGATGTAGGATGGCTGAATGATTATTATTATTTAAAATCAGTGCCTCCTCCAGGTAGTTAAAAATAAAAAAGTAAAAAAATTATCAACAAAAAATTCTGGTGGTGGTGACGATTCTTGCATTTCTATCGCCAAATGGCTGCCAAAAACTTCTAACCGTACTAACAGCCAACGAGTTTAAGCAGAAATATTGAACACAATGGACTTACTTGCTTAAATACCTAATACAAACGAAATTCGCTCAAGAAAACTTCGTTGTCAGTGATTTAAAAGATTTTTAAAGGAAAGCGAAAAATTAGAAAGATTTCTGAAAAAAGAAGACAGTACTTGTACAACTGCATCGCTATGCTTTTTCTTATTGAATCACTGAATTTTTTCAAATCCTACAAATAATTTGAAATCGTAAGCGAAAAACTTTACGAAAGCATGCACTTACATGAATTGTACTGCTCCAATGTCTTTCTCGGTTGTCCACTGAACTTGAATTAAAAATTTCCGGCTATCATCGGAATGTGTAACCGAATCTGCAGTTGACGTTTTCATGTCACATTCTTGTAAACGAACACCATAGTTCACCCAGTTTCGATTCTCAATAAAGCGTCCACCTTTCAGCGAACCCAATAGAAAGCCATTCTCATTTGTTAAACGACTTTGCAGAAGAAGCCCTCGTAAATGAACAAAACCAACCAGTCGGACTACAATAAATATTTAAAAAAGCATTTTCCAATGATTTTTTGGTTACAATATGAATTTATATGTCCCATCTCATTATATCCCCATCCAAGAATATTTTTATTTCCTCATTTTCTAGTAATAAATCTGATATTTTTGGAAAATGAATGGTAATAAATTTTCAACATCCTTTGTTTGTATAAACAATTGTTTTCATTTTTATCATTATCAAAATGTGCTTAAGGTTTATCAGTAAAATATGGTTCTTGTGAAATTTAAAAAATTTAGAGAGATTAGAATAAAAGAAATGAAATGGAACCTTAACCTCATTTATTTATTTATTACAACAATTTATAAATTTATTGTTAATATTATTTCTTCTTTCCTTTTCTATTTTCCACTTTTATTTCATTTAAATTTGTTTATTGTTTATTTAATTTATTTTATTTTATTTATTTTTATTTATTTTAACTTATTGACCTACACCAACAAATTATTGCTATTGCCTTGGTTTATTGCTTTACTGCTTTGTTTAATTAGATAAATAAATGAAAATGACTAAAATTAATATAATTTAGAAATAGTACCATCCTTTTTAGTTATAGTTGGCTGGGTTTTATTCTAAAAGCGTTCATTATTGGCTAATGGCCTGTTCATTTAAGAAATTTTGCTACACTATCCCTTGACGATAGAAAGAGAAGTGGCAAGCACCACGTACATTTTAGATAGATCTGCAAGGTAGTACACCACTATAAGGTAGAATGGCTCAGTGGATGTATTGTTGCTCAATTCGGAGCGTAGGTACTGAGGCATATTTGTCCAGTGCGACAAGTAGCGGAGTGAGTTTAACCAGTAATTGTGAGGATTTTTTTAAAAAAAAAAGTACACTGCTATCAGAGATTATCGGTCTCTGCTTCAACAATCTAGCGAACCATTTTATTCTCATAGGAAAAAATTCCTTTCTCAACTCGTGTGGATAGTATGGGTCATCGTTAACCTAGGATTTCTCCTAGAGGCCTTGCGCAATCTTAGCTGTGTGCTTTTTGGAGAGAGATCTCTGATGTTATTCTTGGAATCTGTTAAAGCTTTTTTTATAATTTAGAAATGTATTCCTTATAGTGTATTCTTACCTAGCACCAGTTCATTTTCTGCATTTCTATCTCCTCTAGTATTTCTCTAGTTTATTCTTTCTCATTTTCCTTCACATTTTCCTTCTTGATATTTCTTGATATTTTTATATTTATCACCAGTGCTCATTTTGGTTCTGGTCTGCTATCGTATGTTTGGTTGATTGGTCAGTACTTATTGCCTACTATCTGGTTGAAAAAGACGATCTTGGCAGTTAGCGACAGAAGCGTTAGCGTTAAATTGATAAATTGATAAATTCTCTCTTTTTATTCTCTACTGTTAACATTCATCTCTTAATCATTAAACATTCTTTTTAACTGTTTTTTACCGTTACCGATAATCTTTCCTCCAGCACAAATGCTTGCACTTCTTTACTTTTAAACACTTTATTTTAAGTATATATTTTAAGTATACGATTCTCTAAAGCAATTAAAATTATCAATTAAATCGAATTTCATTCAAATTCTCCATGAAAAATTTGTAACATATCTTTGGCACTAATTCTATATTTGATTTTCAAGGATATATTGGATTATGGAGTTATTTCCAAAATTTGGAAATTTTTATGACTCCTTTCTTTAGGAAACCCTTTTGATCCCTCCAATTAACGTCCATCTAACATTATTTGCGTAAGGAGCAGGATACTTGAAAGGTTAATTTGCAATAGATTTGTAATTCCACAATTACTTTGATTTAAACAATTTAATATTATACCAACATTTCCTTAAGCGAAAGTCCACAGCCTCTCAGCTATTAGTTAACCTCTGTGATTTGCCATTGTTTATTAATCGTAGTCAAATAATCGCAGCTGTTTATTTAGGCTTAGCTGAGGCTTTCGACAGTTTCACTTAGAAGGCTGATAATAGTCCTGAATAAATTTGGCATCAAGGGTAAATTCTTTAACTGGGTGTCAGGTTACTTAAATGTTCCCATTAATGACTCTGCCTGATTTCATTTTAGTTAAACCTGGTGCATCAGAGCTCTTTGCTTCTTTTAATGCATATTTATTTCTCTAATATTGTCTATTATTTAAGTTTACTTTTTATGCATGATTGTAAAATTTATTTCTCGCATGGCAGAGCGAAGAATTTAATTTAAAATTTAAAAATTAAAATTTAAAATTAAAATTTAATTTAAAATTTAAAAATTAAAATTTAAAATTAAAATTTAATTTAAAATTTTAAAAAATATAGCTACAGGACAAAAGAATTAAATTGTCGACAGATAAATTAAAATTTTATGTGTCAAGGTTCTTATGGGGTTTCGAAAGGTTCCAATCCCTGTTATCGCTTTTGATAATTCTGTTAATTTGACATGATCTATTAACTGATGAATAATATGGCTTCGACCAAAATTGTAGGTATATTCTTAAAAAATCTTCTTGAAATTTGAATTTGAACCTAAAAACCTGATAATTTTAGAAATAAATCAAAAAATTTGTTAACTAAAATATTTAAATTCGTCCGTCCACATTTAGAATTATGTTATTCATCTAGATTCAACAAATTAGTTAATCGAGGGTTTACAGAAATCGAGGGTTTTCTACAACGTTTAAATCCTGGCCTCTCCTCGACTTATATTTACAAATTAAAATTTATATAATTTATTATATAATCTTAATTCATTAAGAATTGAACGAATTAGGCAATATCTTATTACTATTAACGAGATTTTCTAACTATTATGACTTCAACTTGGATTTTAATTTGAGATACCAGAGAATATGGACTGAAGCTGCGCGACATTTGTGGGACCAATGTTCTAATCCACAATTTTTTCGTTCGAATTATTGAACTAGTTGCTACCAAGTTGTCACATATTTTGTTTTATTCATTCATATTACTCACTACTTTGACTTCATTTCTCATCGCTAAGTCCAGCATATAGTCCAGCATTTATTCTTCACAGAAAATTGGGAAGGAGAGAAAGATAGGATGGAACAAAGGAAGAAGAAAAATTAAAATAAAATAGAAAATAACTTGAATAACTTAAATAAGAAAATATCTATTTAATTATTGTTTTATTTTAATTATTATTAATTAGTTAAAAGTTCGTGATTATAAAATATTTGTCTCTTTCATAATTTTAATGAAAAATTTGAAAATCGCGCGTCGAATCAAAATGATAAAATGATAATTATCATCCATTAGACAAATTTAATGAGCAAAATCCGTACGTACATGACCACTAGAAATGAAATGAAATGGCGATTCATATGATTCCGGAACACCATATCAATCAAGAAAACTGTGAATAATGTGCCATTGTTAATGGATGACAGTTTGAAGGTGAAGGTCTTTGACGTGATTTTATGATCTTAGACGGATTCGCAAGATAAAAACAAATTCTGATTTAATCAAATATTTTCCGCCCAATGAGTTAGAAAAATAATAAGCAACAGCGATTTTTCCAGTGAAAACAAGTTTGTAGTAATTCTTCATTATCGAAAAATTTTTCAAAAAACAAATTTTTTTCGCAAAAAGATATACAAAAAACCTCTGATTGATTTTACATTCTCTTTTTAATTTTTTTCTTTTATTTTCGAAATTTCCATACTCATTTTCATTCGCTAGGAAAAATTCTTTAAAAAAACAGATTTTTTCGCATGCATAGTTTTATTTTAAGTTGAAACCAATTTAAATTTAAAATTGGAAAATCCAATTTATTTTTCAATTTCCTCGGAGAATGGCATTTTCGGCATTATTGATGATAAAAATTCTCTTATGATATTCTCTTATGATATTCTTCTCTTATGAATGAAGGTATTTATGTTTTCATTCATCATTATTCGAAATCTACTCACTATTTATTCATTTGAATTATGAATATTTGTTCCGATTTTTAAAGTTGCTTAAAACGTCTAATCTTAGCAAAAGCTTACCAAAAGAAGATCGGCTTTTTCTAAAAAATAGAAAAAGTTAAATTTAATGAATAAAATGCACAAAATGAAGTTAAGAGGTTTTAATTGAAAGAAATGAAATAATACAAACTTGTGTAGACTTTGCCAGGTTCATAAAAGCGAACCTCGCGACCTTTGTCATCCAGAACTTGGAACTGAAAAGGAGGTGCAGTTATTTGTGGCGGTCCATGAATCCGTCGATTCATTCTCATCGAGTGTCGCATCATGCAGTGAAAACCGCTTAGTTCTGCTAAACCCGTCGTTAAATAAAATAATACTGCGGTAACTACCAAACTGAGTAGCAACTTCATGCCTTAAATCCCATTAATTACGACATTTTTACAACATTTTTTAGTAGATCTCTCAATCGAGTTCCAAAAAAGGAATCGAGTGAACGGAAAGAGATAAATAAAGAAAACATACATATACCGAAGAAAAAGCTACAGTTTAAAATTTCCCACACCATAACCACAAAGTTTGCAAAAAGTTTATTGTTTAGGCAGCTTATTGTTTAGGCAGTCGGTTCTTTGAATTGAATGCCGACGAATAAGAAAAATAATCAACAATTTGGAATGGAACAGAATGGAACTTAAATTAAATTGATAGACATAATGCAGTTTGTGTTGCTATTATCTTCCCTCTATCTGAATAGACACAAATCTGATAAATAAAACAATAGCAATCTGGCTAAGAAAGGAAAAACTCCTAAAGAATTTCACATTAAAAACGAATCCAAAGAGAGGAATAGAAAACCTCCATCTACATGATGAATGAAAGTCCAGATAAACAATAACTATGATCCAAAATATATGCATCTATCTCTAGCACTGCTTTTCTTTAAATATATATGGCTCGAAAAAATATGGCTCTAATCATAAATCGAAGGGTTCCTCGAGTAGAGAAAGGAATGTTGTTGAAAGGGAACCGAGAGGAGAACAATAACTTGGATGAATTCACTCTTAGCTGAGCAATTGTATCTTATTGATATGGTATTATGCGTTGTATCTCATTTATTATTTTTCTGTTATGTTTTAAAAAAATCTGAAAAATCGAAAACAACGATATTCCTGATGAAAACAAATTCTTTTAGAAATTTATAAATGATTTGATGGATGAAAAGCAAAGTTTTCGATAAATTTCTGACAATGAAAATTTTTGAAGTTTTGCAACAAAATTATCAATGAACCCATCCTAAAAATGCCGGTTTGCTATAGACTATCGGACTTGATTCGTTTCTTTGTTTAATGTTTCAGACCAAACAAAGCACAAATAGTATTTTAGAGACACTTTTAGATCATATTTATTTATGTCATTTTTTTATCCATCTAGCTTTTTAATATTTGAACATTCTCATTGAGCGCATTACACCGAGCTTAGCAATGATTCGCTGTCCGACAGTATTCAATTTGATAGTTCAAATCACCATCAGCAACAGCTTCGTAAATTTTTTCGTAAATTTTCTTACATATTTTTATATATTCATATATTATATTCGCTTATACTTTTACATATTCGCTTAAACCTTAGAGTTCCTTCAATTTTCAGGTTGGGTAATGGCAAACTTGAGTAATATTAAGCATTAATCGATGTATAAATGTACTGAAATAAAAGTCCGAGAAATTTCTACAAATTCTTCCATAATGCGACGAACTATCTATTTAAATATTGGTAGATCTGATAATAGCTCTTCAAATCAAATTTCATCAGTCAAATTTCAGCTAAAACTATTATCAAACCCAATCCAACCTTTAAACCCAACATTTTTATTAAAACTAATATCAAACCCAATCCAACCTTTAAACCCAACATTTTTATTCATCTATTAAGATTTACGCTTTTTTTGTATTAAACAAGACTAATTCGACAATTACGTTAGAAATAATAAAAATAGTTATAATATAAAAATAGTTATAATTTGATCCAATGATCTAAAACTTGAAATGAACGATAAAAGTCGATTAAAATTCTATAAAAATGTTCACCCATATGTGAAAATATTTAATTATGAAAATGGTACGTCTAAATTGGCAAAGCATAGTTGCAAAAATTTTAAAATGGTGCACTGATGGATAATAACTTGCGTAACCTTGCCAGAGAAATAATGATGCTAAATAATAAAATATGCAAATTAACGACGGCACATTGCGAGAAAGCATTTCTAAGCATTTCTTTCAAGGAAGGCAATATTGTTTGGAATTTAGAATAAATATGGCAAAATCTTAGAAAATGCGCTAGAAAATGGATTATAACCACTTTATTATAACATTATGGAAATGCTAAAAACAATCGTATAAATTTTAGTTTAAGATAGTAATCTATTTGCTAGTGAAGTCGATGAGAATTATCCCAATCGAAGCTTAGAATGGTGCTCACCGAAAATAATCGAGATCACTGATATCTGGCGCAGAATTGCTGATTTTATGATAGTGGCAGTTAATCTAAACTGCTTTTTTCCAAAGCCCAAGCTACTAGTTTTTTGTGTAAGGCTACCTGTTTTCACGGAAAACTACTGGTTTTTATTTTCACTCCCATTATGTGATGAAAATTTTTAACCGGTTCCCAAACCACACTTTTGTTTTCTCACCGTTTATTAATCGATGGCTCTTGAAGGTGAAAGTGATTTCCGCATTGCTTCAAAAATTTTCCCCCAATTTGTCCAGTGAATCTATCAAATAGCCTTTGATCTCAACAACCAACAATGTGATACTTTACTACATTCTATACAAAAAAAACTTTGAAACCAGTTGAAAGATCTAGCTTAGAAAAGTACCATAACCTAATTTCATTCAGTGCAAAAATAAGATTTTTCATCAGATGGCAATTTTCTAAATAACCAAATCTCATTAAATACAATATTATACGGATGATTTTGGAATTAAAGGACGAGCTAGATTATTAAATACGTTATTGTTCTATGTGAAACTCCATGAATGGTCAGCTTTTCTTCAGTTTTTCTTCTTGGGCATATCAGTTCTGTCGCAAGTGTTTCATTACTAGATTGTTAGACGAGATGTGCCGAAAATTCACTTCCTGATTGATACTGATTAGTCCGCAACAGTCATCTAGATTTCACTCTTAATTCGCCAAGGTACTGGAATCAAACCCACATTATTTACTCTCAGGCAATTATTTGTTCAGTTGTCAGTGTTTTCATGCAGATTTAATATTAAGTATTAAATAAAATATTAGCAAATATCTCATTTGAACAAGAACTCAGGCTTTTTTTCTTCATCTTAGACCCTATAAACGATTAACTTGATAATTCTTTGTTGTAATTCGATTCTATTCATCCACTATTATAAATTTTACAAAAAAATAAGTTTAAATCATGAGAATGCAATAAAAAAAGCAGTACAAATGGAATAGTAAGAAAAATAGAGTAATAAGACAATTAAAAAGCAACACAAATGGAGTAATAAGAAAACAAACGGCCCATTCAAATGGATCAAATCGGCACGATAAAAAGATGGTCAGAAGAATATTGGGAATGAGCTGAGGGAATCGCACCATTGCAATGATGATTTAGTTGACATTTGCCCTAAGGCAATTCAGGATTCATTCCCCTACCTTTTCTATGATTTTCATTATGTCTTAAAATATCTCTCTATAAAGAAACACCATATCAATATTTTGAAAGATATTCATTTCTATCAAGCCATATTTATAAACACTGGTTTGTTTAGTGTTGCATTTTGCTACAAAAATGAAACACTCATTTTTCTAAATATAGATGAAAAAATGGAGATATTTAAAATGCCAACCTACAGCTTTGATTTGCATCCTATGTATCGACTTTGTTCAACCTTTGCATCTGGCATGAGTCATTAAAAAATGTATATCTATCTTCTGCTCGGAATATCTATCTTCAAGCTACTTTCTGGCCAAACTGTCTCATCACATCCTCTAATCACCTAACTACTTCTAATTTGAAAGTACGTGACTTCATTGCTTTGAATTGCAAAATTTTTAGCATATAATTTAATATTTAGGTGAAAGAATGTGCCAAAAAAGGCAATCCAGGTGTGTATAAATTCATTAAATGAAGGAATAAAGGCAAAAACCACTTCTCAAATATATCTGGAAGAAAGCCATAAATTATGAAAGCAATATTTTCAATAGATTTAGTGTAGTATAATTCTAAAACGGTAAAGTAAACAAAAAAGATAAGAGAATCTCTTCAAATGTTAATCCTATCACAAATTTTATCGATGTATAAATCTTAAATTAAACTGTAATTTCCAAAAAAAGGCTGAACGGTGCGTTTTGTAGTGTTTCAAGACCCACCAATTTATAACTGAATTTCATACACCAAGAAGATAATTCAGTTTGATTCTTAGAATTTCGATAAAATTAATTTTCAACTCAGTAAATAATGGTGTAGTGAAATTATCTTATCAAACTATCAAATTATTATGAAATTATCAAATATATCAAGTTAATGATAACGGAGCAATCGACAAGATTTTAGCAAAAAGTCTTAGGAAAAGAGATGAATGCTTTATTGAAAAACCAACTTTATTTATTTTTAAATAATTATAGGTTTAAATCTATAATTTATAGAAAAAAATGAGGAAATTAAGGAGAGATGATTGCGGAATAGTTCCAGTCGGACTAACTAGTTATAGTAGAAATTAGTTTGGAGAAATATTTCCTGGAGCAAGTAATGCCCGGGTTTAGTTCGCACAGATGAGCCGGTTTGATATGATTCTCTGTGACGCGCATATTATTCGCCATTGTTGTAGTATACAGCGAATCGAATTCACTATCATTTCTACGAACCCATCAATCAAGGGCAGATGACCACAACACATTGACCATGACAATACAAACTAGTCCCTGTATCATACAAAATTTTTATGGTGAACAGCATGAAGACGTTTTATAAGAGCAAGTTATCTCGATAACGGAAAATATGAGTCTTTTTTCTTTCATCGATGCCTATGTTTTGCCAAATTTCTTTTGAATGCTCAATTTGTCAATTGGCTCTATCTCAGAAATTTAACAAAGTGACTCTTCCTATTCCTACAACATTCTTAAAAAAGGATTAGAAAGGAAGAAATAATACGCTACTTTAATAATTTTATGACAGTTATTATGACCCACTTATTCTAATTATTACGACACTGTACAAATACAGTCATGCAGTTATTGTGATAATCGAGTGGTGAGTTGCAGCTATACACAAGCAGCATGGGTGCTTAGGAGGAAGCAAATAAGCTAATACAAGTCGAATGCAGATGGTGTTAATGGAACACTTTTAGTTCTCTCCTAAACCCACTAACAACTGGATGGAATTTGTGATCTATCGCTATTTCTATCGCCAAGTGAATGCAAAAATTTTTAACTATACTAACGTAAGCTGAGCTAATTACCAGAAATAGTGAGCGTTAACCACTTACTTTTTTATGAATTTTTTAAAATCAAAATTGGATTCTAAAAAACTAGAATTAAAATAAACAAAAAAATTGAATGAATAAAATTAAATTTAGATGAAGATTAATTTAGATTATTAGACAAAGATAATTTAAGGATTTCAGGAAAGATAACGAAAAATTTACAAAATTTGCAAATTTACTTAAAATATTTATTAAATGGGAATCAAGATTGAGAATGCAAAATATAAAGCAAGAAAAATAAAAATTCCTGAAGTCCTCTATTGGGAAAAGTCAAATGAGAAATAAATTCACTAATAACGAATTTTTATAAAAAGATTTTATAAAATCTTTCAGACTTTTTGTAAAAAAATTTGATATTTGAAAGGTGAGAAGTAGCGAAAAAATTTCTTATTGCATACCCTTCAGATTTGAAAGCAGCAGCGGTAAATAAAGGAAATTATTATTGAGAGACAGAATATTTGAAAAGATTGAGGTTGCTTACGATGAATTAAAAAAATGCTTGAAAAAATTTAGCGGAGTCGAATGAAGCATTTAATTTCATAGGGAAGATGACAACAGCTCAGCTGCTCAGCTGAGATTGATCATCTAGGTCATCTGCATGAAATTTTTGTGGCCAGTGGCTAAATTAATTTTCGATAAAATTCAAAATTTTTGTCAAATTAAGAGCATCTGTCGTAATAATAAAAATATGATGACTCTGCGCAGATTTTTTTCGATTTTCCATTCCATAATTGCCACATTTTCGGATCTGATTCAAGGAAAAACATGTAAATTGCATGATGGAAAACAGTAGTCATATGGATAAATTTCTCCGCTGGATTCTTTGAATTTCGAAGAATTTTAAATTTTTGATAAGAAATAGAAATTTAGCTAATTAATTCACGATATAAACCGATAAATATGCTAACTTCTACCTGACAATTGTATTATCGTCTTTGCGCATAATTGCTATTTGTTGATTATTTTTAAATTTTTTCTCTTCAAAACATATTTTTCGCCTTAAACCTAATTTTTCACTTTTTCGTGATCTGTTTGATAATCTATTTAAAAAGCTGTTTTTTCAACTATTTTTTATTAATTAAGAAATGTCAACTTTTTCAATGAAATGACAGTTAGCAATTATTTGCTAAGAATGGCATATGTGGTGAAAGCAATCATTTCGTTCATTGTTAAAGCAATTTATTGTTTTCGATAAATTTATTGTAAGTGACTGCCGTAAGCAATCCACCTTTTCAGGAAATAAAAGAAAAATGTGCAGAAATATGGGAATTTCTTGTATAATATCAAAATACACATTTTTCCATTAGTGAAATATAATATGTAGAAAGGTAAAAAGTTTCGAATCGCTCAAAAAAATATTTGAAAAATAATCAGCTTATCCAAAAAATACCAAGTAATCGTTGTCACCATAGAAGGAAGAACCATAGCGGAGAAGAGTGTCGGTCAATTATAATGTTTGGTATGGAACTAAACGATCGGACATCAAAATCTCACAAAACTTTTTGTTATATACAACCTTAAATTGTAAAAATTAATTGTTATTTTAGTTTTTTTAACGATTCGTAAATTTGGATCAGATCGATGCAGTCACTCCACCGCTTAACCATTCATAAAATATCAGCAGAACCATCAGAATTATCGAAAATTTCCATAATAAATTTGACTAAATATTTTTTTAAAATAAATTAAAAGTCGTTTTCATTAATAATTTAGTTGACTAAAAATTTTTTTGATTAGAGATTGTGCTTCCACAACCAATAACTTTTTTGGAGATAGTTTCAACTTTTTAAAAAGCATTGTTGGAGAATTTTAAAAAATCCCTAAAAATTCGAATTTTCATTATTTTAAAATTTTCGAATATTTATTAAATTTATATATATTTATTTATTTTTATTAAATAATTGTAATTTTTAATTGCAAAGAAGAATGAAAAGAAAGCTGTAATCTAAACTTGAAACACGAATGTTTTTTTCCGCAAAGACAACAAAACAAAAACAACAACAATATTAACAATATTTCTGTTATAAATTCGTAATGAAAATTTTTCATTAAATTTTGCCATGCTTTTGCGCAATTCTCGTTTAAACCTCTTGCAAATTTTTTTCGTAACTATTTCTGATTTGGCTTGCTTTATTGACTATTAGGATGACTTTTCAGAAAATCACTTTGAAATAAAAAAAGTGAGTTCACAACGCCATCTCCATTTCTAATGGTAAGTTCATTCCCCATCAAGAGGAATGAATCGTGTTTATGATGGTGTAAACTTAGTCGATCGAAATACCATTCAAGCAATCGGTCCCTTACTCTACGACCATCCAATTTTTTTCACTTGTGAATTTCAGATCAAGCTCTCATCACATAACTTTTTATCATTTTTAAAATAGACTTTATAAAATAAATGATTCGTTACCTACTAAAAATTCATTAAAACTGGTTCATCACACTCGAATAGAATCCGAACTGTGTTTTTAATATTTCCCTAGAGTCGCCATGGATCCCAAGAGTCCCGCAGAGGCCAGTTTGGCGACCATTGGTCTATTTGCTCATTTTTTGCAACAATAAACAAATCAAGCTAAGTTTTTTAAAAGAATCGATCCAGTGGTTATCTTTCTTATGACAAAATTATTTCAAATACGCTAATATAAAGTAAATGAATGAAATAATAGGGAAATGCAACAGAAAAAAGCTATATATATATGTATATAAGCGAGGTACTCCAACAGAATTCAGTTCGGAATTCAATAAATTAATAATAAATAGAGCATCTCCTGAAAATTGAGCTCATGGCCATGTCAAAACTTTTTATTAATTTCTGTGATCAACATTGGCATATAAATTGAAATTTAAAATGATTGCTGTTTTTAGCCTCTCCTGAAAGCCTTCGACCGCAGTAGTAGTTCAAACGATTTTTAAGACGGTGTACCTTTAAATTTCCTCATTTCGGTTTATATGCCTCTCATCCTTGAATCAAATCGTGCAAATTGTTAATTTATTGTTGATAGTATAGCGTAAAGCATCGACCTGCATGATTCTTTTTTACTTTTATTTTTTAAATAATTCTGCTTTATTTATTTACTTACTTGTATTAAATATTACGGCAAGTATTTGGCATGTTTCTTCTAAATAGAAATATCGTTGAAATTATTCATGGCATATTTTTAATAATTCTTTATCATTACATAGCGAATTCTTCATATATAATTAATTGAAGAATATATCATAGCGAATTTTCAGAATTTTCGCTATAAAATTACTGAATTTTTATTTGCAAATTTTTTAAGTTGGATTCATTTTTCTTTGAAAAGAGATGAATGATGAAAATTAAATATTTGTAGGATATTTAGGAAAGAATAGGAAAAATATCACAGATATTTTTAGTTAATCGATGATGGTGGGAAAAACCGAAATGTACAAATTTCTTTGGATATTGAAGACGAATATCCAGTTTGTGATATGAAATATTTTTAAGAATTGTTTCATTTATACACAAATTGTTATTGAACAAAACGTTTAATCACCATAAGTACTCACCAAATTTTCAAAGGTGGTAAATCATGAAATTTTTGTCATTTCTTTTCAAATAGCTATCAATTTATAGGGTTCTTCATTGCCATTAGTGGGGATGTTCTACAAAACAATTAAAATTCATGACTGTTATTGCTTTTCATGTTGCTATTCAGTATGGTTAGTATTAATGTTAATAAAGTTATTCAATTGTCCGCACGTTTTCTAGTTACTAAGCCAAGAATAGCCACAAAATTTAAATTCTTCTCTCACTGAACCCTCTCTGAGGCTGAGCACTCCATTGATGGAATGCATCTAACCAACTGCAAATTCAAAATTTAAAAAATATTTAGAAAAAATCTCCTCAAACCATTCTTCTACATAATGAAGGTAGGAAAATATTAAAAAAAAATCATTGATTTTGCTGCATTTTAAAAATTTTGTAAAAATGATATTCAGGGAGTTAATAAAATTTAGTTTAATCATCTTTTTCCTTTCTTTTTTATCTCTATTTATCATTAAAAAAGATATTCGGTAAATCGTTTTATCATTCACAATTATATAATTTCATGATAAAGCTGATTGAACCATTATGTTTGCGTCAAATTTGAAGTACAAAGATTATTTTCCTTTATATTTTCTGCGAAATATTCTTTAAAAAAAATTCATTACAAAATTCATTAAATGTGAGAAACAGATATACTTTTATTACAGTAAAATAATACCTTTAAACTTACCTTAAATTAACTTCAACACTTCTCCGAACCTCAATCCATTTATAAAATGCACTTCCCTATTTGCCCATTCCCATTACACTCTCGGCGACCATAGTCACAATTATTTTTTTTTCGATTATAAATTAATCCCACAGTCTATTCTTAGGAATAATTTCGTGTGATGATATTAGGTGACAATAAAACTAGTGATGCAGGTGATGTGAATGGTAATGGTATCAACTACCTTCAACCGTAATGGGATAAACCTCAAATTTATTCTAAGATTCGATTATGTAAAATAGTTTAATTTAATTATTTAATTTAGATATTTATTTAGATGATAGTTAATTTAGATAGTGGTGACTGATCCGTATGTTGAATCGTGTAGTAAGACAACATGACTTGGTGCAAAACGGCTTCAATTCGTTCTCTAGAAGCAAATTATTTTCTCGTGAAAAGACGTAATTAGAGCATTTTAGCCAAAAATTTCGATAATGACTTATTAGAAGTGAATATTTGTTATTTTTAGATTTTCATCTGATTCCACAAAGTGAAAGGTCTAAGTCAGTGGAGGCAAATGTTGACCATATTATTTATCATTTATCCCAGCTGCTGCAAACCAACTTTTAGAAATGACAAAAATGAAGCATGAAGAAAAAGAATTCATTTAATATCGATAATACAAAGCGAAAGGATAAAATGAGCAATTGAATAAAAAAGCCAAATATCATTTATGAATATCATTTTCTTTTTCTAAACGCTAACCGAATGCATATGTATGGATATGGACCATTTTCTGACGAAAACACTTTTTTAAAATTGTTGATAGCCATTCGATGTAGCAGATGTCGCAAAAAATATTTCGTTCTCTCCAACAAAATTTTCGTTCGTTTGAAGGATGAGCATTGCAAGAATAAAGAATAAGATTGATAGAACGAATGATAAGAGCTAAAATCACATAATCAGTGAAGAAATCAAAATAGTTTTTGAGCTAGGAGAGATCCAATCTATGTTCTTCCAAAGATCTAAGCCGATCTCTATGTATTATTTAATGCTAATGAGAAAAGCCCTGGAATAATTCAAATAAGATCTTATTCTTATCGATAAATTTAAATTTGTTGTTAATTAAGTTAAAAGCTTCAAGGCCCTGAAAAAATTCAGTCAGAACAAATAGTTCTTCAGCCCTTATTTAAATCCATGAAATAAGAAAATAGCTTTTTCACTTAAATTCTTACAATCTTATTGCTTTATGAATTTCATTTTATTTTTCTAAATGCTGACCGTTTCTAAGTAAGGTTTGCTCCGCTGGCATATAGGACCAAATAAATTTTTGCCGGAGAGTATTAGCAGATAGAATACAGGCGATTCACTGGTCCGATTTTTGAAAGACAGGTTTATTCCCACCGCGAGTAGAACCCAGGCACTGGCAAAGCGAATAAGGTCATCAACCCATTGAACCCTATGGATATTGTTAAGTTCACTGAATAAAAAATAGTAAAAATTGGAAATTGTTCTTTAAAACAACTCTTTACATAATTAATAACTTATTTTAACTTATTTTCAAAAGATTTGAAATTCGTTTATAATCAATTTGGAATGTAAAAGTAAAAAAATAAATTTACTTAGCTTTTATTCTTTTAAAAGAAATTATCACTGATGTTAAATTTTTTATATGAAGAAGTAAAAAATAACTAATATCTACTTTAAATTACTTTAAATTAAATGACGAATTAAACAAAAAATATTTAAAAATGGTAGTTATATTGTGAAAATATACGATTTTTTTAAAATGAATTTCACTGCATTTAAAAATTACCGTTGTAATAATATATGAAAAAATCGTAGAAAGTGTTTGTGATAAGAGAAACCAATTCAGAATTAGTCCAAGGAAATGCCAACTTGATAATATAATACATAAAGAATATTCCTGAAGTTTAAAGTTTAAACAACTCATAATTAGCTCAAACTTTTGCAATTCAGATATTACTCACATCCGTATAATTTTTGAAGAGTAGAACTAAATGAAGGAAGAATCTATATGGCATTATCTAATTAAGTAACCTAATCCAGGTGAATGAAATAAAAAGGCCGAGTTGAAAATAATTCTTACAATGTGGCGCCATTCGACGGGTCTGTTAGAATAACTGGTCAGATAATTAAATATTGGAATTGATGTAACTATTCGCTCGAGGTGTAATTGTGTAATCACCAAAAATAACACTGTTAATATCAATGTTATGAACGCTATTGTTATGGCTATTCCAGATCCTGGAATCGGGTCTGAACCAAGAAGAAAAACGGCCAGAATTCCTGATAGAATCTACAATTTTTCTTTTTCATCTGTCATTCACGCAAACTACTAATTTTACTATTGTACTAAAATTTTATCATTATATGAGGCCCAATTTCAATTTGTTATTGAGAGGAATGGATAAATAGATTTTCCGCTTTCTCTGGTCTCTGAAATCCAAATGGACTTCGATCACTCGTTGGCAAAATGGCCTTATGGCCATGGCAATAAGGTACGATCAGCCAAATCATATATGTTGCTATATGAAGAAGAATTTCATTTCATTATGAAATATACTTTTTTAAGTAACTCTGTTCAATTTTTTCTAAAATTTTTACAACTATCTTCAAGATTTAACTATATTTATTGAAATTATGGGGGAAATTGGACGTGAAATTGCAGCTTAATAAAGGCATTTCTACAGTTGATTAGATTCTGCAATATTTTCTGAACAATATAAAAAATAGAAAATTTTTAGTTAAAGCGGTTTTGCAAAAAATAAAATACAGCGAAGTTTAAAGTTTGAAAAAACAAACGAATGGGTATCTTTTTTGCCCATATTTTTATCAATAAAGTCAGTGGAATTATTTTCAAATTGTCCATATCTTTTTTGCAAAAATATCAGTTATTAAATTTCTTAACAAATTTCAACAGCTTACGAGACAAATGATTCGCATTTCACTTTTTCGACCATTCATCTGAAACTGTGCAAATATTTTGAATGCTTAATTTGAAAAATACCGAACTAATCGTCCTCGTCACTTATGGCATTTTTTGCATAAAAGCGCATTCAATTCCTAATTTCGAAAATTTTCATAAGAATCATAAATAACAAGTTATGCTCGCTCCGCTGGCTGGCTGTTCACCGTGATATAGCCGAATGGTGCTGGTTGCTTGTGCAGGTGAAAAAAAATAGCGTTAGGGAACCATCTTTACTTTTATTTCTTCTCAAATAACCCTTTGGCAAAATCATCCATGTCAGTCAGATATGCAAGTTTAACTAGAAATTCTCAGGAAATCTTGCAATGATTCCAATCCATAAATTAAATTTTCGATTTCAATTTACCGCGTTTATTTTGAAGTAATCGTTTAACATGATCGAAATTATCAAAATTCGTCATAATTTTTGCGAAAAAAATAACTGATCTAAAACAATTTTATAACAGAAAATTAAATATTTGAAAGATAATTCAAAGTTTTCAAAATTCAAAATACAATTTCCATAGATAAAATGGATATCGATAAAAAGTTTGTTTTAAAAAAGGTTTTTCTCTAAGAATGAAAATAAAAAAAAAACTGATTTCAAGTTAAATTTAATTATTTCGAAAATTTTTATCGGTTTTCGATAAATAACATTCTTAATATTCAAAAATTCATCGTCATTTATGAATCCATTTTTTTGCAGCAAAAAATTATTAAATATTATTATTAAATATACAAAATTCCTGCAAAATATCAAAAATATTAAAAAGTTTGTTTGATAGAGCACCATAATTTTGCGTAGTTCAATAATTAACTCTCGTCGATTCCATAGTTATTGTTTTCAGTGAATGTGACTACAATCTTTTAATTTCATGGGCCACCATAGTTTGGCCCTGAAGATGGCTGCATTGTTGCACCTATCTCTGGAAAGGAAACTAGTATCTTATAAATTTTTGCACATATAGTGAATATATAGAACTGGCTCAATCTAAATGAGCCAACAATAGAATAAGAGGTTAATGCTTTCTTATCATATTCCACCTCAATTATTTGGCGGTTTATTTTGACTTTTTTTTAAGAAAAAGCAAAATTGCTGAATATTACAAATTTAAATTTTTTTAAGATTCTAAAGAGAGATTTTAT
This sequence comes from Dracunculus medinensis, assembly GCA_900625125.1. Lineage (NCBI taxonomy): Eukaryota > Metazoa > Nematoda > Chromadorea > Rhabditida > Dracunculidae > Dracunculus > Dracunculus medinensis. The sequence goes on along the minus strand of UYYG01001201.1, from coordinate 33,003 downwards.
TTTAGAATATTAATTTTCGAAATATTTTTGTCTCGATTAGAATAAAAATGCTTGGATTCATTCAAAAGGTTCCAAAATTCGATAGAATGACCAAAAAATTAAAAGCAAAAATGCATATGGTAACCTCGTCACTATATTTAAAATGAAAGATATGCGCACGAATGGAAAATGCGGAATATATGTTCCGAATAGTTCTCTTTTTTCTCTGAGCATTTTCATCATATATATCAAATAGCCTTCCTGGCAACATTGCCTAACATTGCCTTCCTGGCAACGTGGAAACAACACTATCAACTGGAAACAAAGCCTCTATGGCCATGGACGCATATGGCTTACTCACGCGCTTTTGTCCTTGAAATTTTATAATTACTCATAGGACCCCACCAGTTGAGAAATTCACTCAAAAGTGACCATCTAGTACGGGCAAAAAAATTAATTAGTTTTCCAAAAATATTGCTACTATTTAATAATTAATAGATTTAAAATTGACTTTCATTGGCCTTAATCTCTTATGGCTTGATTATTTGAAAAGAAATTTGCTATAATAAAAAAAACCAATTCTTCGACGATCTGTCAGATAGATTTTAATGAATAAGACTGCATTGAAACCATAAATTATGAAATTCGCAAAGCAAAAGAACTGCAAAAGCAAAGTATAGCATTCAAAAAGAATATTAAAGAATTTTTTACTTATTTACTTCTTCTTCTAACGGTTCTCACCAATACTGGTTAGGCTGGCTTCAACGGCTACAAGAGTAAGACGCTTCCAAGCGAAGCGGTCTGATGCCATCGTCGACAGTAGCCATTCCTTTTCTGTCGTCAAAATCCATATATTGCTGGTCGATCTATACGTTCAAAATCTTTCCTGGACGTATCAGCCCAGGTCTTGATTGGCCCACCTTGCTTTTGACGCCAACTGTCACACGGTTGAGCAAATAACGAAATATGCGACAATTCTTGTGGTGGACGACAGAGAACGTGCCCTAACCACCGAAGGCGACGCTCTATGATAGCAATATTAATATATATATATTATTTGTGCGAAGATGGATGCGATCATATGATATTTTATCCGCTCAATGGACCCGTAAAATATACCTTAGACAAGGTTGGTCAAAAGTAAATAGCTTCTTAATATCCTCCACTCTTACTGCCATGTCTCAGACCCATATAAGATCGAACGAATCACGGCTATATAGATGGATTTTCGATTTAATGGTAATTTCATGGCGGCTCCATAAAGGTTTCGTCAACCGGAAGAAGGCATTTCTAGCTGCCGTGATCCAGGTTGTAATATCATCTTTTGGTATTAGAGTGGACCCAAGGTATTTAAAATCGGGCATTTCCTCGACCGGCAATGAATTTACAAAAAGAAGCATTTTATTAGCTTCTTGCACATAAGACGAAAATAATTTCGTTTTATTTACATTGATTTTGAGTTCAATTCTCGCTGCAATTGTTGACAATTTTATTGTTTAACATGATTTGCATTTCGTTATAATTGTCAGTAAAAAGGACTACATCATCAGCGTATTCAAGATCTGATGCTCTGGACTGATTTGGACATCCCTTGAGTGTCGACAAGCGGTGTTCATTACCTAATCTATCGCATAGTTGAATACACACAGATCTGCGCCAACGTAAAATACCTTTATGAGTCGAATAATCTTCTCTAGAACACCGTCGCATTCCATCACCCTCCAAAACCTTTCTATTAATTGAATCAAAGGCGCCGCAAAATCGATGAAACAGGTGGGTTGCAAATATTTGAAACGATGTTCCAATACCCTTCTTAATGTAAATATCTGGTCAGCACAACCGCGCCCTGGTCTAAAACCAGTTTAATAAGGGCGCATCCTGCTGCCTCGTACTTCCATAAGTCTGTTGAGCAGCAGGGAAAAAATTTTTGCTGAGACGTCTAATAGGCTGACTCCTCGATAATTGTCGCAGTATGTCCTAACATCTTTCTCGAGAATTGGGAGCAGAATTGCTTTGCTCCAATCTTTTTTTCCATACTAAAGAGTACATTTTTTGAAAGTCCATTATGAAGGACGATGGACAGAATTTAAAAAGCTCAGCCCGAAGACCATCTCCTGGAGTTTTGCTGGCTTTAAGCTTATGGATAACTGAAATTATTTCTTCTTCTGTTGGAGGCTCGAAATTGCAAACATATGCTTCGGCAAACGTATCAGCTATATCAGGGGCAACAGATGGCGTTTCATGGTTAAGTTTGGCCTCAAAGAATTCTTTCTATCTTATGAGGCGGTCCTTTATACTTTTAATTAGTACGCCATTGCTGTCTCTTACCATTTCACTGATCGTTCCACGAGTCATAGTTGCTTTATGGAGAAGGCAGAATAGTTTCCTATTGTCGCCTAATCGAGCCGTCGCCTCCATTCTTGAGGCCATGTCACTCCAATAGAGATTTCTGTTTCGCCTTGATGTTTTCGTGCTCTCCGAAGCACCAGATAGTTAGGATCACCGAAATTCATGCTTTGGCAGCTTTTCCAGACAATTGGACAGTTGCTTCCGATACCCAACTAGCGCACTTCCTAGTAATATGCCCTAGTATGGATGTGGCTGATTTTCGGAGACATTCCTTTAGTTTGGACCAGTATTTGCCGTTCCAGAAAAATCATTGATATTTGTATCATTGAGATGTTTCAATAATTTGGTTTGAAATGCGCTCACTGTCCCCGAATTTTTTAGTTTGAGATAGTTGAAGGAACTTGGGGGATGCTGTTTTCTGCGAGTTGTTTGTCAATTTTATGCGGATCTTGGCTCGAACCACAACATGGTCAGATTGTCCGTTTCCGCGAAGATTGTCCGTTTCAGCTCCGCGATAGGAAGGACTATTTAGTACAGAAGTCTTCCAACGGCGACTGACTAAGATATAATTAATCTGGTTGAAGTATTGGTTGTCCGAGGAGTTTCACGTGACTAGGTGTTTTCTATGATGCCGGAAGCAAGTGTTAGTAACAAAAAGTTCATGATCTTCGGCATAACGAAGAAGACGTTTCCCATTGGCACACCGGTCTTCGATGCCATATTTGCCAATTGTTGAGGTCATCACAGTTGCATTATAACTTACGCGAGCATTCCAGTCTTCCTCGATTATGACCATCTCCTGTTTTGGTAGAGACTTTGTTAACAGTTGAAGTCCACATAGAACTTATCACGGTCAAATGCCGACAGAGTTAGAGCATAAACACTGATGACCGAGATATTGCAGAACTTATCCTTAAAACGGGTATAGGCCATACGGTCATTTATTGGTTTCCACTGAATCAAAGCGGAATGGGCTTTGTCAGACATGACAATCGCTACGCCATTTCGCCCCGAGTTATCCGAAGTACCACAGTGATATAGCCAGCTCCTCTGCTCCGAGCCAGGATTAATCACGGCTAAAATCTTGCCAAGCGTGCAGAAAGTTATTCCCCTTGATAGGTTTCGAGCAATTACCCTGGCTTGCGAGCATATTTTATTTATCAGCCTTGGGATTGGGATCGCTTTAAGTCCGGATTGTGCACTTATCGCATGTACCACTAGGCTAGGAGTATCATGCGCGTCGGAAGACGCGGACGCCGTATCAAAAATATCTGACCCTTTCACCACAGAATCACTTGGGGATAGAGATACAGGTGGGTCCCCAGCAGTCACCCGCATTTTTGACATAATAGCAGGTTTGTCCTGCCAAAGACAAAAAAAAATTAAATTTGAAGAAAATAATAAAATCGACAATGAAATTTGAAAAAAATATATATATATACATATATATGAGTATATATATATATATATATGAAATATATATATATTTATATTATTTATACAATTTAATTGATTTGATTTAATTAGTTGATTTAATTTTGATTTATTTTATTTTAATTTTAATCGTTATCGCTTCTTATTACAAAAAATTCTTATTATCGCTTCTCCTCTCAATATTTGTTTTTTTTTCATTTAAATTGCTTAATTATTTATTATTCCATCATAAAATAAACAAAATACGAGTCATACAAATCTGCATCATCTGCTTGTATAAGAGCAAATAAAATTGGGAGCACAAAAAATTTCATCATAAGCTTCTGGCACCAACGAAAGGAACAATTTCAATTTATTTATTTCACTTTTTTCTGCAAATATGAAAAATTTAAGAAATGGAATTGTGATGGCGAAATTTCAGTGATTTTTTTGCTCGTCGTATTAATATACTATATCAATATTACAATTCGTTTTTTATAGCTCAAATTATGGAATTTATTTCCATTTTAGAAATTTTCCTAAATGTGCAACGAGAGAATTGATTTGATAATTACAATGGAGTTTTAGAGTTATCAGTCGGCCGAGTTTTTATTCGCGGATATTTTTTAAGAATCAGCGAATCAGACTTATTCCGCAAAATTTTAGATTTCGAATGCGAAGAATCAATAGTTTTATAGATCGGAAACCGTTGAATACAATTCCTTTTTACAATTTTGAATATAAAGCAAATGAGAAATTAAGTAAATAGAGAAAATCAATGATGAAATAAGTGCAAATAACAAGGAAACAAGTTCACTAAGTTTTTTTAAAAGTTTTCAAAAAAATTATATAATTTTGATGTAAAGTGAAATAAAACAGCCATGGAAGCGAATTGTGTCATAAATTGCAAAAAAAATCAAATTTCTAATGAAGGTTCAGAAACTACTGGAATTTTATAGCAAAAATCTGTCGAAAACAATTTAGCTTCGATTGATAAGAAAAAAGGACAAATTTGCGAAACGAAAATAAAAAAATCACCCTTCTACGAAATGTCACTTTCATTTATTTAATCGACAATATATGATATAACTGAAAGAGTGATAAGAAATGATAAAAAAATTTTGCAATAAATGGTAATAACAAACAATAATTGATCACAAGAAAAATTTAACGCACATTTTTCTTCTGAAAGCCCTCGTCATTACTGGTTAGACTTGCTCCGCTGACTTGTCGCACTGGACCAATATATTAAGGAGTCACTCGATAGAAGTACAGATGAATCGCCAATATCACTCGGATTTTTGAACAGGTTTGCATCTGCAGGCAACCTCACCATCCGCGCTTCGAATTGAGCAACAACCCACTAAGCCATTTTACTCTTCCATTTAACTTCCACTTCAGCAAACGTATGGCTATATGATATGGTATACTACGTATGACTACTTCATTATTTATTTGTTGAGTCGTCCCCAAATAAAAGTCAAAAAAATGAATAATATTATAGTTCTGTTAAAAATTGTATTTAAAATATTAAGAAAATTAGATAAATAATAACTACATTCTATAATATATTTCTAAGAATTGATCAATAAAATTATTATTAATTATTAAAATTTTTTTACTTTTATTTTATTTTTAATTCGAAAAAATAGAAATTTTTTTAAAAATTTAAATAAAAACAATAAAAGTTAAATAAAAATAAAAAAAATTTAAATAAAAACAATAAACAATAAACAATAAAAACAAAAGTTTATTTCAACATTTTTGTCGTAAAAAATTTTTTTTCAATTTTTTTTTAAATTTTTGTTTCCGAATTCAAAACTTTCATTCAATTTCTTCAAATCTGAATTTATTTTTCCTAAAAATTAGAAATTAATTGTGCATTTTCATTTCCTCACATTCCTCGTTTCCAATATGTACAGCAACCCATCTTTATTTTCTTATTAGTTGTAAAAATGAAGGGCACAGCGATGAGAATATCAAAATTTTACATTGCTGTTCTTTAAAACATTTGTTCATATACTCTAACTAACTAAACTAAATAAATATTGAAAAATATGTAAGATCTGTCGAGGAATAATTGAATATAAAATAAAAAAATACAAACCATCTTTATATTACATTAATTATATTATGAGAAATTATTTAAATATATATATATATATATGTTAAAAATTCGAATACCAATATGCTACCCTTTTCTGGATAATCGTTGGATGAAACAATGGATATCAGCTGATAAAATAATATAATGGATAGCCAGTGGATAAAAGATAAAGTTTATATACTAAATATATATATATTTATAAAGATAAAGTTTAAGTTAAGTTTATATAAGTTTATTTTATATTTTATTTCAATCATTGTTTCATTAATTTTTTAATCAAATTCTATGACCTTCAAGCAGCCGAGAAAAGATAAAGTTTGATTTCTTGCCAATATTTTAAATATTTGCTTCATTGTTGATTGTTCAATGGTTCTGTCATCTTCATTTCAATATTACTGCCGCAGATTATTGCCGAATGTGCAATTGGTAAGATATGCTGTACAAATAAAATCGGCTCTTTTCAACGATATTTGTTTATATTTGTTTATCAAATTTTTAGCCATAAAAAAAATCACCACGATTATGCCCGATTGCATGGATTAACAAAGAAAATTAGTTCATTATCGTAGTATTATCCACGCTTGCTTGTGGAACACTCGAACAGATAAGAAAAGATCCTAAAAAAGGCAATGAAGACAAAAGGCAAAGACAGACAAAAAAAAGTGCCAATATATTCAAAATGAAAATAAATTCATTTGTAATAAGAATAAATTCTGCTTGGATATTAAAAATCCTAGTGGCAAAACCAAGAACTTATAATATTAAATAAAATTCTCTAAAAATTTTTTATCTTTATAGCTCTATTAATAGACGTTTTTTTAAAATTACCATTACCAGAATTTATATTTAATGTTTATATATATATAATAAATGCGGTATATAAATGATAAAAATTGAGATGTATGAGAATTTTCAACAAAGAGAACGAGTATATAAAATAATTCAGAGAAATATGATATGCAAATGATAGATGTTATCAATCTCTATTCCTGCAGAACCAAGCAGTTGGCTTGCCATCTATAGCTCTTTTCCAGAGTGTCCCCTTAGCGTAATTCCATCGCACTTGCAATCAGTGGAAGCTTGAAGGGAAAATTGTTGAAAAGTTATGCCTCCATCTTTCAAACGATTCTTTAGTATTCTATCGTACTCGTAGCCAGTGGCCAAATCAGATAAGTGTTAGAAAAAGAACATGAAGCATGCTAATTACTACAAACGAAGTTTATGATAGTAGAATTATCATGTCTTCTAAAATTCTTTTAAAAATATTGTTCTTATAACAGTTAATTATATATTTCGAATGCCTTTTAATCAGTTATTTTAATTTAATTAATTTTGATAATTTAAATCGAAGATTTGAAGAGCATCAATTTTTCTTTTTTGTAAATTTTCTATCCTTTCAGCATTTTTATTTCTCGTACAATCCAATTGAAAAAAACGAGAAAAATTTTTGATCAGAGCGAAAATCGCTAAGATAGTCGTACTATTAACTACTGGAACAAATTATCGAACGATGTAGCTTGTGCGTCATCCTTAGCTGTCTTTAAAAAAGACTAGATAATATCATTTACGATATTATTTAAAAACAAAAAAAAAGAGAAGAGTTTACACCAGGCAAGAACTGCAGGAAGTGAGAAATCTCGATTTTTATCTTCAGGTTATATATGTTAGTTCGAATTGTACTATATTATATTGATCTGTAATTTCCTCTTTAAATTGTCAATTTTTGTCATATTGTTTTATAATTAATTTTGTTTATGTTATTTTTTTTTGTATTTTCTTTCTGACAAGCACATGGCCCTGTTGTCGCCCTGCTTGGCTGGTTATCAATAAATAAATAAATAGTGGTATTATTTGATAAAATCAACAATTAAGCAACATTAATTACTGCTAAATAACGAATCTGAGTCTAGAAAACAAGATGTTTTGTAACAGCATTTTTTACCTCTTAGATAAAACCTATAGCCGTAATTCATTCGCAGTTATTGTCTCCGATTTCTCTGAAGACGAAAACCTAACTAAATCGCAAAAAAAACTAAATATTTATATTAAAGAATGCACTACGGCAAAAATTAAAATTTCATTTTCATACAAACAAAAAACTATTTTCTAAGGGAAATAAATAAATATATAAAATAAAATAAATAAATATATATTCAAATAAAAGAATTATAGTTAATTATCATGAAAGCAGAATGCAACAGTGGGATTTCGAAGCACCGATGCCCGGAGCATTTTTTCTTGAGTAAGAATGAACCTGCCTTCCAAAAATCCAGATGAAGCCACTTAGCCACTTAGCTCTATTTATGTCACCAAATGACTGAATCTCCGGTAAAATTTATCTGAACCAACAAACGAATCGAATCAGATTAATGCTTTAGAAAAAAAGGTTAGTAAAAGGTTAGTAAAATTATAGCACTTCTTTTCCATTTTCTTTATCGATATAACATATTTCGATAGAAACATCTCCAAAAACTAAACGACTTATATTATTATTTATTTTAAGTTTGTTTTTGAAAATTTTCTGGAAGGTGTTAGAAAATAAAGTTGAATTGAGTTACGTAAAATAAGACGATGGACGAACGGACGGAGGGGGAGTTATAGAATAGAAATAATCGCCGATAAATAAATAGTTAAAGAGATTCGATACTAAAAGTTATAGAAAGAAAACGAAAAAAAATTGAAAAATATAAACGATGAAACTTAAAGAGCGAATCAAGAGAGGAGCACGGCGGACATAAGTTTAAACTGTTTTTATACTAAATACTCTTCGTTGAAGCGAAAAGGATCCAGCTGTGATACAGCTGCCTACATCAAGATCCCACTAAATATAACGAAATTTTATAGTGTAAAGTATTCAACCGATTGACTACAGCAGTCAATAATCCGTTTAGCGTTGCCAAGAGTCGTCGTTTGTTCCTCTTCATCATGGAATACGAAAGCGATCCTGGATGGCAGTATCTGAGACAATCTCGCGAGCAAATGATCGCCGTATGAATTTTGTTCTATTTTTTTCAGGCTTTTTATTTTAGGTTTTGTTTGGTATAGTTTTTAAGGAATTCATATTGCATAATTTTGTAATATTTATGTTTTTTATTTTATTTTATTTATTTATAACAACCATTATTTTGATATATTACCTATTTTTAATATTTTCGATATTAAATAATATTGCATTGTAAAAAATGGTAGAATGATAACGATAGAATGATAATGATTGCAAATGATAACAATTCATAAAAATCAGCAAATTTCTATTATTAAATCTATTTTAAAGGGTAATATAGGAAAGGATAAGGATAATATAATTAAAAAGATCATCGAATATTAAAACAACGCTGTTGGCTGAAATTCTATGTACATATTGCGATAAAAAGTTTATCCAGTGATAACCTGTTAAAAAACATAAATGATTGGTGAAATAGCTATATGATTCCAAAGGCTTCAAAATTCTGAACTCTTAAGTTTTTTTAATGGATAGTAAGATAGACAGTTATGTCTTAATTAAATGATATACGGATTTAATGATATATACTATTTTAAAGGATCAATCGAAACCCTACGACTCGAAAAAAAATGTTTGGGTTCCCGATGCAGAAGAAGGATATATTGCAGCTGAGGTTAAAGCCACTAAGGGCGATATGGTTAGCTTGGTAACTTGCCGAGGAAATGAGGTTTCAATTTTATTACGCGAAGAAACCATTCAAAAAAATATAAATTATTTTGAAGAACTGATAACCGTCAGCAGTATAATTTAACAAAAGTCTGTCTTTAATTCAATGAAATAAAGCGATAGACAAAATCATACCATAGGAAATAAATTGAAGATAACGTTGAAAGCTGAACTTGTACAAGAAATGAATCCACCTAAATTCGAAAAAACTGAAGATATGTCGAATCTGACTTTTTTAAACGATGCATCAGTGCTACATAATTTACGAGCCCGATATAGCCAAATGCTCATTTATGTAAGTCATTGATAATTTCATGCATCGATAAAATATTATATTCGTTTTTCATATTCATTTGAAATAGAATGGTTCTTGAAATTTCTAACGATTCTAAAAATTATGCCTATTTTCTAAAATTTTCATAACAGATTCAAATCTAGAATTTTTTCGATTTAAAAATTCCTGAAAGATCCTCAAATAAATTTCCAGACATATTCTGGATTATTCTGTGTTGTTATTAACCCATATAAACGTCTACCAATTTATACGGATTCTGTCGCACGTATGTTCATGGGAAAAAGGCGAACAGAAATGCCTCCACACTTATTTGCTGTTTCCGATGAAGCTTATCGTAATATGTTAATTGATCATGAAAATCAATCCATGTTAATCACTGGTGAATCTGGAGCTGGTAAAACAGAAAACACAAAAAAGGTAAACTAATTTGTCGAAACCAATAAAACCAAATTTTGGACGTTTTCTCATCATACCTACTATGTATTCTAGGTTATTGCTTATTTCGCAGCTGTGGGTGCTTCACAACAAGAAGCAGCAGCAGCAGCAGGTACAGCTCCACAACCACAACAAGAAGGAAAAAAAAAAGTTACATTAGAGGATCAAATTGTTCAAACCAACCCTGTACTCGAAGCTTTCGGTAATGCAAAAACTGTGCGAAACAATAATTCATCTCGATTTGGGAAATTTATACGAATTCACTTCTCAAAGAAAGGAAAAGTTGCTTCTTGTGACATCGAGCATTGTTAGTTATTTGTTCTAAACAACTTCGAATAATATAAAATAATATAAAAATAAAAGCTAAACTAAAATAAATAAGAATGGAAGAAGTGACCACAATTTTATGAAGCAGCTTAGATTTTCTAATATAGAATAGCCCAGTAGGTTGTTGTTCTCATATCAAAGCACCGAGATTTTCTATTCTCACAAACCTGTCGTTCAAAAATCCTAATGACCCACCTCTACTTTTCCACTTATCACCAAATAACAAATAACTTTCTGATTTGTCTAATTCGATAAGCCAGTGGAGTGAACCAGAAATAGTGAGCCCTCTTTAAAAAAAAATTTCTAAATTTGTAATTTATAGATTTACTCGAAAAATCACGAGTCATTCGACAGGCTCCAGGCGAACGTTGTTATCATATTTTCTATCAAATTCACTCTGATTATCTGCCTAATTTAAAAAAAGAGCTCCTATTAGATAAGCCACTGAAGGATTATTATTTCGTTGCACAAGCAGAATTGACGATCGATGGTGTTAACGATAAAGAAGAACATCAACTTACGGATGAAGCCTTCGATATTCTCCACTTTTCGGCAGAAGAGAAATTAAATTGCTATAAATTAATATCAGCAATGATGCATATGGGTAATATGAAATTCAAGCAAAGACCTCGAGAAGAACAAGCTGAGCCAGACGGGACAGATGAAGCTGAGAAAGCTTCTGAAATGTATGGCATTAGTCATGAAGACTTTCTGAAGGCTTTAACAAAACCTCGTGTAAAAGTTGGTAATGAATGGGTCCACAAGGGTCAAAATATTGATCAAGTTACCTGGGCTGTAGGTGCTATGGCCAAAGGTTTATATTCAAGAATTTTCAATTGGCTTGTAAAGAAGTGCAATATTACCCTCGATCAGAAAGGCATTCCTCGAGACTATTTTATAGGTGTTCTCGATATCGCAGGTTTCGAAATATTCGATGTAAGAATTTACATCTTATTTTACAATTTTAAAATTTTAAAATGAAGGAAAATGGTTATGAAAATTAACTAGCGAAATAATTGCGTTTCAATCTTAAAAGTTTCTTCCACCTCACCACTCGTCTTCCAACGGTTCGTGGCAATGCCGGTTTGGCTGATTCTGACTTCGTTATTAAAATAAGACATGTCTAAGTGTTTCGCTTTAATACCAATCCTAAAAATTGGAAGTTTTTAATAATAGGCAGTCTTTTTCATTGAAAAATATTTGAAATTAACTATAAATATCATAATTTGCAGTTTAATTCCTTTGAACAATTATGGATCAATTTTGTAAATGAAAAACTTCAACAATTTTTCAATCATCATATGTTCGTCTTAGAACAAGAAGAATATGCTCGAGAAGGTATTCAGTGGACGTTTATCGATTTCGGCCTTGACTTACAAGCTTGTATTGAACTTATTGAAAAACCACTCGGAATTATTTCGATGTTAGACGAAGAGTGTATTGTGCCGAAAGCTACTGATTTGACTTTAGCACAAAAACTCAATGATCAGCATCTTGGTAAGCATCCGAACTTCGAGAAACCTAAACCACCGAAAGGAAAACAAGGCGAAGCACATTTTGCAATGAGGCATTATGCTGGTACAGTACGATACAATGTAATGAACTGGCTTGAGAAAAATAAGGATCCTCTAAACGATACTGTTGTTACCGTAATGAAGGCATCGAAAAGCAACTTATTGCTTAACGAAGTCTGGCAAGATTATACAACCCAAGAAGAAGCAGCTCAACAACAAAAAGGTTAATATCAGCAAAATTTTCCGGTCTTAGAAAAAATTTTGAAGATTTTTACAAGGTAGTTCTCTCGAAAAAAAACGAAAGAAAAAAAATAAAGAAATATTTATTTATTTATTTATATTTATATATTTAAGAAATTATTATATTTTAAAGTGGGAGAATAATATGGAATAATACGGAATATATGGAATAACAAGGGTTCGAATCGCAGCCAATTCTCTCTTTCCGGTGAGGGTCCTTAAGCGAGACTCTCTGAAAGCTTATCTGTATCTCAGTCCTCAGAACTCGAAGTTGAGGGTAACCCATATCACCCACTGGGGATGAGAGATTTTTTATTTGCAGGTCTCGAGGGAATTCTTCGTCCAAATAGACAAATAAGTGCTGGCCAATTAACCAAATATCATGGTAGTAGGCCACTTCAAGAATTAGAATTAGAAATGAGTACTGGTGATATAGCAATACCACGAACCTTAGGAGGAAGAAATATGAGAAGCTAGAGAAATACCAGAGGCTGAAAGAGGAACTGGAGAAAATATGCAAAGTGAAAGGGGTATAATCCATAAACTAAAAGTGGCATCAACAGATTGAAAAAAATAGCATCAGAGATTTCTATTCAGAAGAGAGCACTGCTAGGAATCCATAATGCGCAGAACTCTCAAGCTCCCATTCTTCTGGTAAAGGTTGAGGATAAATCTTCCCACACGTAGGAATCGAAGAAGGAATTGAAGGGAAAGGAAGGGGTTTACGAATTAAAAATATTAAATATATTCGCTGAGTACAAATTTATTGCGCATTATTATTTCTATTCGAGGGGATAGCACCAAGTCATTGTAGTTGAACTGAAAGTCTAAGTAATAGATGTATTGAAGACTTAGTATACTTCTCTCTATTGTCGCCCTATCACTCTGAACTTATTTATTACATTTCATGAGAAACTAGTGTAGTAGTAATAAAAAAGTTAAACCTGGATTAATGAAGTGAATTTATTACAGATTCTTTGTGGTAAAATGGATTCATAAATTATAATATCTATAATATTTCGTCTATAATACACTTTTAGAATAGAATATTCAATATTTCAAATAAATAAATATGACTTATAGATGGTGGAAGTGGAAAGAAGAAGGGAAAATCCGGTTCATTCATGACAGTATCAATGCTCTATCGAGAATCTCTCAACAATTTAATGAATATGCTCAATATGACCCATCCTCATTTCATCCGTTGTATCATTCCAAACGAGAAGAAACAATCAGGTCTCTTGGATGCAGCGCTTGTATTGAATCAATTAACTTGCAATGGTGTGTTAGAAGGTATTCGAATTTGTCGCAAAGGTTTCCCAAATAGGTAAGTATTGTACTTAAGAAAGAATTACAGAAATATATTAGCTTTTTTGTTTTTTGAAAGAAATAAATAAGACTAGAAAGAGATCTAAAGACTAGAAACCGAAATTACAGAACGTTGCATCCTGATTTCAAACATCGTTATTCGGTGTTAGCCCCAGAGGAATCGAAAAGTTCTTCTGAAGCAAGAAAATGTTCAGAAGCTATTCTCAAGAAATTGGTTAAAGATGGTGTATTAACAGACGAAAATTTCCGAATGGGTGAAACCAAAGTATTCTTCAAAGCAGGTGTGCTTGCACATTTAGAAGATGTACGCGATGAGTGTCTAAAAGCCATCATGACCAAATTTCAAGCATATGTTAGATGGTATTTGGGATTGACAGATCGTAAGCGTCGAATTGAACAAAAAGCTGGCCTTTTAATTCTGCAACGTAATGTTCGTTCATGGTGTTCACTTCGATCATGGCCATGGTTCGTTTTATATACTAAGGTTCGACCCATGCTCAAAGAAGGAAAAATCGCCGAAGAAATGGAGAAATTAACTGATAAACTTAAAGCCCTTGAAGAAAACTTGATTAAAGAAGAAAAACTTCGCAAGGACTTGGACGAAAATTCCAAGAAAATGGAAGCAGAAAAATCTGACCTTTTTGCACAACTTGAAAGCACAAAAGCTGCTCTTATAGAAGCTGAAGCTCGTGTTCAAAATTTAGATTCATCAAAAGCAGAAGCTGATCGCTTGTTAGAGGTAAGGCTTTAATCTCATTAAAAACTGAATGCTCTATATTCTATTAAGGATATTGAAAAGTTTCATCATGCATGCATATAAAAAAATAGGAAAATAGAAATTTACTGGATTATATTCAATCACATTTCTTTTTAGGAACTCAATGAACGCCTTGCTGATACTGAAGATAAAAATACTGATTTAATGCGATCAAAAAAAAAAGCAGAAGGTGAAGTTGACGCGCTTAAGAAACAAATCCAAGATCTAGAAATGAGCGTTCGTAAAGCTGAATCCGAGAAACAATCAAAGGACCATCAAATTCGTTCACTTCAAGACGAAATGCAACAACAAGAAGATACAGTCACAAAATTGAATAAAGAGAAACGAAATCAAGAGGAATTAAATAAGAAAATAATACAAGATTTACAAAGTGAAGAAGATAAATCAAATCATGTGAATAAAATTAAAAGTAAACTTGAACAAACTCTCGAGGATTTTGAAGATAATTTAGAGAGAGAAAGGCGAGCAAAAGCTGACGCTGAAAAAGCTAAACGAAAAGTTGAAGGTGAAATGAAAATCGCGCAAGAAAATATTGAGGAAATAACACGTCAACGACGTGACTTGGAAAATAATTTGAAACGAAAAGAAGCTGAAGTGAACACTTTAGGTAGTCGTCTTGAAGATGAACAATCGTTAATTAGTAAACTACAGAGGCAAATAAAAGAAGCGCAGAGTCGAGTGGCTGAAATCGAAGATGAACTAGAAAATGAGCGTCAATCTAAAGCGAAAACTGATCGTGCTCGATCTGATCTTCAGCGCGAACTTGAAGAATTCAATGAACGTTTAGAAGAGCAAGGAGGTGCAACAGCAGCACAAATTGAACTTAATAAGAAACGAGAAGCCGAATTGGCCAAGTTACGTCGTGATATTGAGGAGGCAAATATGAATCATGAAAGTCAACTAGGAGCGCTACGCAAGAAACATAACGATGCAGTAGCAGAATTAACCGATCAACTTGACCAAATCCAGAAGCAAAAGCAAAAAATGGAAAAAGAAAAAGCACAAACTGTACATAATACCGAAGACTTGGCAGCCCAATTAGATTCGGAAACAGCAGCAAAAATCAGCAATGAGAAATTATCAAAACAATTAGAAGTTCAACTAGCAGATTTGCAAGGTAAAGTTGAAGAGCAAAACAGGCAACTTCAAGATTTTAATTCTATAAGAAATAGATCTTTAAATGAAAATAGCGAACTTATTCGACAATTAGAAGATTTAGAAGAACAAATAGCTGGATTACAACGAGCTAAAACTCAATTATCTAGTCAACTAGATGAAATTCGACAAGCTGTTGATGAGGAAATTCGAGAACGCCAAAATCTTTCTGCTCAAAGTAAAAATATTCAAATGGAAGCTGAACAAGCACAGGCAAATCTCGAAGAAGAAATAGAGTCGAAAAATGAAGCACTTCGGCAATTAAGTAAAGCTAATGCTGAAATCCAGCAGTGGCAATCACGCTTTGAACAAGATGGTATGTTACGTTCTGATGAAATTGAAGAGGCAAAACGTAAACAAGGTGTAAAAATCACTGAATTACAAGAAGCTCTTGAAGCAGCGAATCAAAAAATCATATCATTAGAAAAAGCAAAATCTCGACTTATTGGAGACCTGGATGATGCGCAAATTGATGTCGAAAGAGCTAATAATTTGGCTAGTCAATTAGAAAAAAAACAAAAAGGTTTCGACCTAGTGAGTTTAACTTTTTTCCGCTTCTTCTTCTAATAGCTCTTACCATTACTGGTTAGGCTGGCTCCAACGGCTACAAGGCTTCCAAGCTGCGCGGTCTGATGCCATCATCAGCAATAATAGAAGCCATTCCTTCTTCCATCGTCTAAGTTTATAAATTGCTGGTCCACCTATACGTTCAAAATCTTTCCTGACTATATCAGTCCAGGTCTTGATTGCCCCACCTCGCTTTTGACGCCATCCATCACATGGTTTAGCAAGTAACGAAATATGCATCAACTCCTGTGGTGGACGACGGAGAATGTGCCCTAACCAGCGAAGGCGGCGCTCTGTGATAACATTTTATCCACTCGATGGACCCTAAAATATACCTTAGACAAGACCGGTCAAAAGTAGATAGTTTTTTTAATATCCTCCACTTTCATTGGCCATCTCTCACACCATATAGCAAGATCGAATGAATCACTTGCTACAGTTTCTGATATAGATGTGGAGTTTCGTTTTAATGGTCATTTCACGAAGGCTCCATAAAAATTTCGTCAACCGGAAGAATGCATTTTTAGCTGCCGTGATCCGAGCTATAATATCGTCTTTTGTCAAGCCATTTGGTATTAGAGTGGACCCAGGGTACTTTCTCAACCGGTAATGAATTTACAAAAAGAGGCATTTTATCAGCTTCTTGTATATAAGACGAAAAGACTTTCATTTTGTATGCATTTATCCTGAGTCCGATTCTTGCTGCAGTTTCTGATAAATTATTTAGCATTAATTGCATTTCATCATAACTGTCAGCAAAAAGGACTACATCATCAGCGTATTCAAGATCTGTGATACGATGCTCTGGACTGATTTGGACACCTCTTGACTGTCGGCAAGTGTCCATTATCCGGACACTATCGCATAGTTGAATATTGTAGGGGAAAGGATGCATCCTTGACGGACGGAGTTCTTATTTCGAAGAAGTAAAAAAAAAATTTCTGCCGGTTCCCATATAGCATTCCATCACCCTCCAAAGAGCCTTTCTATCAAAGGCAACCGCAAAGTCGATGAAACACGTGACAAACATGTGACAAGTGGGTTGCAAATATTTGAAGCGATATTCCAACACCTTCTTGTGAATATCTGGCCAGCACAAGCTCGCCCCGATCTGAATTCAACTTGACTAAGACGCATCCTGTTGTCTCGTACTTCCATAAATCTGTTGAGTAAAAGAGAAGTAAAAATTTTCGCTGAGATTTCTAGTAGGCTGATTCCTCGATAATTGTCGCAATATGTCCTATCATCTTTCTTAAGAATTAGGAGCAGAATTGCTTTGCTCCAATCATCTGGTAATATTTTTTTTCCTATACCAAAGAGTATATTTGTTGAAGGTATGCTATGAAGGACAATGGACAATTTAAAGAGTTTAGCCTGAAGACCATCTTCTTCCGGAGCCTTATTGGCCTTAAGCTTATTGATAATAAAGATATATTATTTCTTCTTCTCTCGAAAGACCTGAGGAAACCTGAGGGACTGATCCCGAATTTTTTAGTTTAAGATAGTTTAAGGATCTTGGAAGATCTTGTTTCCTGCGGATCTTGGTTCGAAGTATAACATGGTCAGATCCATGAAGATTGCCGCAATAGGAATGACTATCTAGTACGGAACTCTTCCAACGATGACTGACTAAGATATAATTCATCTGGTTGAAATGTTGGTTATCCGCGGAGTTCCACGTGACTAGATGTTTTCTACGATGCCGGAAGCAAGTATTAGTAATAAAAGTATAAAGTAATAAAATGTTCATGTTTCTCGGCATAACGAATAAGGCGTTGCCCATTGGCGCACCAATTACCGATGCCATATTTGCCAATTGTAGCGGTCATCGCAGCGGCAATGACTTACGCGCGCATTCCAGTCTCACCCGATTATGACCATCTCCTGTTTTGGTAGAGACTTTGTTAGCAGTTGAAGTTCCACATAGAACTTATCACGGTCAAATGCCGACAGAGTTGGAGCATAGACACTGATGACCGAGATATTGCAGAACTTATCCTTAAAACGGGTATAGCCCATACGGTCGTTTATTGGTTTCCACTGAATCAAAGCGGAATGGGCTTTGTCAGACATGACAATCGCTACGCCATTTCGCCCCGAGTTATCCGAAGTACCACAGTGATATAGCCAGCTCCTCTGCTCCGAGCCAGGATTAATCACGGCTAAAATCTTGCCAAGCGTGCAGAAATCTATTCCCCTTGATAGGTTTCGAGCAATTACCCTGGCTTGCGAGCACATTTTATTTATCAGCCTTGGGATTGGGATCGCTTTAAGTCCGGATAAAAAATATATGTATATGAATAATATATATATGAATAATATATATATGAATAATATATATATGAATAATATATATATGAATACATATATATATTATTTATAGTTTAACTGATTTGATTCATAATTTATTTAATTTAATTGATTTAATTTTAATTTATTTTATTTTAATCGTTGTTTGGTAAGAAAAAATTAAAAAGTTTAAGAGGATTGAATTGCGATCTGAAATGAAAAATTGATTCATAAAAATAAATCGAGAAATATTTTTGAAACGACCGCTTTGAAAAATTTTTGAAAAATTTCTTTGAAAAAAAGCCAAATTTTTTTCCGAATAAAGAGTCAACCGGTCAATGGATTGCTGCTTTTATTCCGAGTCCCTATAGAAGTAAATCCGTCCTTCAAAAAATGCGCGTGATTCTGGCGATTAACGTCTGCTTCTATAGTCAAGTTCCCTGACAGAATTTATCTGGTCTGGTAAACCGATGAAGCAACGCTAACCAGAAATGTTGAGCGCTCTTCGAAAAAAATGATAAAAATATTCTAATTTATTCTAAAAAATTTATTAAAAAATATAATTTATAAGGTTATTGACGAATGGAAGAAAAAAGGTGATGATCTCTCGGCGGAACTCGATGCTGCTCAACGCGAAGTTCGTAATTTATCAACTGAACTCTTTAAAATTAAAACAAATCAAGAAGAGCAGATAGAAACGGCTGAAGGACTTCGACGAGAAAACAAAGCGTTAAGCAGTGAAATTAAAGATCTTACTGATCAACTTGGTGAAGGTGGTCGATCTGCTCACGAAATGCAAAAAATTATACGGCGTTTAGAGATCGAAAAAGAAGAACTACAACATGGCCTCGACGAAGCTGAAGGTTTATTACTATTAAATTAAAAACTTTTCTGACGAAAAAACTTATATTATAAGCTAAATCAATATTTCATGTCTTGAGATAAGTAAAGATAGCAAAAGTGGAACCTGGATGATACTTGTAATCACCAAGTGGCCTGGCGTAAAAGTTGTACCCTAATAATTAGCCAGCCAAATCACAAATGGTGAATGGCCATTAGAAGAAAAAAAATTTATAATTTATATTAAGGTATATTTTGTAATGCCAATAAACTAAATTATTAAATAAAACTTCTTAATTTTCTGACTTT
The DNA here is from genome assembly GCA_900625125.1 of Dracunculus medinensis. Lineage (NCBI taxonomy): Eukaryota > Metazoa > Nematoda > Chromadorea > Rhabditida > Dracunculidae > Dracunculus > Dracunculus medinensis. Next base: position 13,407 of record UYYG01001201.1, on the reverse strand, counting down.
CGTTTTCAAAAATTTCTCTCACTGAACATCTTAGTAAAGCTATTTTTAAAGCCAAATTATTAAATCAACTAAACTGTATAAATCTTCAATTAACTAAGGAAATATATAAGCCATAAAAGTATATCCAAACGCTAAAATTGCGCTAAAAATCTTCATTCCGACTGCTAAAATTTTCCAAACAACCGAAAATTAGGTAATTCTTCTCATATCTACGGCGATTTTAAAGAATCATTGTTTGAGGGGCGCTGGAAGCTGAAGAGAGCAAAGTAATGCGAGCTCAGGTTGAAGTATCACAAATTCGATCAGAAATCGAAAAAAGAATTCAAGAAAAAGAAGAAGAATTTGAGAATACTCGAAGAAATCATCAACGAGCACTCGAATCGATGCAAGCGTCATTAGAAGCGGAATCAAAAAGTAAGAATGAACTTTTACGAGTAAAAAAGAAGCTCGAATCAGATATCAATGAACTCGAAATAGCTCTCGATCATGCAAATAAAGCTAACGCTGATGCACAGAAGAATCTTAAACGATGCATGGAACAAGTTCGCGAAATTCAACTTCAAGTTAGCGGAAATTTTTTTAAATGAATTAAATTATAAAGTAGTTGAAAAGGTCAAAAGATATAATATATTAATTTATGAGATGTAAGTCCATTGTGGCTTAGATTATTGCCATCGAGAATCGAGAATGGCTTAAATAGCACGCTTAGCGAGGCGGCATTACCAAACGGCGGAAGAAAAAAGCGACAGAATAGCTCAACTGTTACTCAGTTTGGAGCTCAGTTGCTGAAATCCTACGTCCGGTTCGTCCTTTAAAACCTATCCTTTAAAAACACCGATGCGATTTACCTGCACTTCCATCGTTTCAAATGATTCCATAAATGTAAAATTCGTCTAGTCTGCTAAGCAAGTGGAGTGAGCTTAACCAGCTATAACGAGTCCTATAAAAAAATTCTTAAAAATTTATTCTTTGAAGTCAAAATTAAATTTAAGATTGAAGAGGAACAGCGACAACGAGATGAGATGAAGGAGCAATATTTTAATGCTGAAAAACGAGTAAATCTGTTACAATCTGAGAAAGAGGAATTATCTGCATCCCTTGAACAAGTTGAAAGGCAACGAAAACAAGGTGAATTTGACGCAGCAGAAATGCGTGATCAGAGTAATGAACTCAATTTACAAGTTAGCAATCTGAATGCAAACAAGCGAAAAATTGAAGGCGAACTTCAGGTTTGCTGTTAAACTTATTGTATTCAAATTTAAGAGTTAACTTCCATAAATCCATGGTAACAATTTCTGGCTCTAGCCAATTAATCTGCGCCAAATAGAAATTAATAGCGAAAAATAGAATTAAATAGAAGTTTCCATTCAGCAGGTCGTATTCTTTAATAGACTGGTTAGCCTAAACACATTTATAGTGCTAATGAATGGCTCTTATAGGCGATTCATGCGGATATGGATGAGACACTGAACGAATATCGATCTTCTGAAGAACGAAGCAAGAGAGCCATGGCTGATGCAGCAAGATTAGCTGAAGAACTGAGACAAGAACAAGAACATGCGATGCACGTCGACCGATTATGTAAAGGTCTAGATATTCAAATCAAAGAAATGCAGGTGATTCTGCACCAGATTGTCAACATTATCAATATTATAAACACCAATATTATAAACATTTTTATTTTTTATCAATATTATAAACATTTTTATTTAAAAATCATTTTGCAAATAGGTTCGAGTTGATGAGGCGGAACAAGCAGCTTTAAAAGGTGGCAAAAAAGTAATTGCAAAACTTGAACAACGAATTCATGATCTTGAAGCGGAACTTGACAACGAGCAACGCCATTATCAAGAAGCAAACAAAAATGTCGTTAAGCAGGAACGACGCGTAAGAGAATTACAATTCCAAGTCGAAGAGGATAAAAAAAATTTCCAACGTATGCAAGACTTAGTGGAAAAATTCCAAGGAAAATTGAAAACACAAAAGAAACAACTCGAAGAAGCTGTGAGTCAATTTTCATTTATATTCAAATCAATAAATGGCAAAATAGCATTTTAACTTATAAATTACAGGAAGAACTTGCCAACCTTAATTTACAAAAATATCGCCAAATTCAACACCAACTTGAAGATGCGGAAGAACGAGCTGATACAGCTGAAAATTCCGTTTCAAAAATGCGTTCAATGACTCGCACATCACTTTCGTTGGCACCAAGTGGTGGCGTTCAAACGTCAAGATCCGCTACCGTGATGAGATCCGGATCACGCGTACCACGATCCGGTTCAGCCTTTCCCGACTATTAGTTTATTTCTTTTTTAGTTTTTCAGCGATCTTCTTAAAGAAAATTTATTCATAATAAATAATATAGAAAAAAAATTTTCGAATGAAGATAACTTTTGATTACCTCCGTTTAAAACAGATTATAGCCACTTTGTTACCGTTCAGAAAATTAGCAAATAAACTTGATCTTTATTTGATCTTTTTCTTATTTGAACTTAAAAATTCTGATACATATAATTCCCAGTGGTCACCTAATGGTACCTAATGGCATGGATTTTTTTCACTCTTAAATGTGTCACTTACTGCTGGAACTGACAATATCGCTTAACGTTTCAAATTTTCCCAAATTTTTTGTTCACTCAATATTTTGAATCAAAATAATTACATTGTAATTATCCATTAAAAGCGAAAAAATGAAATCCAACAAATCAATTTAATCTTTAAGTAATTCAAAAAGACAAAAAATCTACTATATTTTTGTCGGTAAAAAATATGAATGTGAAAAAATACGAAAAATTTATAAATCAATAAATATTTTTAAATTAAGAGAAACCTCATCAATGAAAGCACAAATAAAACAAGAAAAACAAAAAATTAACAACCATATCATATCATTCTTGATTAATGAAATGACAAATATTAAATATTCAAAACAAAAATCTTTCTTGAAATACTATAAGTAACTATAAAAATAGGTTGTCTGATAAGAATAACAAAACAATTATCAGATTATATTAATTTCAATTGATTTCAAATATCTTAACTTAATTTTGGGATAGTAATATTTTAAATCATAAGCAATTTGTTATTAGATAAATCATTTCATATCATTTTGGATCATTTGCCATTAAAATACAATTTTTTTCACCATATTGAATTTTTTTCACCATATTCGCCACATGCGTTATTAAAAAATGAAAATAAAATGAAATTTTTACAACCAAGCTTGTTTTAGGCTATGACTTTTACCTAGCTTCTTGCAAATAAAACTAGAAACTAACAATGAAATAAGAACTAAACTAATCAACACATGATCAAAATCATCCTTCAATATATCAAATGTTCCTGAAGGAGTCATTCGAGTGAAAAAGAGGTCAAGGCCATAAGCGAATATTAAACTTGTGGATTCCAAGCCTGATGGTCTAAAAATAATATAAATCTTCTATATAAAGGTTTCAAACGAAAGTTGAAACGAAAGAAATAAAAAGAACCGGGAAATACTAGCGATAATTTTTAAATACAAATTCATAAACTTACGCGGCTCGAATCGCTTTTATGTTGTAGATTGACTGGTTGTAATTGATGAATTCTTCTGATGCGATTGGTAGTTCAGGTCGATAAGGAATTAACATCTCTCTTGCCAATTCAGGAGTCATTTCAAGAGGCCTTCGAGCATCAACAATCCTCTTCGAAATTCCATAAATAGCGCCGAAGGGCATAGCGATCAACAAAGAGCGAGTGGACAAACCCTGCTCTGAAAGCTTAAAATCAGACTATGGTCAATTACATAAGTTAATTTTTTTTCAGGTGAAATCAGAATGGAAACCTTTTTTTTTCCTTTTTTCTATACCTCAACATCGAAAACATTTCTTAACAATTTTTTTGAAGCGATTTCGATGAATGCAAAATAAAAAATAGTAAAAAAAAGTTTTAGATATTCGAAATCAGTAATTTCTTTATTCGAAGATGGAAACTTTCTTGCTATAAAATATTTATTGGCCATTTTTTTACAGTATGATATAGTAGTTACTCTCAAATTTCGTGAATGATGTAGTGAGGGACTATAGGAGGGATTCTGTAGAGGGATTCAAAAATACTTGTTTTAATCACGACAAAAAGATAAAAATTGAGTTAGCAGAGACGACTGGATAAATGAAACGGATCAAACAAGATATTTAACAAAATTTTATATAGAAAAGATAAATTATATTGCATTAGATAATGTAGTCTCCATTTGTATTTTAACCAGGTTTAACGGTTAAGTTAAAGCCCAAATAAAAATAAAAAATCATGATTTCTTATTCGCACGATGAATTATTGGAATAAGCAAACTAACTAATTATTTAATCTCATCGACTACATCCAGTTTCTAGATAAAATTTTTCACTAGAATTTCACTAGAATTAAATTATCGTTCAATTTTTCTTTCAAATTATTAAATCAAATATTCATTTAAAAATTCTATTGGATAGGCTTACTATTCCAATTTCAGCTATTTTGAATCGCCTAATACAGGATGCGCTACCCAGATAAAAAGCTGATGGTTCACTTCCCCTCATTTTTCGTTTTTTTAGCATTACTCATTTATCAGTTATCAATAAAATTAATGTATAACCATTTCTACCTATTGTTATTTTTTACCATCGTCTCTTCATTACCATTGTTTCATTTTTTCTGGATAGCACTTAACCATTATTCAAAAGAAATAAAAATGAAAATTTAGACATCATTATGCGATAAGATTCATGTACCTGTTTCAGTAACACCTAAAGCCGAAATTCCCTGTGGAAATATATATGCTTGGGTAATTGCTTGTATCGCTGGAGATATTGTAGGTTTTAGCGAATCGAATTCCATTTCATCTGTTTGTTTAAAACCTTCGTAAAGTTCAATAATTGCAATTTCCACACGTCGACCTTTTTCATTCCAATAAGAATACGCTAACCAATTTTCACAATGAACCAAATTGATAGGACCCGCCACCTATAAATAACAAAAAGTAATATTATCTGATATAAACTTAACGCACATTAAATATGTGCCGAACAACCTCAAGCTTACACTGGTATATGAATAATTTCGAACTAACTTTAGATTGTTTTGCCGAATAAACAATGTAACCAGAAACTGCATCGACCAGATAAATCATCAAAGTTGATTGAAATGAATCTAAAACCGCTAATGCAACTAAATTTGGATTCGAGTACTTATACAATACCGATCGGTCATCAAGAACATGACCCGCACTATGTACTCGTTCTAAAAAAGGATAATGCAAGAAGATTATACAACAGTTATTTTCATTCAACCAGAAATCACTTTAAAAAAATGAAAACAAATAGAAATAAAATAGAAACATTTATAAACTAACGATGAAAAGGTTTAGCCGAAAATGCAATAATTTTCTGATTTTTGGTGAATGCAAGAGAAGACTTCCACAAAGAAATGAACTGTAGACTATTTAAGTCCAACATTGAACCCTCAAGATGACCTTCAGCATCGAATGAAAAAAAATAAGTAGCAACTGTGTGAGAAAAATTCGTAAGTTTTTCGGGATACGTGACAATCTATGAGAGGTATCAAAACAATTAATTAAAATTGCTAGAGGTAAAAAAAGCGAAACGTTTTTGCTCAAATTCTTAGATTTTAATGTGAAGATTATGAAATAATTAAACCATCTGAAAAAATTAAATTAAATATAAAAATAAATTTATGACGACTAAATTTGCCCAATATAAAATAATTTTGTAAACTTACCCGGTCATTTTCATCAATAATGATAAGAGGCTGGATAGCATTAGAATCAATAAACGGCAGAAGATGAACTCGCTTTATTTTTCGATTGAACTCAACACGATCGATGATAGCACCCACAACTGGGTTAAAAACAAGTAAACAAGAGCGAGAAGTAAACTATAAAATTAAATAGATGAACCAAATTGATAAAATAAATGTGATATATCGGAATCATATTCACTATTTCATAAGCATTATTCAAGAATTACTACGGCATCTTGGCAAAAGAACCACAATTCGAAAGCTACTTAACCAAATGACCCGAAACGAGACAGAATCCAGTTTTATTTTGTGCTCATCAAAATGAAAAACGAACTTCATTTATAAAAAACACAGAAGCGTGAGCAGGATATTGATAATGGGCGGCTGTTCTTTGTATGAAAAGAGGCATTGCCTTAGATCCTAAGTGACTAATAAAATACGAGGTCCCTTTGCCCAAATATATGTGCCAAATTATCGAGCCATCATTGCTATCCAAGCCTGCATAATTTAAATTTTCAAATAATAAATTAAGAAAATGTCCGCAAGAAAATAAATATTTATTTAATAAGAAAAGAAAGCAGTGAAAAAACACACCGTACCAAAAAGACTGGATTTGAGAGTTGAAACAACAATAATTTTTCTTAGATTGAAATAATCCCTTTCGAGAGGAATATTTTTATATACTTTCTTTGAAGGCTGGTCAGCCATTGATGAGCGGAGTGATGTAATCCAATCGATAAATGATTTTGATTCAGCTTTCTCAAAAAATAAGAATGCGGAAAAAAAATGACTAAATGCGCTCGAAATTATCCGTTTCAATTGCTCAGTCTGGCTTTTTATGCGGCGAAAAAACGATTCGAAGATATTGCCTAAAAATTTCGAATCAAGTTATTTATTATCATATTATTATCATATATTCAATAGCAGTCAATTCAGCTAAAAAGATTAGAAAAGAAAATAAAATTAATAGAAAAAGTGGTGCGAGATGCAAGAAAAAGAGAGTCAATTGGTAATAGAGATGAATCTATAAAATCACTAGAATATTTTTAATGGAATGCATATTTTTGATGACAGATGATAATTTTCATTTCTGTTGAAGAATAAAAATTTAAATAAGAACATTTTCCATCTCACCTGTTATTTTAAAATTTCTGGGATTCACTCTGCCATCCTTCTTCAAGAAATTTAATCAAAAAAATTTAATAAAAAATACTGCAAATTTAAGCTAAGAAATGGTGAAAAAAATAATAATCAAATAAGTGAATCGAGGCAAGAAAGTGGAGATCGATGCGAAGATTGCTCTATATCGAAAGACTCTAGTAGAAGGGAGAGCGCGAGCGCGACAGGATGGCAAATTAGAGATACTAGATACTAAATGAAAAGAAAACCTCCATTAATATTGAATTCGGATTCGATACCAATTTGAGCATCGGAAAATGGTAAATCAATTATCTCCACTGATGCTATTGCACTCAAAGCTTCATGACGACTCCATTCTGTGAAAATATTTGCACCAGAACCAACAGAAAAATCAATGCGACAATCATCACCAACTGTTAAAAATTCATAATCACGACTGGTTGCGAAAAATCTCATTTGCGTAATAGGTGCACGCTTGGAATCTTGAAACAGACCAGAGAAAATTCGCTTTCTATCCAGCAAATCATAAACATTGGTTTCTCCTGAACTACTCATTGCCGAAAGCAAAATGCGCCCATTAGTATTTATAGCAGAAAGTAACTCAGCCTAAAATAAACATTTAAAAAACATAAATCGAGCGGTTATTATTTAAATTATCGCTTCCTATGTCATGATGTCACCAATGTCTTTGATATAATAAACATGCCATTGAAAAACCGAGTGGGGATAGGGCCCTTCATCTTTATTTCTATTCTCACATGACCTTTATCAGAAATTTCTTATGGTAAATTGCATATAATAGTAGACTGGGCCCAAAGAGAAATGCCACTTATTTATTTACTTACGAATGTTCAGTTCAAATACAAAAATTTCACGAAAAAACGACTTTAATTTTGATCATTGAAACCGCTCAGATACTGAAATCAGCTAAACTTCCAAACCTTTAGTTTTTCGAACTAAACTAGTTGTCTTAATTGCGCTTATAAAATGGAATTTATTTATACATTATGAAAATTCTAAAAATAATTTAATAAAACTTAATACTTTGTTTATCGATAACTTTAGTTCTATAATTTTGGAAGGAAATATTTGATAAATGAGTGATTTATCAGCTGTCTGAACACCGAAGAAATTTTCGACATTCAATGCGAAGATTAATTCGATTTTATCGATAAATGTTATATTAAATGATGTAATCTCTGACATCAAATCAGCAATATAAAATCCTTTATCATCAAAACAAATCAGAAATGTTTGAAATAATAAACACCTAAAACCAAAATCAGGTTAAATGAAAGAATGAAAGAAGAAAATAAAATGTAACTTTTAAGTAGAAAAAAATTTATACTTTGAACTTTTCGTATGAAAATCGGATTTAATCGACCATATTTTCTGCACAAGTCCAGTAGAGCGATCAGATTTTGCAACTGATATTTCAAATGATTCGAGTATTGAAACAATTAGTACCGAATTGGATACATAATTACCACCAATAAACTTCCTAAACCATTTGACAAAAGATTTCAGCCAAAAATTTAAATTTCTAAATTTCTAAATTCAAATACCTGGAAGATTCCAATTCATTAGACCAAATTAATGAGCCTTTTGATAATGATAAAAGAAAAGCAGAATATTCAGTCAATAAAAATATATTATCATTTTCGATGATCAGCGATATAATTCTAAAAGGTATTGAAATCTTATGATCAAACTATTAATAAACCAATTCGATGAAAAAATGGTGAAAAGAAAGTAAAAATAGAAAAATAGAAATAGAACAGGACTTTAAACTATTTGGTACCAATTTTATTGTTACCTCTGAGAAACTGTACTGATTTTTCTTTCCCATAATAATGAACCGGAATCTGCTTCCCATGCTCGCAGTGTTCGACCATCATTTACAACGGAAACAAGCACTAAAATAAATTTTCCCGGAATTTAGCAGAAAAATTTTTCATTTTTTAAATTATTTTTTTATTATAAAGTATTAAATTCGGAAATATAAATGCAATAAAAAAGAATAGCTCAGTAAGTTACTGTTCTCATTTTGAAGAACTTTTCGCAAACAACTACTTGGAAAAAATTCATCTGGCTCGATGAATTAGTGAGTCTTGTTGGAAACGGCAAGCATTTCTTAAAAGTGAAAAAAAGTGAAAAAATTATTGAAATTCAATTTGTAAAACCTTTATTCTTCAGCGAAAATTTTGGTGGATATGTTGTATTTGGTTCTTGCAGTTGACGCCAAGCTTAAAAAAATCAAACATAAATAAGAGATAAACATTCAAACATCATAGAATTGCAAATAGAGTCACTATAAATATAGTGAAAGTATCCTTTTTAAGAGGACCAGATCTATACCAGTTTTAGAAAGTTCGAGCGGCGCTGGCGACTCACCAGTATTTCTAATGCCTCTCTGACAAAGAATTAGCCTGATAAACCAGCACTCTAATCGGCAATGGTTAACGCTTTTAGAAATACAACCATCATAAACCTATCACAAATCACAGAGGACAAGAAACTCTAATATAAAATAAAAAAAATGCAACAAACATCGAAAAACGATAAGGAAATAAATAAAGCAAACCTATGTCACCTGAAGTGGGTTTCAAAGCAGCTATAACATTAGATTCAGTTGAAACGTATATAAGATCAGAATTTCCAAATTTCAATCGTTCAATCTGATTTGGACATCCGACATATAAATGGCGCCTGAAAAAATGATAAACCAACGTTGATAAATAAGGAATCCATATGTAATTTATTTAAAGACTATAAAAGGTGCCATCAAATGTCGAATTTCCGATGCTCCCTGATTTTCTGGAAAATACAAAATACATAAATAAAATAAAAACTCAAAATTTCAAATTTCGAAAAAATGAATATAAAAGGTTGATGGTTCCAGTTATAGCGCGAAAGAATCTATTGAAACGGTTTCTTTTGGAAGAAATAAGAAAATTAACCAATCGAATTTTCCAACTTGATCTTCGTAAATCGCTTGAACATTAAAAATTAATAATATTGGCAATAAATAAACGACCATTCTGAAAATATTCTAAGATTTCAAATTTATGTAGGGCATTCACATACAAACACCCTCGATGAACGTCAAAAGTTTAATTTAATACAACCATTTAAGGAAACAAGCAAACCGATCCAGAATCTATAAAATTGGCATACCGTAATCAAGAAATCGTTTCAAGGTTCCAAGACTTAGGAATCTTAAAGCCCAATACCAAAGTTATAGCTATATAGCAAATGTAAAACTACCTTTTTCATTATTCCTTGTTTCATGTCGTTCATTCCATCGATTAAGCAGCTTATTTAAAGATTATATGGAAGGCTGTTCCCATCTTCAAGCAGGAATTTGAGGAAAAATTTTATGGTCTAATAAGTTATACGTTCATATCTTTCAATAGTTGTACAGCTGTCAGCTGGAATCTCTTCATTCTTGGGGATAGAGAAATGGAGAGATAGGTAGATTACCAGCACCATTCAAAATATCGTCGTATAGCTGCGTATAATTTTATGGTAAATGGTGACATTGAAATTCTAATCTTTTTATAACTCGTAAACTATACAAACTTATCACTAAATTGTACGAACTCGCGTTACCTTCTGAGAAAATTGCGTGGTCCAAACGTGGATCAGAAGCATTTAAGCATAATTGGTTGCGAAAACCAGAATGGATCTTCATGAACTGCTTAGGTTATGTCATTTAATTGTCTGCCTACTTTTACTCAAATTACTATTGTTTCGTCTTTCTTAAGACCAAAAACTCTTCGAATCGTCCTTATGTAGCTGAATTAAATCAACACAACTATTTATTAATATTTTTCTTTCGTTTTCCTTAAAATACTTGAAAAGTTCCAGGAAACAAATGCCTTAGGCTGTTAACCCTATAACTGCGGCTGCATCAATAAGCGACAACGAAGATTTCGTCGTGAGTTGGGTCAGCAATCTATCTGATGTCAATAATTTCGAAAACGTATTACATCAATCAAGCAAAATTTAGCAAAATTTATTTTGACCGCTTAACGGCAGTCAATTCCGCGGAAGTATTCTTCGGCTAATGTTCCATCATGAAAGAAGGGACAGCGAGGCTATAATTAGACGCTAGTAATTTGGTGTCCTAAATCCATAATTTTTTAATTTGGTGAATAATTCAAGTACACCACATAATATATTTAAAAAATTTCGAACGAGTTTGTAATCGCATAATGATAAGATTTTATAAATAATATATAATTCGCAAGATCCTTTTTTCCAAATCTAATACCAAACGATAAGCGGCAAAAATCTATGTTTCATTCTCCATAATTTTTTAAGTAATAATATGAAAATAAATATTTTTTCATAAGTAAAAAATGCCTTTACACATTGTTTATACTAATCTGTGTTTTAATATTATTAATATTATATTGCCTATTTAAAATTATAAAATTTATTTTTCTATTTTCAGGGATTATTATTATTATTATTTTTGAGGGATTTAAGAAATTATATTCAAAAGATTAACAGCTGTTTATTGTATTGAAAAATGTATTAAATAAAATTGTTTAAAATTATTTAAAAAGTGTTACTTAAATCACTAATTATTCTAAAAATTTTTAAATTTTTAAAAATATTTCTATTAGATTTTGTCTATTTACTAAACTATTTTAAAAATTCATTATTTATTTCAAAAATTATTTATTTTTCATTTGATTAATTATTTTTCTGAAATCTTATAAATCTATTGTTTTTGAGCTTTTCCAAATGTTTTGTTAAGATATTAGAATTCTTTGTTAGAACATCTCAAACAATAAGTTTTATTTCAAGTTTATTTTCCCTTCCTTAAATTTAATTTTTAATTCTTTTAACTTTTCAATTTTACTGCTTTATCCACGTCTTTGATGGGAGTAAATTTGTTATACAAAAATTTGAGTGGCTGATGCGAACCTACCCGTAATTCTATTTCCAAGTGACACGGTGGTAAAAGGGTCTGATTTTTTTGACGTTAGCGTACGTTGGTGCATAATATTCCCAGCCCGGTGGCACATGCGATAAGTATATAAACCATGTGTATAACGATCCCAAGGTTTGTGAATAATATGTACCCGCGAGCCGTGATAATTGATTAAGAACTCACAAAAAACAGTTTCCACCATGATCTTTCAACTATTTCAAACTAAAAGATTCGGAGACGGCAAACACATGTAAAATCAAATTATTGAAGCCGATTTTTCTGGAAAAATATACGAATGCTGGACGTGACCAAAGGAATAAAACTCCGAAACTCAACCATTTCCAAGCTAGGACATGTAACGATAGCAATACGGCAAAACAGAAATCGCTATTGGACAATGGCTTGATAATAAGAATAGCACGAGATAGCTGTGGTATATCCGTTAAGAGTATTAAGGATTACTCATAAGGTAGAAAGAATTCTTTGAGGTCAAACTTAACCATGATGCACTGTTGTTGCGGACAAAGCTGAATCGCTCGTCGCTCAATATGCTTGCACTTGCGAACCACCAGAAAAACTGGAAGTAATTTCTGTGATCCAGAATTGACGAAACTCCGGGAGATGGTCTCCAGGCTGAACTCTTCAGGTGCTGTTATACACCTTCAACAAATATACTGTCTGGTATGGAAGAAAAAAATAATACCAGCTGGTTGGAGCGAAACAGTTCTACTCCCATTTCTCAAGAAAGATGACTGGACATATTGTGACAATTATTGAGGAAGAATTACAATTGCCAGCTCATTAGATATGTCCAAGAAAATTTTTGGTCTCTTTTATTGATTAGACTTATGGCAATACGAGATAACAGGATGCGCCCTAATCAAGCTAGATTTAGACCAGAACACTGTTTCCAGCTATTCACGTTAAGAAGGGTGTTATAAATTGTTTCACATATCTATAATCTATCTTTATGCATTTCAAGGAGTTTACAGCTATCTTCGATTCAACTGATAGGGCAGCGGCCTGAAGGTTGATGGAATGACCGGTGTTCATTCGACTAATGAGGGAATTTTATCATACATAGCATACATTGGCACAGATCTGACCATATGGGAATTGAATAGACTCTTTCTTCGAAATAAAAACTGTGCTCGTCAAGGCTGCATCCTTTCCCCTATAATATTCAACTGTAAACTGGATAAACTGGATACAAATTGGATAATCGCTTTTTGGCACTCAAGAGACATATGAATCAATCCAGAATATCTTATCAGAGATCTTGAATATACGCTGTTGATGTAGTTCTCTTTGCTGACAATTATGACGAAATGCAAATAGTGCTAAATACCTTATCAACAGCTGCAGCGAGAGCCGGACTTGAGGATAATGCAAATAAAACGAAAATCTTTTCGTCCTATACAAGAAGTTGATAAAATACCTATTTTTATAAATTCATTTCCAGTTGAGGAAATGCCCGGTTGATTTTTAATGCTTTGCAACCACTCTAATCACCAAGGCAAAAGAAGAAATCTCAAAAAAGAATA
>UYYG01001266.1:8378-39177 GCA_900625125.1 Dracunculus medinensis | reverse complement strand
CATGAATGCCATATTACAGAAAGAAAATTTATTTAAAAGTCAACATTTATGAAATTTTTCCCATTTTAACACAAATCAAAGTACGAGACAATTTAATGTAGGAAAGTTTCTTTATGGTTGACAATGGCCGCAAGTTAAACGGCATTTTCCTCTCATTACAGTTGCATAAGGTTCTATTGTGCAGTATTTTCTATTTTCTGAACATTGCTGGTCGTCGTCGCGACAATTTGATTGTGCTGCTGTTGCATTTTGATTTTCTGAAATGCTAAATCGTTAGCGATAATTTATTATTATATTTTTATCGAGTATGGGAATAATAAGTTATATATGAAAACAATTGGCAGTTCAATTAATTTAATATTTTTTTATAGCAGATTTGGTCCATAATTTGGTCCAAAATCATACATAAGTTTTGTTAAATTCTTAAACCTAGGCAAGTTCTTAATCCGCATGTTTTTTGACAAGAATTCTTCGCTTTCTCATCGAGGCAAATCACCGCTACCAGCGCTGTGCAAACTGCATCGTCAAATGTGTTTGGGCAGATGCCACCTGCTCCTGGTCGGTCACAAAGCCCGCATCTCATTGGGCACCTCATTAATGCTATTGTATTGAGAGCCGCATTTCTGCACATCTCCAATGTGAAAGCATCACAGTGATCGCCTGCGAATGGATCTGCAATGAATGAAGGAAATATTTTCTTTTCATCGCTGAAATAATAGAAATTTATAATCTTAAAACGGTTTAAAAAATTTTTTCACCATTAGCACAGTTGAATTGCTTTGCTTTACAGCAGAATGCACAATGACTTGGGCAATTCTTTTCCGCAAAATCTTTAAGATCCGCGTTCGTACATTTTTCTGGTATTTTGTAGTTCTCATTTCTAAATTATTAAGAAATATTATTTATTATTTATGCACTCTTAAAATCGTTTTTTGCACAATAAAAGATTCACACTGTTTTGTAATATATGAGAAATACAAATTCCTACGGATTGAAGTGAGATGTGATTGTTGCAGCAATATCGCCAGCATCATATGGAAATATAGCTATACAAGCAGGTGAATCGATGTGTGCACAACGACTTGGATCGACGGTTGGTCGCTGACGACCTCCAACTTCCCTATTGCAGTTTTCTATCTCCTTGTCGCCACTTTTCACGCCATGGATGAGAAAAACGAAGAAACAAAAATTCAACAACATTTCGGGGAAAAATATTTTACAATGAAATATTAACATACGACATGCGCTTTTTTATGCATTTCACTTTTTTTTGGAAGGTGCTTTAATAAAATTACCTTTCCACAATGTTTGCCAGTAAGAATATTTGCTCATCTGCTGCGAACCGAATTCTACCGATATTTGAATGTCTTTTCCATTACTTATGAACTATTTTTCTGTTTAATTTCAAAATTGATAATATTTAAAATTTTATCATAGAGAACAAATTTTTATTTTCTTATCAGTACCGGAGTTTCATTCAATAATTTTTGTATTTAGAAACAATATCCAAATATTATAAATAATTTTAAAATTTCTTCAAGAGATTAACGCTAAATAAAACATCCGCGAATTAGATTTTGAGGGTTCCTTTTAAATTTAAATACATTTTTGAAAAGCGCTCATAAATAAAAAAAATGAGATGTTGTGGGATAAAAATATTTTTAAATAATATTTCGAAGAAGTGTTAATATTTCCAAGTTGAAAAATTATTTTTCCTCCGATTTATATTTGGTAAATTGCCAATTTTTTTCCTATTTTTCCTGCACAAAAGTAATAATAAATGATTACAGCAAACGATTTTACATTTGGTACCTTCTACGAATAAGAAAAAATCAAAAATTAATATTTTTTGATACTTTCTTATTTTTCTCATTCTTATTTATACTTTCTTATTATTATTTATAGAAGAATATTTTTTATGCTTTTTTATTTTATTTTAACATAAATTTTTTGTATTTAAATTGCAAAATGTGTGGAATGGCAAAAATTTTTTTTCTAATAATTCTCTTAATTGCAGAGAATTTAAAATAAAATTTAAAATTTTATTTAAATTTAAATTTATATATTATAATAATTATAATAATAATAATAATTTTAAAAAATTTAATTTAAAATAATTTCAGAAAGCGATTCGATATCGTTTGAAGTCATCAAAAATATATGTTTTGCATGTATTTATTCATAAAAATGAAAAATCTCCAATAATTTAATTCATATGAAATTATTATTACCTTTTTTTTATTTATTATCATTTTCATATGAATTCATTCACTTAATTTATCGCATATTGGACTTATCGAGTAATAAATTCGAAGGGCATTTCTTGCCTTGCATAATTGTTTAATAAATAAATGAATATTGCAAAAAGAAATTTTATTTAAATCTTTAATTAATCGAATAATTTTATAAATTTTTCCCATTTTAACACAAATCAAAGTCTGAAGAGACAATTTTGCCGACTGAAAATCTTTTTTATGGCTGACAATGGCCACAAGTCAAACGGCATTTTCCTCTCATTACAGTTGCATAAGGTTCTATTGTGCAGTATTTTCTATTTTCTGAACATTGCTGGTCGTCGTCGCGACAATTTGATTGTGCTGCTGTTGCATTTTGGTTCTCTGAAATGCTAAATCCTTAGCGGTAGTTTATTATATTTTTATCGAGCATGGGAATAATAAGTTATATATGAAAACAATTGGCAGTTCAATTAATTTAATATTTTTTTATAGCAGATTTGGTCCACAATTTGGTCCAAAATCATACATAAGTTTTGTTAAATTCTTAAACCTAGGCAAGTTCTTAATCCGCATGTTTTTTGACAAGAATTCTTCGCTTTCTCATCGAGGCAAATCACCGCTACCAGCGCTGTGCAAACTGCATCGTCAAATGTGTTTGGGCAGATGCCACCTGCTCCTGGTCGGTCACAAAGCCCGCATCTCATTGGGCACCTCATTAATGCTATTGTATTGAGAGCCGCATTTCTGCACATCTCCAATGTGAAAGCATCACAGTGATCGCCTGCGAATGGATCTGTAATGAATGAAGGAAATATTTTCTTTTCATCGCTGAAATAATAGAAATTTATAATCTTAAAAAGGTTTAAAACGGAAAAAATTTTTTCACCATTAGCACAGTTGAATTGCTTTGCTTTACAGCAGAATGCACAATGACTTGGGCAATTCTTTTCCGCAAAATCTTTAAGATCCGCGTTCGTACATTTTTCTGGTATTTTGTAATCGTCGTTTCTAAATTACTAAGAAATATTATTTTCTTAAAGTTTTTTTTCGCATAATAAAGTTCATATTGTATTGAAATATATTAATAATTACAAATACAAATTCTTAGAAATACAAATTCTAACGGATTGAAGTGTGTTGCGATTGTTGCACCAGCTTGGTCGGGAGGATGATATGGAAATATTGCAGTACAAGCAGGTGAATCGATGTGTGCACAACGACTTGGATCGACAGTTGGTCGTTGATGACCTCCCACATCTCTATTGCAGTTTTCTATCGCCTTGTCGTTACCACTTTTCACGCCATGGATGAGAAAAACGAAGAAACAAAAATACAACAACATTTCGGGGAAAAATATTTTACAATGAAATATTAACATACGACATGCGCTTTTTTATGCATTTCACTTTTTTCGGAAGGTTCTTTGATAAAATTACCTTTCCACAATGTTTGCCAGTAAGAATGTTTGCTCATCTGCTGCGAACCGAATTCTACCGATATTTGAAAGTCTTTTCCATTACTTATTTTTATTATTTTTCTATTTAATTTCAAAATTGATAATATTGAAAATTTTTATTTTCTTATCAGTATCGGAGTTTCATTCAATAATTTTTGTATTTAGAAACAATATCCAAATATAAATAATTTTAAAATTTCTTCAAGAGATTAATGCTAAATAAAATATCCGCGAATTAGATTTTGTGGGTTCCATTTTTACCCTTTTACCCTTAAATTTAAATACATTTTTGAAAAGCGCTCATATATAAAAAAAATGAGATGTTGTGAGATAAAAATATTTTTAAATAATATTTCGAAGAAGTATTAATATTTCCAAGTTGAAAAATAATTTTTCCTTCGATTTCGTAAATTGCCAATTTTTTTCCTATTTTTCCCGCACAAAAGTAATAATAAATGATTACAGCAAACGATTTTACATTTCGGTACCTTCTACGAATAAGAAAAAATGAAAAATTAATATTTTTTGATACTTTCTTATTTTTCGAATATTTTTTATGCTTTTTTATTGTATTCTTACATAAATTTTTTGTATTTAAATTGCAAAATGTGTGGAATGGCAAAAATTTTTTTTCTAATAACTCTCTTAATTACAGAGAATTTAAAATAAAATTTAAAATTTTATTTAAATTTAAATTTATAATAATTATAATAATAATAATAATTTAAAAAAATTTAATTTAAAATAAAATAATTTCAGAAAGCGAAACGATGTCGTTTGAAGTCATCAAAAATATATGTTTTGCATGTATTTTCTTAAAATGCAAATATATATTTTATTGCTTATTCATAAAAATGAAAAATCTCCAATAATTTGATTCATATGAAATTATTATTAGCTTTTTTTATTTTTTATCATTTTCACAACAATTTATTCACTTTATTTATCGCATATTGGATTTATAAATTCGAAAGGCATTTCTTGCCTTGCATAATTGTTTAATAAATAAATGAATATTGCAGAAAGAAATTTTATTTAAATCTTTAATTAATCGAATAATTTTATAAATTTTTCCCAATTTTAACACAAATCAAAGTCTGACGAAACAATTTTGCCGCCTGAAAATCTTTCTTATGGCTGACAATGGCCACAAGTTAAACGGCATTTACCTCTCATTACAGTTGCATAAGGTTCTATTGTGCAGTATCTTCTATTTTCTGAACATTGCTGGTCGTCGTCGCGACAATTTGATTGTGCTGCTGTTGCATTTCGATTTTCTGAAATGCAAAATCGTCAGCAACTTAGCAGTTCAAATAATTTTTCACTGCAGATTTGTTCCATCGGCCAAAATCACAAATAAGTTATGATTTACCTAGGCAAGTTCTTAATCCACATGTTTTTTGACAAGAATTCTTCGCTATCTCATCGAGGCAAATCGTCGGTGCTAGTGCTGTGCAAACTGCATCGTCAAATGTGTTTGGGCAGGTGCCACCTGCTCCTGGTTGATCACAAAGTCCACATTTCATGGGACAACTCCTTAATGCTATTGTCCTGAGAGCCGAATTTCTGCACATCTCCAATGTGAAAGCCTCACAGTGATTGCCTGCGAATGGATCTGTAATGAAAGTCAAATAAAAAACCTCTCTAACCGTTGAACTAATTCAACGAATTTACTAACCATTGGCACAGTTAAATTGTTTTGCTTTACAGCAGAATGCGCAGAGACTTGGGCAATTTCTTTGTGCAAAATCTTTCAGAGAAGCATGCGTACAGTTTTCGGGTATCTTGTAGCTCACGCCTCTGAATTGCTGAGAATTTTAAAGGCAAATTATTATTACCTATTATTCATTCTAAAATTTATTTTTGGCACCTAAAGTGTTAAAAAATACACTTTACTAGATTGCAATAATATATACAAGAAAAGTAAAATACGGGTTTCTGTGAGTTAAAATTGTCCCTGGTGCATCTTGATATGGAAATATAGCAGCACAGGCAGGTAAATCGATGTGTGCACATAGGCCTGGTTCGACAGTTGGTCGTTGAAAACCTCCCACCGCTTTATTACATTCTGTTATATCATTATCTCCACCTTTTATACCATTGATGAGGAAAATCCAAAAGCAAAAATACAACAGCATTTCAGGGAAAAAGATTTTAAAATGAAATTTTAACGCGTTGCATGTGCTTTTGTACCCACTTTATTTTCTTTCTTCGAAGGATACCAATGATAAGCTATGAAATCCATTATGTTTATCAGTAAGAATGTTTGTTCATCTGCTGCGATCGTACTGATATATGAAAGTGTTTTTTCATCACTCCCCCGAATATTTTTTTTCATTTCCTTTTAAAATTGATAATCAATAAAATGTTGTCACACCGTTTTCAAGGAAATGCTTGAAAAGTTAGCAATTCTTATCAATCGAAATTCATTTAGTAATTGAAATATTTAGAAACAGTATCCAATGATTGGCAATAGAAGACTCAGCGGATTGTTGCTCAATTGGGAGCGCCGATGATGAGATTTGATTGATTTGAATGCAGGAATGATGCTGACGACTGACCTGTATTTCTATCGCCAAGGGATTCCCTAGTTGCTTAATGCGCAACCAGTGGAGCGAGTTTAACCAGTAATAACGAGGATTTTTTAGAAAAAAATATGATAAAAAATATTTTTAGGAATCTTTCCTCAAATTAATAATTAGAAACGGTTTCTTTCTTGCATTTCTAATGGATCCTGTAGGTTATTTTTCATTTGTTAAATTTTATTCTTTCCATTATGATTCTAAAAAAAATGAGATATTGAATTAAGAAATGCTTACAACAGGAATAGAATTTTTCCACTGTCGATGTGAATATTTTCATCAGTTTTACCAAATTTTTTTCTGAGATACAAATTTATGTTTGGAAGTCTCTTCGTAGCGTTTCTGAGAATTGAAAATAGGATCCTGAATTTTACATTTTCAATCAATCCTCAGCTCCTTCTCTGATAAAGATGACTTCCAATATTCAATGAAGGCATTCAAATGGGCGAATAGATAAAGTTTCGAAAAAGTTAAAAAACTCTTACTGAGTATATCGATCTGCATTTAAGAAAAGTAGGAACAATAATATAATCTCGCAGATTGGCCCTTTGAAAAAATTGCCCGCTGACCTATAGAAAATATAAATTTTATATAAATTTCTCTATGTACAATCATTTTATTATTCATAATTTATCATTTAACCACAGTGATAAGAAATTTTTATCAAAAAATCGAATGAATTTCTTTGCTACGAAAATGCAAAGCATTCAATGGATTTTCTAAAAATTTACCAAAAAAATGAAAAATATCAGTGCAAATCATTGAACAAATATAGCTGATGAAATGTCATGAATTATATGTCAACAAACACCTTCAATTTTGCCTTCTATTAATGGAAATGAAGTAGATTAATAGTGGTTTTGCTTTGTGTCGAATGATATATTTTAGATTCAATTCTCCATAATGATAAAGGCCACTAAGAAATAAGCATCGTGTTGGCATAATTCCTACACATAGTTCCGTGGAAAAAGTGATCTCTTGACAAGTTTTCAAGCCATAAAATAGAGCTAAATCATAAGAATGATAAGCGAATGATAAGAAGAACGATGATAAGCGAAATCATAGCAAGTATTTGAGTACTCCGATTTCGATCAAATGAGAATTTTTCGATCATCAAAAAATTTTCTTTTAAGGATGAATTTCTCTTTTCTAAGAATACAAAGCAGGTCAAAAGATTTTCTAAAAATTCTCCAAAAAAATAAAAGAAGAAAAACATCAGTGGAGATAATAATTATATCGGATGGAATAGAACGAGGATTTTTGCTTTTAAGTCAACAATTTAACGTATTGGAAGTTTATATAACGCTCTCTGGTATTCAATCGAAAATGAATGCAATCGTGTGAGACCACTTAGAATATATATAGAATATATCTTAGGTAGGAGTGATCTGTAACGATAAGCTGATAAAATACGTATGAGTCGAATGATCTTCTCTGGAACACTGTTACGTTCCATCACCTTGCAAAACGCAATTACATCAATTGAATTAAATGCGAAGTACATGCAGTGATAAGTTGGAGATATTAGAAGCGAGGTTTCAACACCCTAACGCTAATATCTGGTCAGCATAACCGAATCCTGGTCTAAATCCCTTTTGATTAAGGCGCATCCTGCTGTTCCTATGCCTACAGAAAATTTAAAAATTGTTCTTGATCGAGCTTTTCATACGAATAAGTTTAGAAATTCGATCTGGTACTAGATTTTCGCTATTGCATAATTTTGTTTCTATTGTATGAACTCGTCCTTGTTTAATTAATTAAATTTAATAATTAATTTAATTGTTAAATTAATTTAAGGAAAAGGAATAAATAGACCTCGGTTTCCTTTAGCTAACTTGTTTCATAGTTAAATTCACAACACTTCCAACCAAAAATACATAATATCACTAATTATTTTGATGAATTTCAGATAATTGGCTTATATAGGAAAAGAACCACTGCAAATTCGATGCGCTACTCATTCATCCCGATTACCCAAAGTCAGTTGTAAAAAAATTTTAAAATGTTGAAATTCCAATTACTATTTTGCTTTTCTAAAAAAATCATAAACCTTTTTTTTTGAAGTTTTATTAATTTCTGCATTATTGAACTTATTTATTGAACTTATGATGAGATTGAATCTATTCTAATTACTAAAAAAATCCAAAAAATTTAAGATCTCAATTATTAAATTATCACAAAAAACCATATTTGGTCTAATGAGATATATGCGAAGGAGGGATACAATTTAAAACAATGAGGTTAATAAATCAATCAAAGAACAAAAAATTGTTAATTTTATGTTTTATGTTATTAAAAAATTTTAATAGGCAACAAATTATAAAAATAAGATGTGTGGTGATAAATAAACGGCTTTTTCACGTGATAAATGAATGATAAATGATAAAAGAAAGAATATGAAATCGGCTTTATTGACTTCGTTTTGACCAATCAAATCTTGCTTATCCAATTTTGCTAGTTTATAATAATTTATTACGAAGCAGTTTGATTTCATAAATTTGAAGATTCTTTATTTTTACGTGGAACATTTATTAAATCTGGTACATTGAATATATTTGAATAAAAACATGTCAATTTTCTTTCAGTCATTTTTATTCTTTTTCGGTTCATAATATAGTAGCCGAAGAAAATGATCGTTGCATTAGTTCAGCAAGCTAAAAGGTAAAGCAGCNCACAAGCTCGATCCGAACCCATATCTGAAGTCTTAACTAGCCTTAAATATTGAGATCAAATTGTCCAATTCGTCAGAAAATATGGTGAAAAGTTTGTTAAAAAAAAGGATTTCTTACAATCAAAGCTAAATTCGCTGTATTTAAAATGACAACTAATTTATGGAAATTACCTTTTCAAAATTTTATCTTTTTCATATTTTTTGTCCAGTAAATTCAAATTAGGAAATAAATTAATGAAAGATTTAAGAAATTTAAAAGTCAAAATTTTATTTAAAATTTTTACGACATAATTAGCGGCAGTATTGCTGAATATTATTACTTAGACTAGTGCTTAGTGCTATCAGCTTGGCTATTTGGCCAGAAAGGAGCAATTCAGGTCATACTAGAGACCTATTTTCTATAACTAGTGGAGTAAATCTTATAAGAACTGATGAGTGATATCAAATGTTAACTTTTGCTTTAAACGATATTTCTTTTCTATATTTTTCGCTTTTTACCTTTGCTGGCTCGTAGAGTTTCATTTTCCCCTACAATGAAACTTCGGAAAGAAATGGACAAAAATGGTTGAGGTCCACAGAATTCAAGAGAAACTAACATTTCCCTTCAGTAATTTGAAATAACGAATCTATAAATTCTATAAATTTGCGATTCTTGGATATTATTTCGAAAAGAAGCCAAATAGGGAACTAATCGATGCAGTAAAAAGATTCCCAATAATTCAAATTATATATTGCAAAAGGAAGAGTTTTATTTAAATTTTTTATTAATAAATCAATTTTGAAAATTTTTCCCAATTTAACACGAATCAAGTTTTATTTTGAGAATTTTGCCGTTTCTTTATGGTTGACAATGGCCACAAGTTGAACGGCATTTATTTCTGATTACAGTTGCATAAGGTTTTATTTTGCAGTATTTTCTATTTTCTGAACATCGCTGGTCGCCGTCGCGACAGTTTGATTGTGCTGCTGTTGCATTTTGATTTTCTGAAATGCTAAATCCTTAGCAGCAATTTTTTACTCTCTTACGGATTTTTTAAATAGCAGATTTGGTCCATCGGCGAAAATCACTCCTAAGTTAAATGAAGTTTACCTAGGCAAATTCTTAGCCCGCATGTTTTTGACAAGAATTCTTCGCTTTCTCATCGAGGCGCTAGTGCTGTACAAACTGCATCGTCAAATGTGTTTGGGCATTCCGCCTGGTCACAAAGCCCGCATCTCATTGGGCATCTCATTAATGCTATTGTATTGAGAGCCGCATTTCTGCACATCTCCAGTGTAAAAGCATCACAGTGATCGCCTGCCGATGGATCTGCAATGAATAAAGGAAATATTTTCTTTTCATCGCTGAAATAATAAAAATTTATAATCTTAAAACGGTTTAAAAAATTTGTTCACCATTAGCACAGTTGAAATGCTTTGCTTTACAGCAGAATGCACAATTCTTTTCCGCGAAATCTTTAAGATCAGTGTTCATTTTTCGGTATTTTTTGATCGTCGTTTCTAAATTACTTAGAAATATTATTTATTATGCATTCTTAAAGTTTTTTTCGCATAATAAAGTTCATGTTGTACTGAAATATATTAATAGTTACAAATACAAATTCTTACGGATTGAAGTATCGCAATTGTCTCACCAGCACCTCCAACGTGAAAAATTCAGCTTCTCTATTTTCTTTTCAGCGGGATGATATGGAAATATTGCAGTACAAGCAGGTGAATCGATGTGTGCACAACGACTTGGATCGACGGTTGGCTGCTGTCCTCCCACTTCCCTATTGCAGTTTTCTATCGCCTTGTCGTTACCACTTTTTACGCCATGGACGAGAAAAACGAAGAAACAAAAATACAACAACATTTCGGGAAAAAAAATTTCAGATTAAAATACTTGTGCATCGCAAATGTTTTTGTTCCTATTTTTATGGAAGGTATATGAATAAAATATCGTAACGAAATCCATTATGCAAAAATATTTGTTCATCTGCAATTGTCCATTCGTACGCAGAATTATCTATTAATTTTCATTTCTCACCAAACCATTTTTTTTCCATTCATTTTCAAATTGATTATATTAATTAACATCGCCTCCAACGTGAAAAATTCAGCTTCTCTATTTTCTTTTCATTATCAGAGAAAGAGCCGTCTTATCGTTCATAAGCGAGTGATGCTGGCTATCTCTTATTCTTTCTGTCCATGGATGGTTCCTTGGCGAAGATAGCTTCTCTTACAAATCGATGAAGGCATTCATATGAGCTAATAGAATAAAATTTTTGGAATATGTTAAGATAAGCCTTGCTGAATAGTAAATCAATCAGCAAACTCACTCCAGAAAATAACTTAAAATTTGAAAAAAAAGGAAAATATGATAAATTTAGTTGAGGTGAAAAGTTTAATCTCGCTGATAAGCAAATTCTATTTGAAAAAATTATACGCTCACTTGAAAATATATATTTTACGCATATTTTATATACATAAAAATTTTATTTGGTAAAATCACAAAAATGCGATATTTTCAAATATCAAGGAGCGAATGAATTTCTTTTTTCCGGAAATGTAAAATACTCAATGGATTTTGTAAAAATTCAATGTAAAAAAATTTGAACAAGGAAAGAGTGGTACAAATCACGCTGAACGCTAAACAAATGTTGGTGAAGAGATAAGAAGTTTCTACTTTTACGTGGTTTTACTTTTTAGCTTGCCATTTGATTTGAAATAACGACATATATGTGAATTTCTCTGGTGGGTGACGAAGAACATGGCAATAGCGGCATAGACGACATATTTAATTGAAGGTGGATGACACTTTGTCCACGTAGCGAGTATGGATATGTCTTAGGCAAGAGTCAGTTTTCAAAACCAGATTTCTCTCTTCACTCTCACTGGCCATGTTTTGCAGATTTCTAGCAAAATTGTGCGCACTACAGGCATATTTCACTGCTAGTCCAGTGAGGTTTCACCAGATGGAAGTTTTATACCTCTGAAGTGTTTAGCCTACCAACATAAGGATTATGTATAGATTCGATATACTTATAATTCGATATTTCTTCAAGATTGACGAATTTATGTGAACGCATTCTTATCAGCGCCTGGTATGCGAGAGGAAAAGAGTTTCGTCCAATTTTTGTCGATTTGAGGACAAGAAAGGCTAATCGAACCGTAGTTCACATGGCGTTTCTTACATTGTATTATTGTTTTTGAATAAATATTTTATTTCTTTTTCCTTTTCCTTCCTTTATTACCTTGGCTCCAAATTAAAACCTTTATTATCATCCATCTTAATGTGCTTCATTTTGTATTCCTCTACATATTTCATTTTAAAAGATATATAAACAGATATAAATAGAACAATGTTGATTTTTGGTTGAGCTTGAGAACCAAAGATGGAAGAAAGATGGACAAGACGAATTATTTAGCCTTTTAAAGCGATAGGTAAATATATACTAATTTGGAAGAAATGGGAAAAAATGGTTGAGACTCGTAAACCAAATTTCTCGTTAATATATTAGAATACTTTAAAGATTTTATTTTGCAATTCATGGATATCATTTCGCAAAGAACCAGAAAACTAATTGATAAGGATTTTCTCGGATAATGATATCGGAGCAATATAATAGAAGAAAAATTTAATTTTTTAATTAATATTTAGGAAATTTTTCCCATTTTCAATCAAAATCAAAGTCGGACGAGACAATTCGATATACGAAAGCTTTTTTATGGTTGACAATGACCACAAGTTAAACGGCATTTACTTCTCATTACAGTTGCATAAGGTTCTGTTGTGCAGTATTTTCTATTTTCTGAACATTGCTGGTCGTCGTCGCGACAGTTTGATTGTGCTGCTGTTGCATTTTGATTTTCTGAAATGTTAAATCGTCAGCAACAATTTATTGTTAAGTTCAGTTGCTCTAAAGGGTATTCAAATAATCAGTTCATTTAATCACTACTTTTTCACTGCAACATTTGGTTCACCAAGCAGAAATAAAAATTTGCGGGTTATAAACTTACGTAGACAAGTTCTTAGCCCGCATGTTTTTTGACAAGAATTCTTCGCTTTCTCATCGAGGCAAATCACCGCTACCAGCGCTGTGCAAACTGCATCGTCAAGTGTGTTTGGGCAGATGCCACCTGCTCCTGGTCGGTCACAAAGCCCGCATCTCATTGGGCATCTCATTAATGCTATTGTAATGAGATCCGCATTTCTGCACATTTCCAATGTAAAAGCATCACAGTGGTTCCCCGCTGACGGATCTGCAATAAATAGCATTTTTTTCTTTTTATGTCCTAAATTATTAATAAAAATTTATAATCATAAACGTATTCAATTATTCAAAATTCAAAAAATTTTTCACCGTTAGCACAGTTGAATTGTTTTGCTTTGCAGCAGAAAGCACAATGACTTGGACAATTCTTTTCTGCAAAATCTTTGAGGGCAGGTTGTGTACATGCGTCGGGTATCTTGTAATCCATGGCTCTAAATGATCAAAAAATATTAATAAGGTAAATTACTTATAATATATTGTGGGTTATTTTTCAAGTGATATACAGTACAATTAAGATGGGATTGGAATATATGAGAATAAATTTTTACGGATTGAAGTGTGTTGCAATCGTCTCACCAGCACGGTTAGCGGGATGGTATGGAAATATTGCAGTACAAGCAGGTGAATCGATGTGTGCACAACGACTTGGATCGACAATTGGTCGCTGATGACCTCCCACTTGTATATTGCAGTTTTCTATCGCCTTGTCGTCACCACTTTTTACGCCATGGACGAGAAAAACGAAGAAACAAAAATACAACAACATTTCGGGGAATAATATTTTACAATGAAATATTGGCGTATTGCTTTTTTATCTACTTTTTTTGGAAACTGCTTTGATAAAATCACCTTTCGACTATGTTTGCCATTAAGCATATTTGCTCATCTGCGAACTGATTCGTACCGACACTCGAAAGTCTTTTCCATTACTTATGAACTATTTTTTTTGTTTTATTTCAAAATAAATATTTTATTTTATTTCGAAATAATATTTAGAATGTATTATAATATTTATTATAATACTTATAATAATTATAATATTATCATAGAAAGCAAATTTTTATAAGCAAAAATTTACAAGCAAATTTTCCTATCAGTGTCGGAGATTCATTCAATAATTTTCATATTAAAATTAAAAAATAATATCCAAATATTACAAATAATTTTAAAATTTTTTTCAAATTATTAACTATAACTGAAACTTTTCCGCGAGTTAGATTTTGTGGATTCCACTTATATTCTTTTAAATTCGAATGTATTTTTCAACTACTCAAATAAAATAAATGTATATAAATAAAATAAAAATGAGATGATGTGAAGCTAAAATACTTTTAAATAATAAATAATACTTCGAGGAATAATAATAATATTAATATTTTCAAGTTGAAAAGTTATTTTTCCTTCGATTTGCATTTTTTAGATCGTCAATTTTTTTCCTATTCTTTCTTCCTCCTCAAAAATACTAATAAATGATTTACAACAAACGATTTTATATTTCCACCTTCCCTACGATTATGAAAAAATCAAAAATTAATATTTTTTGATACCTTCTTTTTTATCGGATATTTTTTATGTTTTATTGTATATTTAGATATGTGGCAAAATGTGTGGAATGGCAAAAATTTATTTTCTGATAATTCTCTTAATTGCAGATAATCAGCATGTTCAACCACTGATAAAATAATTTCAGAGAGCCGTTCGATATAATTTGAACTCATATATGTTATATATATTATAAATATATATTATAAATATGCTTTGCACGCATTTTTTAAATTGCAAATATTTTATTGTTTACACTTAAAAAATGAAGAATCTTCAATAATTTAAGTTAATTTATATGTAATTATCATTAGTTTTTTTTTTATCGTTTTCACATCAATTCATTCATTTAATTTATCGCTTATTGGACTTATCGAACAATAAATTCGAATGGCGTTCCTTTCGTTATATAATTGTTTAATAAATAAATGAATAAATAAATAAATATTACAAAAATAAATTTTATTTAAATCTTTAATTAACCAAATAATTTCGTAAATTTTTCCAAATTCAACACGAATCACTAAGATTAATCAATAAGATTCGGAAGAACAAAAAATGGTGATAAAATTTATCGTAAAAATTAGTGTATTTCTTCCTCATATTTGAATTTTGCTGAATTAGTTTATACTCGATATTATATACTGAAAAAAAACGATTCTGATTTTCAGCAATCCGGTGTGGATCGATGATTCGGTGTTGCACAGCTGGAAATGCTGCACCTCCTTCTTGCGGTGCGGATGGTTGATGATTGACCACTGCTCTGAAGAAATTTGGCGCATCAATATTTGCAGAGAGAATAAAAAATAAGAAAGAAATAAGACTAAAAAAATAAATAAAATACGTCCTCAGCTATAGCTACAACTAACTCAAATAAACTGATTAGAACTTTTAGCAATTTTTTTATATTAGCTTTATTTGCTTTCGCATGAAAAGTTCATTAATCAATTAGTAAAATTAATAATAAACGAATTTTTCAGGTATTTTCAATTTATTTTTTGAATTTTAATAAATTGAAAAAAATTTTTTCGTCTCTCCTTCTATTAATTATTAATTACTTTTCAATTATATAACATAGTTTTTGCAATTTTTTATAATCGCTTAAAATGCCATTAAAAAATTTATCATTTATCAATTGTTTGGGAATTAAAAAAGCTGCGCCGCTTGGAAGCGTCTTACCTTTGCAGCCGTTGGAGCCATCCTAACCAGTAATGGTGAGAGCTGTTTGAAGAAGTAAAAGAATTGTTTGAAAATATTTAAAAATGCAGTGAATTACAATAATGTGTTATAATTCATTTTATCATTTTTTAATCACCTTTGACTATTTCAAATTTTAAAAAATTTTAAAACAGTGGAAATCTGTTCGAATTTTCAAAATTGGAAATCACCATTTCCAATTTTTGTTGAAAAAACTCCACGCACCGTAATCTAAACTGCTATTAATTTCGTCATTCACGGCTGTTTTTTGATTGGATGGCAATTATTGCTATCGTAATCATTTATCACTAATGCATTTATTTTATATTTTTATTGGATTTACCATTATCATTGTAATAATATCGCTATTAAATTATTATAATATTACTTTATTAATAATGATTTATTAAAATAATAATAATCAATATTCCTGAAATGCTTCTGTCAATGGCACCACACTTAAACAAATATAGAATAATGCACTATCATACATCATAAATTATTTTAAAAAAATAAGATTTCCCGAACAAATTTTTTATTTCTGCTTCCGGGAACCTTCAAAATAGAACAAATAATATTGCATTCCATATATTTTTTGAGTTATTTTTATTAATAATTTTAAAAATTAATTTTTTATTGTATTGGGAAAAGTAAAATATTAAAAAAGAAATTTTAAGAAAAACTGCACTAATCTATTTCATAATCTCGAAATTGCCAAGAAATTATTAATTTAAGTACCACAATGACGAAAATCTGCTAGTTCATTAAGGATGGAAGCTGACTTAATTAGCCAGCATCATCGAATTTTTCAACTGGTGTAGATTCATGAAAAAGAGAATACTATAGAGATATGGCAAAAATTGGGGTTCCTGCATTCATGTAAGGTGCACTAATCGCTGCTCGATTCTCTCTAATCTAAAATATGAATAATGTACGAATAAAAAATTACTCAATTATTTTATGGTGTGTTTTTTTAAACTACTGTGGAAATAATTAATTAGAATAAAATAACGAAAGAGTAAAATAACGAAGATTCAATCTCCGTTAAGGTACAAGCAAAGAATTAGCGAGCATTTTGCTCAAAATACTGATATATAGCTAGGCTAATCTTAATGAAATCTATAGAAGCTTTTGCACATAGATTCATTTATTTATTATTTCAACAGTGAAAGGAGAATAATTAAATGGAATTATCAGAAAAATTGATCCTAAGGAATGTGTGACGATAAGTTGGTCTGGAAAATCGGCTCATTACTACTCCATGGTTGCCGATTTTGCAGAATCGGGAATTTTCACGACACTGAACCTGTAAATCGGTGCAAACTAACGAAGCTGACTTTGGTACAAATTAAGGATTTTTTAAAATATAAAGGATACTTATTGAATATAATGAAACAATGATTTTAAATGTTATAAATTGAATTTTCCGACAAAATTTGTATATTCTTAATTAATTTTTATTTGGAAAATAACCATTGTTAATTGAAGGATATTTTTTAATAAATCTGATTCCTTATTTTATTGTTTTAATTCATATTTTTGTCTCATTTTTCTAAAATTTAATCGATATATTTTATTTAAATGAATATAAATGGATGTAAGAAAATTGAAAGAAGGAATTGAAGGTTGCATAAAATCGATTTATTTTTATGTCAATGGTATTTTACATAAATATTAATTAGAAGAGATTTCATTCTTTTCATCTGATAAGAATTAATCTAATCGGTGAAAATTAAGACTTTAAAAAATTTGATGAAGTTATCAGTAAAAAAGCTAATATATTGATTATATTAATAATATAAATAATTTAAGTAATATAAATATAATAAAAATTTGCTTAATTTGTTAAGTTTAATTGGAAATTCTGGAAAATACGTTCGTCATTTATTCCATAAATGAATTTAAAACAATTAAAATAAGTATTCATCAAATCTAGGAAATTCAGTAATGTTTATTTGTATTTTGCGGATGTGTGAAAAAATTCTCCGCAAAACTTTTCGGTTTTTTAAAACGATTTTTGGTTTTCGATAGTGCATGAATCTATAACAACGTGTAAATATATTGATAAGGAGTAAAAATAAAAAAATCTGTGATAGTTGAATTTTATTACAAATTGAATTTTTATAGTTAAAAATCAGTTAATAAATTGATAACTGATAAAATAAATAACAATCAAATAGATAATAAAACGTAAAAAAAAAACTACAAAAATTGCAATGAGCAAAAATGGCTGAAATAATTTCCTTTTCATATCTTTCAGAGTTCAAATTTGAAGAATTCGAGTGACAATTAAAAAATTTATTTGGACATTCATCTCTATTAAATAATAAATATTGTATGCGAAAGTAAATAGAAGAGAGTATAAAAAGATTACTGAAAGTGCTAAACAGTTCATCTGAATAAAATAGCGACAGATGATGTATTCCATTTATTTGCCACTTTTAATTTTTATTTCTTACGTAAATGCTGGAGATAGTGCGATTAAAGTATGCAACAAGGTGGTTCAGCCACCACCGGTTGCAGGAGCTCAAGGACCTGTACAATCTGTACAACGCCCAACCGTTAATCCAAATCTATGCGCCGATCTCAATCCAGAAGCGTGTCCAGCCATATTCACGTTGGTGGAGCAAGATACACTTCCAAACCAACTTGATCCGTAAAAACCGATTCTTTGCTTATTTAATTTATTTTAAGCAAGTGAATATCTCACATTTAGCTTTAAAAATGCAAAGATCTTCAAAAGTGATATTTATATTTTCAGTGAAAAAATGAATTTTTGGTAAAAAATAGAAAAAAACCTATAAAATAAAAATGAAAATAAAAATTTTATATAAATAAAATTATGTAATTTTATATAAAAGTAAATTTTATATAAATAAAATGAAAATAAAAATAAAATTTAAATTAACTGAGAATTGTTTTTTCTACAGAAATGTGTTATTTCAGTGTAAAGGAATATAAAGTAAGCCAAAAATGTCAAGAAGCAAGTTATGCGCGCTTAGCCGAACAATTATGTCCTCGCACATGTGCAACATGCTGCAAAACAAGAAAGTTCAACTGCAGAAATGGTTTTAACTTTTTCTAAATATTCTTAAAAATTCAATAAGTTGAATTAATTATTATAGCGTAATGAAATTTTCAGTTGGACAATGCGATAATTTTACGCAAGAAATGTGCAGAACGCCCGCTCTTAGCAAAATTGCATTAGAAATGTGCCCACATACATGCGGTCTCTGCGACAAGCCTGGTGCTGGCGGTGAATGTCCAGACACCATTGATGGATGCGAAAACTTGAGGATATTTTGTCATGTTGATTCGATTAGAAATATGTGCCAGAGGACGTGTTTTTCAAGAGATTGTTTTCAAAATCTCACAAGTGAGTTGCGAGAATTTCCATTGTCCTATTATATTCCCCTTTATTTCGATTCAAAAAGACAAATATACTGCCAAAAAATTGAATTGATATTACTGAAATTAATTGCATTTTTTCCCCATGTATGGTCAATTAAGCAAACGATTTTATTCGATTTATTTTACTAAAAAAACGTTTTTGCTTTCCAGCAGCAGCTTCGCAATCCAGTGGTTGCATTGATGCACGCGCTAATTGTACGTTATACCAGAATCTTTGCAACGTCGGTGATTATGGAATTGTAATGAGAAGACAGTGCAGACGAACTTGTCGCCATTGCTAATAAATGTAAAAATTGCGCTTTCTTAATCCATTTTCTGCCTGATAACTATACAATGTGTTGAATTATTCAATCGTATTATTATCACTATGAGCCTTTTCTTATTGTTAAGCCGCAATTCTCCTTATTTGTTAAATATTATTAAATTATATTATTATATATATACAATAAATAACTGATAATTGTGATGATATACAATATATAATTGATATTATCGATGAAAAACATAGGCCAAATTGTCTTTCTCTTTGAGCTAACACTTCTGGACTTGCTTTAATCTTTGGTGATACTTGTGGTGATATTGCATTCTTCCTTGCCTCCTTATAGTGGTTATCACATAACTGTGGGGCATCAGGTATTTATTGTTAGCACATATGTCGCGAATTTTACTTGTTTGGTGAGAGAAGTATGAGTCGATTGTTGGTATAATTCGAATTCTTGGATGACAAAACAGAAAATGCATATATTAAATTATATGACCAATTTATTCATCAAGAGGTCGCATATGAAATAATAAAAATAATAATTATTTTCCTTTTTAATATAGTTATCATCAATAAATCGATGTACTCACAGTCGAATATTGATAATGTGATTTTCTCCATAATAAATGATCTGATCATATTTTTTATCATGGAAACTTGAAAAATTGTTTAAAAAATTGAAATGATTGTTATTGATCTAAGAATATTCAATTTTTTCATAGTCTATAATTTAAATCTTAAAATCTAAAATCTAAAAAATATTTATAAAATAAGTGATAATTGATGATATAATAATGATAGTTGATCTTCTCAAAATCAGTTAATTTTTTCTGCAAATTCGAACATACCAGTACATTATTGTTTCAAATACCATAACAATAGAAATCTATGCAAACACAATCTATAATAAACCACATTGCAAGATGCAAAATAACTAGACTATCCATGAATCAAAAGCATGTATTTCGATAATCTAATGGTGCTTCCTTCTACTAGGCGGGGCATCTGTGCTTTTGTTTTTCAAGTGGCCCTTTGGCATCTCGATAAGCCAGTCAAACTGAAATATTCGTTT
Source organism: Dracunculus medinensis (assembly GCA_900625125.1). Classification (NCBI taxonomy): domain Eukaryota; kingdom Metazoa; phylum Nematoda; class Chromadorea; order Rhabditida; family Dracunculidae; genus Dracunculus; species Dracunculus medinensis. The sequence continues at coordinate 18,710 of UYYG01001266.1, read as the reverse complement.
AAAGAGAATATCATAAATAATGTAATAAATAATTTAGCGTGCAAATTGTTCAGCATGAAAAGCTGGCTTCAACCAGCATTTTCGAAAAATTTTCATTCTTTTATTAAAAAACGACCGCATTAGTAAAATAAAAACAAAATTGAAAATGCTTTCTAAAAATGCGTCTGATCGCGAAAGCATGAAAGCATCGTAGGAGAAATTTCTTTAAGCCAAGCTAATAATCAGAAAGGAGGAGTACCAACCACACTCTTATCAATTTCATTGATACAGGAGTGTTTAGAAAATTCATAGGTATAAAAACGTTTGCATATACAAATCAGATTTTTAATTTTATTCTCCTAAAAAGATTATAACAAAATGGAATTACGGAAAGATACTAAGGTCTGTAGTAGTGAAATCGGCAAATACTGCTATTGCGGCTGCAAGGTTGCCTATTTCCTTCTCCAACTTGGATCATTTCACTCAATATTTCTGGAAGCCGACATCGGTTATAAAATGAGCGCATTTTTATGCTTCTCACTTTAACGAAGAATTAATTAAAATATTTAAAAATTGCTTAAAAATTTCAAGAAAATTGCAGCATTTAATCATAAAAGCAATTTAATTATATTATTTATATTTTGATGAATCTCGGAAACTGAAAAGAAATTCTATGAGATATCTTCCGGCATTCTTTAGATGATTTATGATTTTTAATAGTGCATTAATCTGCCAAACTGTGGCAAAAACATTGCATCATTCCAGGAAGCATTTCATAAATATTATAATAACTGCAATAATAAATAATTAAAAAAAAATATTGTAGTAATGATTATAATTATGGTAAGAATATGAAAATTAGTAACCACATATTTAATAATTATATTTGATGAAATTCATAAACAAAAAATAATTGCGGCATTGGAATTCAACAGCAGAACGGCGGGGACTCATTCCCATATTGAAAACCCCATCTTCGATTAAAGTGCGAGTTGAAATTTTGCAGTTATCCGCATTTTTAAAAAGTCTTTTCTAAAATGAAAACAATTAGAAGTTCTTTGCGCAAACATTTTTGAAAACTGTAGCAAATTTTAAATTTTTGATAATTCAATTTTTAAGCAACAAGCTGAAAAACTATAGCAAATGACAAATGATAAAAATGATAAAGACAAAAAAAAGCGAAAATGAAAAATATTTTTAATAACAGATAATAATAAATAATTCTTTTCATTATTTTAAAAATCATAGAATTAAGGAAATAATTGAGAAATTTGATTATCACAGTTTGATTAATGAAAATTTCATGTAAAAACAAACAAAATGGGCTATAAAATGGTTAATGAAAGTGCTAAACTGATTATTATTAGTCATAAGTACGGCTTACCATGCATTTTATTTATCTGTTTCTCTTATTTTTTATTTCAGTGTGAATGCAGGGAATGACCAAACAATTAATGTATGCAACAAAGCAGTTTTACCGGCTCAAGCAAGACAGCCAGTGCAACGTCCAATTATCAATCCAAACCTGTGTGTCGATTTGGACCCAGCATGCTCAGAGATATTTAAATTGAATGCTCCAGTTCAAATAATTCCAGAACAACTTAATCCGTATTTTATGAAATTTATTAAAATTATCATTTGAACAAGTGGATTTCCTTCGTATAAATTTCAAAATTTCACTGGATAGAATTTTTAACAAAATGATAAAATCCATATTTCATTATAATACATTATCATAGATAAAAAATTAATAATAAAAAAATAAAAATAATAAAAATTATCTTAAATTATAAATTATTTTTTAAATATTTCCCTATGGAATTATTTCAGTGGAGCGGATTATAAAGTAAGCGAAAATTGCCAAAATGCAAATTATATGCGCTTAGCCGAACAATTATGTCCTCGCGCATGTGCGACATGTTGCAAAACAAGAAAGTTCAACTGCAGAAATGGTTTTAATCTTTTTTAAAGCAATTTCAATTTTAAATCATCAAATTCAAATAAATAAATCAAATAAATCAAATTATGTCGAGTGTAATCTTTTAAAAAGTTTCAGTTGGACAATGCGATAATTTTACGCAAGAAATGTGCACAATGCCTGCTCTTAACAAAATTGCACTAGAAATGTGCCCACATACATGCGGTCTTTGCGATTTGCCTGGTGCTGGCGGTGAATGTCCAGACACCATTGATGGATGCGAAAGCTTGAGGGGATTTTGTCATGTTGATTCGATTAGAAATATGTGCCAGAGGACATGTTTTTCACGATCTTGTTTTCAAAACCTCACAAGTTAGTTACAAAAACATTTGTATATATTTTTCCTTTTGTTTTTCTGCGCACCAAAAAGCCGAAATTAGCAATAAAAAAATCACCGACGCCAATATTAGCGATGCTTCTTTGACATACAATGTTTTCCGACGGTGATTCTCGATTTATATACGAGAAGAATAAATTCGAATTTCAGCACCAAGTTCGATATCGAGTGGTTGCATCGATGCACACGCCAACTGCACGTTATATCGAAACCTTTGCAACATTGGTGATTATGGAAGTGTGATGAGAAGAGAATGCAGGCGAACCTGTGGTCATTGCTGATCCACTGCTGCACATTTTCCAAAAATTTTATTCATTTCTAAAAACATTATTACAAATGATATTGCTATTATTTTTATGACTAAATCATATTAAAAATTCACTTGTTATTTTTATTATCCATTGAAAACTTTTTTTATATTTCAAATGAACGGCGATTTATCACAATTTATATTGTGAAAAAAGTGTTTCGGATAAATAATTGCGTGTGATTGCGTTTAGTTCCGTACAAAGATTACGAGCCGGGGATAGGATGGCTCAGTGAGATGTTGCTCAATTTGGAGCAGTCGAAGCTGCTGTTCGATTCCTCAGAGGAGCAAACCTGTTCAAAAATCCAGGTGATGCTGGCGACTCACCTGTACTTCTATCGCCATATTGCTCAATGCGAAAGCCAGTGGAGCGAGTTTAACCAGCAATGGTGAGGAATCTTAAGAAGAAAAAGAAGAATACAGACCACAGTTTCCTTAATTTTAAGGGAATTATATTAGCGATTAAAATGACGGTACCAGTTAATGTAATATAATGGAACTAATCGTTACGAAATATTGCTTGTAACAGTTTTTGATAATTTTTGCATTCCAGATTAAAGTCATTTTTAACTATGATTAGACCTGTCAATGGGCAACGACCAAATCCAATACGCCTTTTTTTCATAACAGATATTGGCCATTCTGTCCTTGGTTTTTTTTTCACCATTACTGGTTAAACTAGCTGGTTTGTCACAAATATGCCAGGGAGTCCCTCGGCGATAGAAGTACAGGTGAATCGCCAGCATCACCGGGATTTTTGTACAGGTGTAACATAATTAAAAGTACGAAAAATGTTGAGAATATATGTTATGTTAGAAATGTTAGAACGAATAAAAAATATAATAAAACAATGCAGTTGAAAATGCTTGAAAATGTACTTGGTAATGGTAGAAAAATGTATTATTAACGACGTTGAAAAACCAGCAAAAATCAAAATATAATAAAAATACGCTGAAACTTTAGCAAAATATAAAATTTACCAAAACAAACGCGTTAAAAAATATATTTTAAAAAATACAGCTTAAACCAGCCATATTGCCTATTTTTATATTGGCAACGACAGATATTAGGCTGGCGTCTTGTTTTGCTGCGGAAGGGGTGAGGTGGTTAAGTTTTTTAATTTTTCTGTCAGATTTTTTATTTTTATTTTAATTAACGATCCTATCGATTTAATTATTCTCAATTTATTTATAATATAAATAATAGTTTATTTTCTTCTTCGATGGAAAAAAGAATGGATTCTACCACTGTCGACGATAGCATCGCTTGGAAGCGTCTTATCCTTGTAGTAATCATAGGCAGACTAACCAGTAATGATGAGAGCTGTTAGAAAATGAAGAAAAATTTATGCATAATTAACAGTAACAATAAAATATATAGAAATAGGTGCAATGTTTTTCTTTTCATCGCTTTTATAAACTTTTTTCCGATTTTTTTTGAAATTTAATTGAAAGAAAAACGCTAAAGGTGCGATGTGTTTTTTCTCGCTCAAATGTCGATTTAATTGAGCGTTGTCACTATTTTGTCGTTACATTTAAGCGACGTTTCCTTAATAATGTTTCGATAATTTGTTTAATATTAAATACTTTACTGCACCATACGAATGCTCTATTATAAACGACGTTGAAAAAGCAGCAAAAATCAAAATATAATAAAAATACAATATATTAACATATAATACAATATATCAATATATGTTATATATTAACCTCAGAGCCTATAAGAATAGATCAAATCCAAAATTCGCATACTTCTCCAATTATGAACAAAACAATTAATGTATTAGAATAGTTCAAGTTCATGGCCAATCATCGATTCGGACCTGTACATCGAGCTCGATCCTCAATATGGATGCTTATCCATATTTATATTGAAGATTCCAGGCGAAGCGATTGCAAAGCAACTTATTCCGCAACATTCTTTATTAAATTGCTTCGAAAAACCCGCTGTTTAGTATTTTTAAGAAAAAGAAAGTGAAAATAAATAACATAAAATACGAATATAATAATGTAATAATATGAATATAATACAAAATAATGCTCAAAAATTATAAAATAAAAATTATTAGTTTAATTTTTTCATTACTTCAATATAAATGAATATAAGGTAAAAATATTAAGAAACAAATTCAATTGCGAAATGATTTTAACAAATTTGAAATATATAAAAAACACAAATTTAGTTATTTATTAATTATATAATTTTTTAAATATAATATTTATTAAATATATAATTAAATAGTTTAATTAAATCCGCGTCACTTTTTAACACTTAAATTAACCAAAAGTAGTGAAAAATAAATCACTGTTATAAATGTTCATAACATTAGGTAAGAAAATTTTATTAACGATGTTGAAAAAGCAGCAAAAATCAAAATATAATAAAAATGCGCTGAAACTTTAAATAAAAAATATATAAAAATATAAATAAATATACGAAATTATATATCAAAATTTATATATAAATATGCAAATAAAAAATATATCAAAACAAACGCGTTGAAATTATTTTAAAAAATACAGCTTAAACCATCGAAATTGCTAGAAAATTCTAAAAATATTTTTAATTCTGTTGGAAAAATTGCGAAGATTAAAAAAAACGATAGAATGATAGAACAAATAGAAAATTCCCAAAAAAATTTGCCACCTTTTCGTAAATTATTTACAAGCGAGTGAGTTCCATCTTTTATTTTGGGGCATTTTGGGATGCGAAGTGTTTGTACTTGTTGCCTTTACCAATATTGAAACATTTTACAACATTCATGCTTCTATCAATTTAATCTGTAAATTTTTCCGGAAGTTCTATTAAAGACTGTAAATTTTGATTTTTTCCAGGATTACCAGTTGAATTTTTTTGCATATAGTTTACTAAGAATACTCTGCGTTTCGCTTGATTGCGCCATTTCTTCGCTCTCGACTTATCGATAACTTTTCATACATCTGAGCATCAGAAATCGTCGTAACGCTCGCAAATAGAAAGAAAGAAGAATCCTCCGTGGATGATTTTGTGCTTTTGAAGTTTCTTTTTTCAATAAGTTTAATCTTAGGCCTAAGCGATATTCTTCAATTCTCATTCTTGTTCTCATTTTATTCTTATCATTATACTAGCTGGCGTCTTGTTTTGTTGCGGAGGTGGGGAGGGTGGTGTTATATTTAAGTTTTCTAATTTTTTGTCAGATTTTTTATTTTGATTTTAATTAACGATCCTATCGATTTAATTATTCTCAATTTATTTATAATATAAATAATAGTTTATTTTCTTCTTCGATGGAAAAAAGAATGGATTCTACCACTGTCGACGATAGCATCGCTTGGAAGCGTCTTAGCCTTGTAGTTATTGTAGGCAGCCTAACCAGTAATGATGAGAGCTGATAGAAGAAGAATTTGTGCATAATTAACCGTAACAATAAAATATATAGAAACAGGTGCAATGTTTTTCTTTTTATCGCTTTTATAATCTTTTTTCCGATTTTTTTTGAAATTTCAGTTAGAAAAATTGAAAGAAAAACGTTAAAGATGCGATATATTTTTTCTCGCTCATATGTCGATTTATTTGAGCGTTGTCGCTATTTTGTCGTTACATTTAAGCGACATTTCCTTAATAATATTTCGATAATTTATTTAATAGTAGATATTTTACTGCACCATACGAATGCACTATACGTTATTTATTAACCTCTAACGTAAAGTAAGATAGTTTTTGCACTTTTAATGCACAGGGTATACCATTGTCTATTGGGGGTAATTCTTCATCTGCAACTCAGAGCCTATAAAAATAAATCAAATCCAAAATACGCATACTTCTCCAATTATGAACAAAGTAATTAATGTATTAGAATAGTTCAAGTTCATGGTCAATCATCGATTCGGACCTGTACACCGAGCTCGATCCTCAGGCATGCTTAGCCATATTTATATTGGAGATTCCAGGCGAAGCGATTGCAGAGCAACTTATTCCGCAATATTCTTTATTAAATTGCTTCGAAAAACCCGCTGTTTAGTATTTTAAGCAAAAGAAAGTGAAAATCACAATACATAACATGAAATGTGAATATAATACAAAATAATGCTCAAAAACTCTAAAATAATAATTATTAGTTTAATTTTTTTATTACTTCAGTATAAAGAAATATAATCTAAAAATATTAAGAAAAAAATTCAATTGCGAAATGATTTTAATAAATTTGAAATATATAGAAAACAAAATTTAATTAAATTATTTATTAATTACATAATTTTTTAAATGTAATATTTATTAAAATATAATTAAATAATTTAAGTTCGTGCAGCACTTCAATTAACCAAAAATAGCGATAAATAAATATTACATTAATAGTTATTAAATAAATATTAAAGTATAATCAATATAATAAATTTAAATAAATAGTGATAATCACTGTTATAAATGTTATAAATAGCTTGTTAATATACATGGGAACGCTATTCTCGATTTATCTGCTGGAAAAATGAATTTGATTTTTAATCAATGGTTGTAATGACGTTAATTGCACGTAACATCGAAATCTTTGCAAAACTAACGACTGTGCAATTTGAGAACGCAATGTAGACGAACCTGTGATTACTGCTTATATAAGATTCTCGCAAAAATTCCAACTAATTTTCTGTCTATTTTTTGTTTTAAGAATTCTCACCATTACTTGTTAAATTCATTCCGCTGGCCTGTCACCCTAAGCAAATATACCGGGGAATCTCTTTGGCGATAGAGGTGTATGTGAATTGCTGACATAGCCCTAATTTTTGAATATGTTTACTCCTGGGGGAACTGAACCTCAGCGCTTCTAATTGAGCAACAACCCACTGAATCTATTCCCAGTTTTTTAAATATTAAATGTCATAAATCCAAATGATATTATTATTAATAATATTGTTAAATGCATTACTATTGAATTTACTACTGAATTTAAATTTGTTGAACTTATGATGAGATTGAATCTATTCTAATTACTAAAAAAATCCAAAAAATTTAAGATCTCAATTATTAAATTATCATAAAAAACCATATTTGGTCTAATGAGATATATGCGAAGGAGAGATACAATTTAAAACACTGAGGTTAATAAACCAATCAAAGAACAAAAAATTGTTAATTCTATGTTTTATGTTATTAAAAAATTTTAATAGGCAACAAATTATAAAAATAAGATGTGTGGTGATAAATAAACGGCTTTTTCACGTGATAAATGAATGATAAATGATAAAAGAAAGAATACGAAATCGACTTTATTGACTTCGTTTTGACCAATCAAATCTTGCTTATCCAATTTTGCTAGTTTATAATAATTTATTACAAAGCAGTTTGATTTCATAAATTTGAAGTTTCTTTATTTTTACCTGGAACATTTATTAAATCTGGTACATTGAATATATTTGAATAAAAACATGTCAATTTTCTTTCAGTCATTTTTATTCTTTTTCGGTTCATAATATAGTAGCCGAAGAAAATGATCGTTGCATTAGTTCAGCAAGCTAAAAGGTAAAGCAGCCCACAAGCTTGATCCGAACCCATACCTGAAATCCTAAATCTACTTAGAAAACCTTTTATTATTTTTTTTGCTTTAATTAATACTTATTTGTTAATTTAACTGTTGTTATTAATATAAACACATGGCGTTTGTGCTTGGCTGATTTTCAATAAATAAATAAATAAATATTAAGAGCTTTCAGTGCCAATATTAGTGAAATTTAAGCAATTCTTTTATTACCGTGAGCGAGTATTCCATTTACTTCTATGCTATATTAGGTAGCGCGTAAATTTTTCTATTGTTCTCTAGTGGAAGAGCAAAATTAACATAAACGATGTTTTGTGGCGATATTTTTAATGCAGCTGGTATTCAATCGAGAATGAATGCAATCGTGTGAGACCAGTTAGCTGATATATAGGATATATCTTAGATAGGATATATCTTATGATCCGTACCGATAAGCTGATAAAATACGTATGAGTCGAATGATCTTCTCTGGAACACTGTTACGTTCCATCACCTTGCAAAACGCAATTACATCAATTGAATTAAATGCGAAGTACATGCAGTGATAAGTTGGAGATATTAGAAGCGAGGTTTCAACACCCTAACGCTAATATCTGGTCGAATCCTGGTCTAAATCCCTTTTGATTAAGGCGCATCCTACTATCCCTATGCCTACAGAAAACTTAAAATTGTTCTTGTTCGAGCTTTTCATACGAATAAATTTAGAAATTCGATCTGGTAGTAGCCTTTCACTATTGCATAATTTTGTTTCTATTGTATGAACTCGTTCTTGTATAATTATAGAAAATGGAATAAAATTTGTGAATTTTTAGTATATTTTTATTTAAAATTACAATTACCATCACAATTTTATTATTTAAAGATGAATTTCATAGCAATAAAAATTTCTATTTGAAATTTCTTATTAAATTTTTTTTCTTATTTTATTTATTAATTTTTTATTTTATTAATTTTATTTTTTTCTTGTTTTATTTGCTTTATTTATTTATTCTATTCTTATTAAATTTTATTTGTTTAAGTTCTTATAATTTTTATTTAATTTTTTTCATTCATATTGGAATGATTATCGAATTGTTCGTCTTCGATTCGTTTTCCGTTTCCTAAGAAAATATTAATGGAATTAAAACAAATATTTATAATTCTTTTAAAAATTATTGGAATAAATATTTTTGCGATATAATTTCTGTAACATCTGTAAATTTCATTTGAAAAATATTTAGATGAAACCAGGGAACTAATCGTTGAAGTAAATTATTTCCAATAATTCAAATTATATATTGTAAAAAGTTTTATTTAAATCTTTTATTAATAAATTAATAAAAGTTTTTCACAATTTGGCGCGAATCAAAGTCTGACGAGACAATATTGCCGTTTGAAAGCTCTTTATGGCTGACAATGGCCACAAGTTAAACGGCATTTACCTCTCATTACAGTTGCATAAGGTTCTATTGTGCAGTACTTTCTATTTTCTGAACATTGCTGGTCGTCGTCGCGACAATTTGATTGTGCTGCTGTTGCATTTTGGTTCTCTGAAATGCTAAATCCTTAGCAGCAATTTTTTGCTCTCTTACGGATTTTTATTATAGCAGATTTGGTCCATCGGCGGAAATCACCCCTAAGTTACGTGAAGTTTACCTAGACAAGTTCTTAGCCCGCATGTTTTTTGACAAGAATTCTTCGCTTTCTCATCGAGGCAAATCACCGGCGCTAGAGCTGTGCAAACTGCATCGTCAAATGTGTTTGGGCACATTCCGCCTGCTCCTGGTCGGTCACAAAGCCCGCATCTCATTGGGCACCTCATTAATGCTATTGTATTGAGAGCCGCATTTCTACACATCTCCAATGTGAAAGCATCACAGTGATTGCCCGCTGATGGACCTGTAATTTTTTGTTTTAGAGTCCAATATTAGTTAAACTCGCTCAGCTGTCTTGTCGCACTGGACAAATATGGCAGAGAGACCCTTAGCGATAGAATGACAGATGAGTCGGCAGCATCACCCTGATGGATCTTTAATGGATAAAGGAGGCGTTTTTCTTTTCATACCACTGAAATATTAATAAAAATTTATAATTTTAGAAGCGTTAAAAGAATTTTTTCACCATTAGCACAGTTGAATTGTTTTGCTTTACAGCAGAATGCGCAATGACTTGGGCAATTTTTTTCCGCAAAAGTTTTGAGAGCAACATCGGTGCATTTTTCTGGTATTTTGTAATCCTCGTTT
>UYYG01000192.1:0-41915 GCA_900625125.1 Dracunculus medinensis | reverse complement strand
AATCGACAAAATAGAAGATTTTGTGACAAAAAATGAAGTTCGTTTCTTGGAATTGGCTCGAGCATTTTCATAGTTTTACAAGTTTATAACAATCCTTTTTATTGTTCTTTGAAATCGTATAAAAATCAAATAAATGATGTAAATTAATTTATGAATATTGATCTCAATATGGATAAGCAGCAAAAATGATAAACAAATTGATTAAGAAATACGTTCAACATGAGGAATTTAAAGAGAAATCATTGGAAAAATTCGGGTGATGCCAAGCATCCGAAGATATTTCTATCCATTAGCGGTCGTCTGGCAAAATTATTTCTACTAATTATTCCTAATTTTTGACCAATGAAATGAATATTAAAACTCAAAAAGATAATTTTAAGCTTAATTTTAAACTTATCCATTTATTTAAAGATTGTTACTTCACTAAAATAGCCTTCATTTTTTATTAAATTTTACTGCTAGTAGATTAGCAAAAAAAGTATTTAAGAAATTATTTAAGAATCTCCATAAAATATCACTTTAAAATCTAACAAAAAGGTTTAAAAATGCAGTGTTTGCTTTGTTTCTCAAAAGAAAGTATCGTGTCTTATGGTTCTTCGTCGTACTCAAGCTTAGACAATTAAAGTTCCAATAGTAACAACATAAATATATGCAAAAAGCAAAATATAATTGTTGTCGTATTAGCTAGAAAAGTCATATATTTTATGTATATAAAATAGCGCATAAAACAATATAATAATAATATAAAATAATAAGTGCTCAATGTGCTCACAGCCATATGCTCTTCTTTTGTTGCTGTTGCATCAATCCTAGGCAATTATGATTAGGATCGCTTAGGTTCTTAGCTGTCGCAGTTATTAGTAATTTGATCTTTCTGCTCTACTGTCTCGTTGGCATTTCATTGACATATAACGATTTGTGGTTTCACTCAGCTCTTGTGCATAACATATTTTAACATCATACGTCATATTTGGCACTGTTCATAAAAAAAAATAGGATTATTAGAGATAGTGGGATATGAGGATCTGCCATGTTTAACCTAATTTTCAAGATATACGGAGATTTGCTGGCTAAATATTCAAGAATGACTTTATGCTCGCTATCTAATTTTGCCTTCGAGAGAGCCCCGTATTTAGGATAATGACATACGGTGGTAAAGATTATAATAATAATAGTGGTAATAATGATATATATAATGACATATATATCACAAAGAGAGTCATTCGATAGCCGCGAGCATTAATACAGGTCTATATATATATATATATGTGAACTGACAGATCCTTTCGAAAGAACTGAACTCCTTCAACTAATTCAACTAATTTTTTCGATTCAACTAATTTATGGTCGTCAGCCAAGAAGGGCGACAACGCCATGTGCTTGTAATAATAACAGTTAAGATAACAGAAAAAGAAACACAAAAAAAAACATAAACAAAATTAATCATAAAACAATATGACAAAAATTAACAATTTAAAGAGGAAATTACAGATCAATATAATATAGTACAATTCGAAGTAACATATATAACCTGAAGATAAAATCGAGATTTCTCACTTCCTGCAGTTCTTGCCTGGTGTAAATTCTTCCGTCAAGTTGTTTCCTTTATGCATTTGAGGATTTTCGCAAATTTTTCAATTCTTTTTGTTTTTTCTTTAAATGAAACGTATTCCTGAATTCTTAAAAAAGTAAAAGTAAAAAGTGCCAGCAGTTTCGATAATTTAATCCTGCGACACTTGTTCAACTTAGCACAAAAGTGGAAAATTTTTCTAATCCATCTATAGAAAATTAAATATAACAGAAATTGAGAAAAAGGTACGCGTTTAAGCAATAATAAAGTGGTACTACTTAAAGCATCGTTTTTTATATATAATAAGTGTTCATCGTAATTATAATCGGATTATTAGAGTACCAATGATTCCGAGGCTATTGAACTGTCGTTATGTCGGAAATAATTTTTTTGGCAACCAATTTAACTTAACTGTATAAAATTTTTGAGCAAATATTAAATCCCTTTCTATACTTTTCTTTAAAGAAGTATTTTTTAAATTTTAATTTTTACAGAAATTGAATTATAATTAATGGGCATTTAGGATAACATGAAAAATCCACCACTAACGACCTCTCTTTCTAATACATTAGATGATCGCAAATTCTAAATTATTACCATTGCAAGGATTTTTCCATTCGTTAATGAAAAAGGCTTTCTCACCAACGGCTTTATTAATTATTGAAGCATAAAATTCAACAAATTTAAAAAACTTTTTGGCAATTGTTATTTAGTAAAAATTGAAATTTAAAAATAAAATCTCTCATAAAAGAAGAGCAATATTTATTGTATATTTTATCCAGCTTCCTTCATGCATTCATTATAACTGAATTAGACTCGCTCCATTGGTTTGTCGCACTAGAAAGTACCATTGCGATAGAAATATAGGTGAATCCAATATTATTTCCAGAATCACTCCAGTTTCCAGTTCGCTCTTTCTAAGAGTAAAACATCAGAATTCAGAATCGGCGCTCTGAATCGAGCAACCTTTCAATTCAACCCTTCTGCTCCCCTAGTGGTATATTTAGAATAATATGAAAAATTCTTCACATACTCTGACTCTTTTATGCACATTAATTAATATGTTTAACCAACATAAATCGTAATTGTTTCTTTTTTTTTACTCATTCTATTTTCCATTTTCTTTCTCATCTTTGAACTGAAACTAATAAAATGGATATCCAACAAATTAGATTGATCTATTTTTGAGCAAAAAGCAATTTTCAGACTTATCAGATAAATTCTTACCAAATCTCATTACTTAATTATTCATTTTTTCTGTAAACGATGAATAAATAAAAGGTGAACTAAATATAATATTTTTCGATGTTTGCAATTTCGAATTTCAAATCTTAATTGTTAAAAAAAACAATGCAAATTTCATTTATTTTCCAGAAAACATTATGAATATATTGGTGCATTATAATTAATAATCTAATAAAATTGATAAAATAATAATTGATAAAATAACAATAATAATAAAAGTAATAATAATAAAATAATTGATTGCCCAGAAAGCAATTCAAATGGCGCTTATGAATACGCTTGAGCAAATTCGAGGAATCGTACTCGATTTTCAATCAAAAATTTTCCGATTGTATCAGCCAAACTGTTATCCCTGAAAGTTCTTTGCATTAAAATGGTAACGATAAAATGGGAGTGGTAAAAATTGAGGGAATATTATCATATCGTATTTGTGCAATATATTTATAGTTATATATTCGAAGAATTGAAACATACAGTGGGTAATATTGGCAGACAATTAGCTGAATTTTTTCATGATAGCCTCCTACTGGACAAAGTGCCATTCCACAACCCATATCGGTTGCTATCAAATTTGTCATCTTAAATTTTTTTTTAATTTTTTAAAAATTTGCTTAGAGTTGAAGCGATAGGTTACAATCAAATAGATAGATCAACTAACTTGGATGAAGAAATCAAAATTTTGCACGAAGTTTTTACTTGATTCACCAGCATAATCCTTATGAACTACATTACTCCACCACGCATCAGTTGCATCCATTAATATTGAATCTTAAACATTGAAATTATAGCGTCACAAACATTTTATGCCAAAAAAATTACCTGGCAATGATGTATCGTTAATCCAGAAATTCATTAAGCTTTCGCCAATTTTGTTCTCAAAAGCAGATTCAGAATGTGACCAAACACACTCGTTTGCCCAAAGCTGTGCGGAATTCGCCAAAGAACAGTTCCATTTCTAGAAAATAATCAAAGAATCACACGAAAAAATGAAAATCAAATTGTTTTGAATGAAATAAAAATAGAGAAATATACCAAATCTGGTCTTTTATCAGGAAGATTTCCATGCAATTTTGCGATAATATATGCAAGTAAAGCTTTATACAAATTATGACGCGCGACAACTCTCTCCTGCACTTTGACAGCGATGTTGGGTTCTACGCATTCTAAAGAGTGGACAAGTCATTGGATTAGGCCAATGCGACTATTTTCATTTCAATAAACCAGAATCAAACTGTTTCAAACGTTTCGCTTAACTTACTTGAAAAATCGATTTTTGTCGTCATCCTTATTGGCTTGTCGGATTTCGTTGGCAATATCTTATCAGCTTTTATAGATCCTTGCAATATTTTACTTTCGAACGATCCCAGCTGTGGTACAAAAGAACCCAATTTGAAACCAGCAACTTCCTTCATTGCTGTGATTAAGCTCGACTCTTGCCTGGGATTCAAATATTTCCAGTAAACATTTATATTTACCTAATTTTGGCAACACGTCGGTTAGAATATTCCACCGATAGACCATTTCATGTTCATGCTCATTCAAAAATTTCAATTTCTAATTTAACAATGAAAAGGTTGCATTTTTCAAGGATAGAATTGTGTGAGCGTATGGCTTTGTATTTGCATTGTTCCATTGCATGGTAGTTTGCAATTCTACGGACATCCATGTAAATTTATAATTTTCTAACTTATCCACTCTTATAAAAAGAATAATTCGAATTTTTCGAAAAAATTGGAAATTGTATTCTTAAAAAATTTGATAACAATATTTTTTGCATCACTTGATTTTATAATGGCAAACAATAAGATCGATTTCTTGATTTCCATTTTGACAAAGTTTTTTGGCACAACCAATCTCAATGGTTTGAAGCCATTCTTCCTAAATTTTAATAAACTGGCAATACTAAAAATCATATATGCAGTAAAAGAGAAAAAAGTTTGAGCTAATGATTTTCTCACTTCATTAAGAGTTGAAAATTCAACTAATTCGGATTTGCTGATATTTTGGCCGAATAAATCACCAGCTGAAAAATATTTTAAAAATATTTATTTTTTAAAAACAAAAACATTTGAAAAAATTTTCAGCGATGGCGTAACGATTATCTTAAACGAACTCTGCAGTAAAAAAAAAATTGAAGATCTTCAAAATTTTTCGAACCTAAATTTAGCTGATTGTTTTTACAAGAAATATTTGCGTAAATACTCTGCCGAAAATCCTTCTTTAATGGATATGACCTGATCAAACACTGTTGTACCGCCTCATCTGCCTCCCTCTCTAAATCGCAACTCCACTCCTAAAAAATGTTCAATGTTTAATGTTTGATTAAGCATTCCATCCATGCAAATCCCATTCTGCAAATTTTTTCTTTTTTTGTCCATTGGTTTCCATTTTTATAAGTTCTCATCAATCACCCAGTTAACTTATTAAAATAACGAGTTAATAAAATTATGGATGGTTTGCAAACGAATTATTATTTACTAAGATTTTACAATCTAATAATTCATGATTCCATTATGTGCTACGCGAAAATGTAAATTCATTTTTTAATCTTCCACTTACAAAAAACTTTTAAAGTATTTGGAAAATATTTTGATAAATAATGAAACAAAATTTTACTTACTATTCTTTTAGGATATATTTTCACTTTTGATCGACGTGTCAGTTCGTCAAGAAACATAGAACGGCGATCGCGTGGATCAAGTCCTGGACATGACGGAAATTGGACTGAAAAATCATCCAAAAGTTTCTACACTTCTCTATTTTCTGCACTTCTGCAGTTCTACACCGTCTCTTATTTTGAAATATTTGTAAAAAATCTAATTAACCACTCAGATCCGACGTTGATTCGACTGAGAAAAAATATTTATTATGAAAATGTTTTGATCAAATAATAAGGAATAAATAAACTAACTTGGATAGTTCAATAAGAATGCAAATGGAAGGAAAAGCATAATTTCTTTTTCCAAACGAAGATTTCAACAACGAGGATGTTGTAACTGAAACAACTGAAGTTTTCGCACCCACTGAGGGCTATTTAACAAGTTGGTCACAATGAAGGTGCAAAGATGAGTACGTGAAGGTACAAGAATACGTCATTTTCAGAGATTTTACTGTTTCAATTTTCAGCCATTTTATGTCATTTCGTGTCAATGTATTTAGCTATATTTTAATGCATTTAAATAAATTTGCATTTTCATGCAAAATTGCTCAACGACCTTTGCTTCATCGTCACAATTAATTATTAATTTTTTCTGCTAAAAATGAATTTTTAAATGTCAATTTTTGTTTAAAAATTTTCAATTTCAAAAATTTTCAAAAATTTTCAATTTCAAAATTTTTCGTTAAAATGACGATTATATTAATTCATGAAAATTGTTTAGAATTTTAGAATTTGCCAGATTTTTCAACTGGAAATTTTTTAATTAAAAATATTTCCTAAAATTTTGTTTTCGAGAAATTTTCGCTTAATGATAAGGTCTGCTTATCAAAGAGCATGGACAATGCATATGCTATATAGTGGTCGATGTATTTCTATTTTTATTTTCAATCCCGAGATCATTTGAATTTGCTATATGAGTTTTAGTTCAATGAATTTTTCGTTATTTATTATTTTTATTTTTTCGAATGCGAGCAATGGAAAATAAAAATATTAAAAAAATGGAAAATAAAAAAATTAAAGAAATAAATAAGTGAATGAAAATGATCTTTGGATCGTTAATAATTTTAGTGAGTAATTTTACATAAAAATGCATTAAATTAAATTATAACTAAATACATTGACACGAAATGACATAAACTGAAAATTAAAGCGGTAAGTCTCTGAAAATGACGTAAAGAGGAAGGATTCTTACCATTACTGATTAGGCTACAAAGGTAAAACGCTTCCAAGCTGTACGGTCTGATGCCATCGTCGACAGCAGCCATTCCTTTTTCCATCCATATATTGCTGGTCCACCTATACGCTCAAAATCTTTTCTGACCGTATTAGTCCAGGTCTTGATTGACACAACTCGTTTTTGACACCATCCATCACACGATTTAGCAAATAACAAAATATGCGTCAACTCTTATGGTGGACAACGGTGGAGAATATGCCCTAAGTTGCGAAGATGCTCTGTGATAACATTATTAATACAAGTGGTATTTGAGCGAAGGTGGATATGATCATGTGATATTTTTCTTAATGGCCATGTAAACAGTTCCATCTAAATAAATATCTTCTGCAATTTTTGAGAATGAAGCTGTTAGCAATTTAAGCTGGGCATGGAATCATGCTTGCACAATGTAGGAACACCGGTGACTTTCCATACGATTAAAGTGCTTTTTCGGATGTAACCACTGTACTCCCTGCGTTATCGGAACATTACTGATATAATTCTTATCTGAACCAGGTTTATTACAGGCGATGTCCACACAGTATTTGAATAGAATATGAATCATTATCGCCAAATCTACAGGCAGCCGAAATCTACAATCGAAATCTCGTCAGAGTGTAATATGATTATTGTCTGGTTCCCTTTCTTTAAGTGGCTTAGAGAAGTTCCCTCAATTTTACATATAAAAATGTGTTAATAAAATATATTTTTATTTGTTTTTTTACGGTGACCTAAACTCAGTCGTGATTACCTGCTGAATTTAAGCATATAACTAAGCAGAGGAAAAGAAACTAACGAGGATTTCCCTAGTAACGGCGAGTGAATGGGAAATAGCTCAGCGCTAAATCTACTAATCTTTTTGATTAGTTGGAAATGTAGCGTATAGGTATAACAAAATATTTAGTCGATTGTCTTATGCATCCAAAGTCCCCTTGAGAGGGGCCATGATGCGTAGAAGGTGCGAAAGACAGCCGTTTTGCCCCATGTCCAATTCGCATATTTATCGCGTGTACCATCAGGTATACCAAGCGCGTTGGAACATGCGGACGATTATGATTTCGCCATTGACCCATTCACCACAGTTGTAGATATAAATGGGTCTCCAGCAGCCACTCAGATTTGATTTTAATTATTCTCGTCTTACTCCCGTCTAGGCAGATTTATTAATACAAGCGGTATTTGAGTGAAGGTGGATATGATCATGTGATATTTTTCATTCCCAGAATTAGAACCACGTGATTAACTTTCGCTTTTGCTTGAAGAGATCGGGCACCAGTCAATAAAAATTTATTCTTCAAACAAAGTAAGTATAGTATAAAGTAAGTATAGAATTTCTCAAAACTTGCTAGGCGACCAGGCGTCTTAAGAATAATGAAAAATAATGAAAAATTCCGAAATGAAGGAAAATTGAAAAATGAAGGAAAATTTATCATTAGAAAATTTCTGATCAAGTGATCCATCGTTGATATTGACTTGCCTTTCCTAATTAAAATGGAACAGGTAGCCATTCATTGATTCCAAAGTATAAAATAGAAAACAAATGAAGAAGTAAAAGAAAACGAAATCCTATAGTACCACCTGCAGTTTTAATGATTATTACCATGGTACCGTAAAGTTTGTATTAAAAATATCTAATTCTCCTAATTTAACTCGCCGATTTTTTATAAATATGGTAAAGCAATAGACCGTATTATATTTCAAAATAAGCCGAATAAACTTGAAAGTGTAGGCTGATGTTTTCAAATGTCTTCTTTTCTCCTTTACTTATCTCTCTAAACTATAAAAATTGGAAAAAAGGTGTCCCTTTAAGTTCCAACTTTTAAAAAATTATTGGTTTCGTTTTTATGGATTATAGATATTTATTCTATCAAACTTTGGTACCGAGAAATTTTTTAACGTGTTCCTATATGCTACTTCATTGGAAATAGAATTGCTCATTGGCTTGTTGCTCAGCTTGGCGCCGATGCTGAGATTCGATTCCCCGCACGAGTAAACCTATACAAAAATCCGGGTGATGCTGGCGACTCACCTGTATTTCTATCGCCAAAGGATTCTCTGGCATATTGTCAAACCAGTGGAGCGAGTTTAACCCGTAATGGTGACTCTTTAAAAAAAAATGTTGATTCACAAATTTTACACCATTATAAAAGCAATTTTGATCGTTTGCTTATTTGAATTGGCACTAAACAAAGCATCAAATTTAGCCATTATTAGTGATATGAAAATTGAAATTTTTTATCAGTATTAAATCGAAGATTTGATATAGCATTGTTGTAATATTTTAAATAGAATTAGAAGGATGAAATCCTTCTAATCCGTACGAATTGAAATGCAATATTTATTCTAATCCAAAGATTAAGTTGTAAAACAAGGTGATCCATAACATCCATATTTTCTTATCTAAGCGCAACAATAATCTTTTTTCACCCTATTAAATCCAATATTAATTCCTCGAAGAAATTCACCTATTTCACGCAAAATATTTATCGAATTATCCTTTCCAATATCTCTTAAATAGCATTTTTAAATTTCGAAACTCTGTTAATCTCCGCTATAATTTTCTGTACCACTTTGCCATAAACCATTTATAATTTTTACATTCTATAGAAATCTTCAAAAATCCTTTCAAGCAATCCTTTAACAATGCAAAAACAATAATTCACCTTATCACCTTAGATCTTTTTATTAAATAAATTTGAATGTTAGAGCATTATTAGAGAAAAGCAAAACACATTAAAAGTTATATTCGCTTTCAAATATTCAAATCTTGAAAATGTGGTGAAAGAAATAATTGTTGGAAGTGCAGTTACAGGGTAAATAGCCTTTTATAGCCTTAAATATCTCTGATCCCTTTGTTTTGCTTGATATTAGCTGACTATTGAATATCTATTTAATAAACACATTCCACATCATTTCAATATTCTTCCTAAATTTCTCTTGTTATCCCGAAAAATATACTGAAAAATGAAAATTTGAATTGCACGAGAATTTATTTATTCAAATTTTATGCTCAGCCTAATTTGACAGTGACTTATGATTTCTCCATGAGATTTCATTTTCCTATATTCTCATTATTTCGAGGCTAAAAAATGGAAATGCATTCTATATTCTATGTTCATATTCTTATAAGTTCACTGAAAATGAAAGGATCTCAATTTAGCATGTTTAGCATTTTTAGAGTAGTTAATTGGAAAATTCTCTCAACTACTATCGCCATTGAATATAATTTTAAAATACAAAATTTTAATATAAGTTTCATGCCCCATCAAATTAAGGCAATTATTTACGAAAGCGACGATAAATCAGAGAAATAGATGGCGCAAATTAATTAGTATTAATGCAGGAACCGCATGAAACCGCCTCTAGAGATGCATATTGCTAAATTAAGCATAAGTCACTGTCAAATTATGCTGAGCATAAATTTTAAATAAATAAATTCTTGCAGTATTCAAATTTTTCATTTTTCTGTATTCCTTTCGAGATAAAAAGAGAAATATAGGAGGAATATTGAAATGATAATGAATTTCCAATTTAATGAAATAAAATTTAGAAGATTTTTTAAAAAAAATTAAAAAATTACTCATAGTTTGTAAAAAACATATTGCAGGTAAAGATTATGACCAAAAGACTATTATCAGATCGGAAAAGGTCGAATTTTCAACTCTGAGGAAGATGAATATTTTTAATATAGAATTTTCGCTACCAAAATCTTTGCAAAGCTTTTAAATGCCGTTTTTTTCATATTTTTATATTTTTTAGTATTATTATATTATTTAATTAGCATTAAATATAATATAATATGAATATAAATATAATATGAATTCCATGCGCTGGCAATAATAAATGAAAAACTAATCAAATTAACCAACTAATGGCAATAAAGAAAGCAACAAAAATAAATTTTTGGTTTGAATGCAATAAATTTATCTGAAAAAATTCGGAAGAGAAATTCTGAAGAACAATTCTGAATATCAAAAAATATTAAAAAATATAAGATTTCAGCTATTTTTTAAAAAATAGCTTAATTTAACTGATTGCACAGAAAGCAGCTCAGAAGGCACTTATGAATATTCTCGAGCCAATTCAAGGAATCGCACTCGATTTTCAGTCAAAAATTTTCGGATTTTCTCAGCCAAACTGCTATCCCTGAAAGTTCTTTGCATTAAAATGGGAGTGATAAAAATTGAGGGAATATTATCATATCGTATTTATGAAATATATTTGTAGTTATATATTCGAAGAATTGAAACATACAGTGGGTAATATTGGCAGACAACTAGCTGAATTTTTTCATGATAGCCTCCTACTGGACAAAGTGCCATTCCACAACCCATATCGGTTGCTATCAAATTTGTCATCTTAAATTTTTTTTTTAATTTTTTAAAAATTTGCTTAGAGTTGAAGCGATAGGTTACAATCAAATAGATAGATCAACTAACTTGGATGAAGAAATCAAAATTTTGCACGAAGTTTTTACTTGATTCACCAGCATAATCCTTATGAACTACATTACTCCACCACGCATCAGTTGCATCCATTAATATTGAATCTTAAACATTGAAATTATAGCGTCACAAACATTTTATGCCAAAAAAATTACCTGGCAATGATGTATCGTTAATCCAGAAATTCATTAAGCTTTCGCCAATTTTGTTCTCAAAAGCAGATTCAGAATGTGACCAAACACACTCGTTTGCCCAAAGCTGTGCGGAATTCGCCAAAGAACAGTTCCATTTCTAAATGTATACCTAATATAATAAATATTAAAAATTATATGAAGGATACTTTTTTGCTTTCAATCCACAATTTTTATCGCATCCACAATTTTCTTATTAAAAGAACAAAATAGAAATAATAAAGAATAAAGGAAAAAATTCACTAATTCTCTTGTTTTCTCAGGCAAATTTCCACGCATTTTTGCAATGACATATGCGAGCGTTGCACTATATGTTTTATGTCGCGCCAAAACCCTTTTTTGGACTTTAGTAGTAATGTTTGATTTTGCGCATCCTAAACAATAGGAGAAATTAATTAAATTAAATGAAATGAAATTTATTTTTAATGGTTTTTCAATTTTTTCATGGAAAAATTATTTCTTATAGCAATTAACCAGTTGATAATTGCATGATATCGGTCGCGAGTATTGTTGTCTCATGCGATAACTCTGAGACTGCCTCCATTGTTGTTGGCTTATACGTTGAGTCTTCCTCTGTCATTATTGGCTGATATGCTGAGACTACTGTCTCCATCTGCGTTATTCCGCGAGCTTTGGTCATCAATACTTGAAGAGGTTTGGAGGATTTCACAGATAATGTCGAATAGGATTTCACAGGTAGTGTAGTGTCGAATGAATTAAAATGTGGGGTCTGATCCGAGAAAATTTTGTCGAAAACAGATATTTTTGTAACATTTTGCGGTGTCTCTTTTTCCTTTGATTTTTGCCTGAATATTTTAGAATTTCTGCATAATAAATAATAAAATAATAGTTTTTTTCATGCACTTTGTTCACACGAAATTTTCGTAATCAACAAGTGCTCCTCCTAAGTAGTAAAATAATCGAATTTAATAAAAATGAATAAGGATAATAAATAAAATAGTAAATAAATCGGAATATTTACATATATTTAAATCGGAATAAAAACAAGCAAGTAAATAAAAAATAACTGCTCACTTCAATTTATAAAAGCAAAAAGTCAAATCGGTTTTGTGCGACTTGTGACGGCATTTCTTTTTTGCACAAGCAAATTCGGTTGTTGCAATCCAATCCTCCTAAAAATTAGTAAGTAACAGAGCAAAAGTAAAATAAAAGATATCATTAAAATATCCTTACCATTAAGCATAATAATAATAATAATAATAATATTATTATTATTATTATTACTATTATTATCAAAATATTAATTAATAAGAAAATTTCGAAATTTTTCAATATTTATTGCCTTTAAAATAATTCACTTCATGAAATTCAAACTGAATGCTTTGCTATTTTTATTAATATGCGAGATAAAAATTCGATTTGAAAATACTCACTTTCATAAGAGTTGAGAATATAATACTTTCCGTTTTGTTAATAGATTTGCGGTAAAAACGTTTGACTGCAAAACAATTTTTTAAAAATTACTGATTTGCATTTGACAAGGGACAAGAGAATGGCTCAATAGGTTTTTGCTCAATTGGGAATGCCAATGCTGAGGTTCGATTCCCCACATGAGTACAAAAATCCGGATGATACTGGCGATCGTCTGTATTTCTATCGCTAAGGAACCTCAGCATATTTTCCTGGCATATTTCTTCTGTGCAACAAACCAGAGGAGCGAGTTTAACCAGTAATGGTGAGGACTCTTAAAAAAAACTGATTTGCATTAATTATTTAAATGAAATTTTAAAAAATTCTTGAATAATTTGATTTTTCTTTTGAATATTTCAAGATTTATTTTTTTCGAATTTTATTTATATCTTTTGTGCAAATCAATAGCTCTTTGAATATATGACTTATCTCCTAAGATGCGGGAGATATTTCTTTAGGTCCTTGTTTTTTATTATTTAGTGTTTTCCTGGCGCATTCTTACTATTCTTGCATAATTGTACATAAGGGATTGAAATGTCAAAAAGAATCTTTTGCACGTATTGCCTTACATAGATTGGTAATAGTACGTACGGTACTTGGTAGAGGTATTAATGCTGAATGCTAATCTTAAACAAAAATAGTTATTTTCTCAATGTATTTATCGTTGAGACTTTTTCAGATCACGAAAGAAATACTGAAATATTGAAATAAAGGGATTATTAAAGATATAACAATCCGAGCAGATAATGAGATTAAAGATGCTGAAGAACCTGGTCCATAGTAGGACAATCGTGCGTACACACTCTGTCGAAGTCCTTTATTTATAGTATATGTTCGAATTAAGCATCGCTTTGTCGCAGTGATAGCCATCTTTTCTAAGTTGCAACTCCAGTTCTAAAAAAAAGAAAATATACATAAAAGAAGTTTTTTCGTAATATTTTCGAAGTGATTATTGAGAGCATTTGCCCTATTTTGTTTAATTCTAAAAATAATCTTCCAAATTAATTATATATTATTAATAAAATGATCCGTCCTATGGGTCGACCGAATTTTCTTTAAATCTTAGCAATACTCTTTGATATTTCTTTAAGAATTATTATTTTCTTTAAACTCGCCCTCTTGTGAAATAGCTTTAGATATACTATTATGGGACCAAAAAAAAACTGAAAATTTAAGCGATTTCTTATTAAAGAGTAGAGGGCAGAGCTCAGAACGGTTGCTTTCTGGAATGTTAATGGAAGCACATAGGAGCACGAATTGAAAATATGAGGAAGAATGAAGCGATTGAATTGGATTAGAGAGGAACATTAATCAAATATAATGGAATTTAGGATTGTATAATAAGAAAATAGGAATAGCAGCTTGTGAAAACAATTTATAAGATGGTGAAAACATGCGAAGAATTAAAAAAAAGGATGGTTTCAACAGTTGGGTCTGTCTGGATTCAAGTGATAGAAAGGATTTTATTGAGTACTAAGGAAACTATTAAAGATAAAGAGCATTATATGATTTTCGATGTGAATATAAAGGAGATTATGGCGAAAAGGTCCTAAGCATGGCGAAACGAGATTTCTTCATGACGAGACGAGAATATGGTATTGCTAGACTTTGTGCATTGTGTTAAGGTATGCGAAACTTATTTGATATTAATTCTTTGCACATAATATAAGTTCAATAAAGTCTGAAAAATCAACTAAGTGGAAATTTTCATCATTTTCAGAACAAATTTATACTTACTTTGAAATTTATATGTAATTTATCGGTAGAATCAAATCCTTTTGACTGACGTACTGTTTCTTCAAGTAAAAAAGAAATCCGATCTCTTGGTTGCAATCCTGGACAAGATATTGGTCCTTAAAAACTATGCTCAAATTTTGCCATTATATAGAATTAATCGTATATGCTTAAATATCTGTTTCTGGATATATCGCTACCAGTAAGTAGCAGCAGCAACTAGTCCCGAAGATGTAAATTTAAACTGGTTCAAAGCCATGGTTTCATGCACGAACACCTCTTAATGGGGCTAAAAAGGTAAAGTGAAATGGCGAGATTGATATTCTCATTCCGGAGCACCAATGATCGAATATTATTCTCGGCAATAGTAAAAGTAAAAGTAAAAATATCTATCAAAAATCCAAATGTGCTAACTATGCACCCACTAACTAGCTTCATGGCAAAATCTTTTCTAGTCCGACACGCCAGCAGAACGAGTTTAGCCAAGAATGTTGATCACTCTTGATCCACTCTTGAATTGATATTAGCAAGGAAAGTTCATGAAAAGATCAAATTTGCATAATAAATAAATTTAAAAAATAAATTTGCATAAAAAGAAAGTGGTTTAAGTAAAAATAGTTTAAGTGAAAATAAATAGAAAAATGAATTTACTTGTATAATTTTCTAAAAGCAGCCTAATGAAGAATAAGAATGGAACTAACATATTGTAGTGATGTCTTCTCGAGACCAAATTCTTATATTTATGCGGTTTTGGCCACAGCGATCTCTGCCGAGTGCATTGACGTAATTGAATTAATCGACCAAAGGTTCACTTTGCCAAAAGGTATAAGCTTCCAGATTTGCAAGCGAAGGGCATTATTGGGTTTTAAAATTTCCATAATGACTGTTGTGTTTATACTGAAACATTGGTAACATTGGCTAATCTTTTATACCTATTCTTTTTCCTCTTCCGCTCTTTTAATATTTTTGGTTCTGCTGGTAACTGAAATGAAAACAGCCATCAGAAAGATTTTTGAAATTGAGAAATCGATTCCTAGCACCAGCTCAATAGCACTCAAGAGTTCACTCCCATCAAGAGAAATGAAGAGAAAACCCATATTGCTTTGGGCTTTTTCGAATATTCCACTATGCCCTTTGCAACATTTGTTTGTTATGGTTTCCTTTATTTATTCTATGAGGAAAATAAGTGAAAGGCAACCAATAAATGCTCGTCTTAATTGTAAATATGGACGGAGAATAGTAATATTTTTTTCTTAAACTTGTCATTTCTAATTTATAAGGAACGATCTTCTCATAATTTCTTTTTCATAGTTATAGTTATATTTTTCCTTTAGTAATAATATTAAATAATAATAAAAATAATAAATAATTATAATAAGCAAGAAATAATGGTAATAATAGCAATAATAAATAATAATAACAAAAATAATAATAAACAATAGTAAAAACAAAAATAATAATTAATAATAATAACTTGAATTTCGTATAACAATAATATGCAGTAAAAATGCGAATGTGCCCGATGCAAGTAATGAATGATATCTTTTATTTTTACTCCTCTCCCAATTTTTAATGAATTTTTCACCTAAAATGACGTCTCGTATCCTCATCTTCATCTACTTTAATGATTAGATCCTGACATATACTGAATGACTGAGTGATTTTTTCTTCCATTAGGTTATGAAATCAATCGCTTTATGAAGCTTTATTATTATTATTACTATTATTAAAATAAAATAAAAGTATAATAATAATAAGTAATAGTAAATAATATAATATAATAAAAACAATAATAATATTTTATATTTTAATAATTAATAATAATATTTTATATTTTTCCTTCAGTAATAATAAATAATAATAATAGTAATAATAATAGTAATAATAAATAATAAATGATAATAATAATAAATTTTTTAAATTATTAAATTATAAAATAATACAATTTTAAAAGAATTAAAAATAAAAAATTTTTTCTTAAAGTTTATTTCTTATTTCTTTTTATTTTTTTTCCTTGTTTTTTTGCAGAGATAAATCTATCATGTAACTGAAGCAATAGATTAAGCTAGCCGGAGATCTCGTTTTCGAATATTTCCCATCACGACAGCGACTTGCAGGTCCATCTCAATCTTCACCCTATGTCACTTTTTGGGAGAAATATAGTGATATTATCAGTAATTAATGTTTTTCATAGAAATTTTATCAATTAAGATATAAGATATAAAGATCGTTTCGAATAAGAGCATAAGCCATTCAGCTGCTAATCGTAACTGCCCTAGCAGACATAATAATAATCACTATTTCTCGAATCAACCGCCATATACAATGAATATCTTAGCTCTTGGCTATGAGGAAATGAGTGTGATATATACAGGAAGTGAGTGACACTAAATAGCGATAAGCATGTTGCTTGGATAAAGTGTGAATGATAGATTCCTAGCCTTAAGCATTCTTATGTTTCACATTAGCTATAGCCAAGATCTCACCACATAACCAACGGATATTTGTTCACTTTTCTCAATAGGTTTCTACTACCCTACTGCTACCCACCCTGGCTCATTCTATTCTCAAATATTGCAACAGTTTCACCACATCCAATTTGCACCATATTACATGCACCACGAGGAGTATCAGACATAGTATAGTAGCATAGCCATAACGATAATATAACTAAACTCTTTCAGTCATTTATCAAGTTATTCAAATTCATTTATTCAATAAAATTTTATTAAAATTTTTTAAAAATTCCTTTTCTATCGATGTTGGGCCATGTCGTACATTTCAAATAATACTATTAAATATAATTGCTCTTTGCGATCTCTCGGAATTTCAATGTTCCTTTTGTTAATTCGATATTCCAACGAACGATTCATCGTCGCTAATGATTTTCTTTTCCACATTACTTTCTGATTATAAAGATTATAAAGATATGAAAATTTTGTTTCGTGCTTAAATTCTGATAATTCTAATAAATTCTGATAAAAATAAGTTATTTTTGGCTATTTTTACCAAAAAAAGTTATTTTTTCAATTTTATATAATTATATAATATTTATATTTATATTTTATATATTTTTATATATATTTTAATACATTTTTTAGAGCAATATATCGTTGAAATAATATAACAATGATAAATAATAATTTTTTTCCAAAAAAATATTTATTTTGACGAATTTCGTCAAATATAAAGCATTTTAATGTTTTGTTTTATGGGTAGTTTTTCTTTTATTTTTCTCATATGGTTGGCCTAGTTTAGAATTTAGAATTTTTCACTTATCTTTCTCATATTAAGAAGGAAATTTTCTAAATTATTTTTCAGTGTTTGATCTATTTGAAAATTTATCGATTGTATTATACATAAGCGTTATTAAAATGGGTGCATATTTGTGAAAATTTTCCATTATTGGCCATAATATTTCGAGAAGAAATATTTGTTCGACTAAAACTGGTTTCTCGTTTCCATCAATTTTTATAATATCGCTATTATTGGCATTTTTATAAATATAGCCAATACATCCTTTATAAATATGCTAAAATATTCTAATGAAATCCATAATCCATAAATCCATCAATGGAAACGATTTTTGTTGATAAAATACAAAAAATATTAGTTTTTATCAAAATGTGAAAAGCACTAAAATTCTTCCGAAATTGTCGTAGAAATGACTGCGAATACGAATCTTTAAGTAATATCTTTCGATATATATTTGCTTCCCATTTATTCACCCTTATTTATCAAAAAAATTAATTTTAGGAAGAAAGAAAATCGCACTTTATCACCATTAATTTAACAGTTAAAAACTGGTTTTAGTTGAGTGATTTCTGGCGAAAAATACAGTTCTGCTATAGTTATTGCCTTCCATTTGCAATATAATTTTAATGATGATTCCTAGTGGTTTTGACTGAATTTTTTGGCACAATTACCAGTGATTGGCTTGTGTGCACCAAATGGAAGCTTTGTTAAAAGCCTTAAAAGTAAGTTGGCATATTTGCTCATTTCCATGTTCTTGGTCGGTGATTTGATTTGGTGAGATCGCGTTAAAAAGATTTGTTGATAAATGATAAAATAATAAATAATATTAGCGATAAAAAGTTACACGAAGATTATTTATTAATATCAAATTATTGATAATAGGCGCTATAACGATTCGTTTTATTATACCAACTCCGATTTACAATTCCGCTAATATGTCGATGAAGACAAACAATAATCAGAAATATCGCAAAGAAATTCACTCAAAATTCGATAATATTTAGAAAATATCCAAATTTATGATAATTTTTTTCCTCTTATCAATCATTTTTATAGATTGAAAAATATAAAATTTTTAAAATTAATGCAATATTAAATATTACAATGCGCTTTTTTAATTCTCCATACTCCAAGCTATTTTTTATGCAAAATAACTTTTCGAATGCCCTTTCACTTCATCCAAGAACTCGAAATTTTTTATAGTTTTATTTATACCAAAAGCCATTTATAATAGTTTTTTTTGAATTTTTGTGCGAAATCTGCTAATCTTCTAGCAACTCTCAAATAACTCTATCGTATAGTTAATATCCTTGTTGATCCTGCCATATCACATTAGCCTTGCATTCTTATCACTCATTTTGGGTTCTTTTGCGTCGATATCGGCATATTGATAAGCCTCTCTTATTACTGTGGAATGGACTTAAGATGGATTCCAGGATTGATTATATTTATTTTCCATCTTCATTTTATTTTTTTTACCCGTCATTATCAACTTTTTTTTATAAGTTTCATTCAAATCCGAATAATTGCATAACAATGAATGAAAAAATGAAAAAATTAAACAAAAATTTTCCCTTTTTTTTTCTATGCTAATTTTCTCAATTTTTATTCTTACATTTTTTTTCTTTTTTCCATTCATTTTCCAATTTTTCGAATCGCTTCCGTTGAATGAATTTGTACAAATTCGCCATTCAATTCGCAGATTGGCAAATCGTCTTTTATTATAATTCGTTGTATAGCATTTTAAATAACGAATTCGCTGGTTGAAGACTGAAGCGACAAGAGAGCGAAGAGAAGAAGAAGATTGTCCTTGATAATTGCCGATCGAAAACGATCGACATCCATTCATTTCAATCGAAACCAACAACCATTTAAAATCTCTTTTAACTTTTCTATGAATAAAAAAGAAAAACCATTTTGTTCTAATTTTAATTTTTTTTGTTGATTTTTCCACATTTTAGAGAAATATTTTTTAATTTTAATTTTTTAATTTATTTAAGAAACGCTATTGTTTTGTACTTTTCCAATAAACTCAAAATTTTTTTCCATTTTTTTAAATTCAAAAATGGAGAACAATAAATTTTTTAATATTTTTTTTATTTTTTAAAGAATGGCCAGCTTAGGCTCAGATAAATTTTCCAGTTTTCCTAGTGAGGGCACTTGACGATAGAGGTGTAAATGGACCGTTTACACGATACAGTTTCTTTTTTTCAAGGACATATTTACCCCTGCTGGCTGCTCAATGTCAGTACTCTGGAATGACGAATCAATCTAATATATTAAACGAATTATATAAATGGCTAATGAGTTCCAACCAGATGCAAAATTTTAGGCAAATGATTTGCTGGTCATTAATTATATCCATTGAAAAAATTATAGTTTTTGGTAATTCTAATCAATTTGCTATGTATCACGGAAGATTTTCGAAAAAATTTCATTCTATTTTTCATTTTTTTTTACATTAATCGATTATTTTTATAATGTTTTTTATAAATATTATTTTTATTTTTTATATATTAATGATAGTTTTTGTTTTTATTCGTTTTCTCGATTGGTATTTGCATCGAATGAAACTTTTTGGATTCTCTATATTGATTTCATTTTATCCAATATTTTTATCATTTTATCCAATACTTCTAATTTTTAGGAATAGAATGATTGGAGTACTCGTACCTTACCTGAGTAAAGTCCATCGCAGTTATCAATCAAACGATATCGTTGATCGATTGAATTATCAATACACTACAATTATCATTGGTCTATGTGCATTAACTCTAGCTGCCACACAATATGTAGGAAAACCTATTCAGGTTAAGAAATTTAAAGTATTTATATTGATCTTACAATTTTTAATAAATAAAAATTTAATTGTCTTCAATTTTCAGTGTTGGGTTCCAGCTCAATTCACTGGTGCATGGGAAAAGTAAGTTTTCATATCCTTAGTAGCTATTTTAAAACTAGGTTGAGAATATTGGAAATAT
The DNA here is from genome assembly GCA_900625125.1 of Dracunculus medinensis. NCBI lineage: Eukaryota > Metazoa > Nematoda > Chromadorea > Rhabditida > Dracunculidae > Dracunculus > Dracunculus medinensis. Next base: position 21,188 of record UYYG01000192.1, on the reverse strand, counting down.
TGAAAATTTCTATTCTACCGGAAATCATATTGTAGAGGAAAAAAGGAAAAGAAAAGGAAAAAAAGGAAAAAAATAGGAATGCTAAATATCTATTTTATTTCAATATTTTAAGGTACGCAGAAACCTATTGTTTCATTAAAGGCAGTTATTTCTTACCGATGGATAATTTTATTCCAGACGACTATAATTCTCGCGATGAGCTTGTAAGGATTTTTATTTCGCTTTCCACTTTTATCAATTATAAATATAAAAAAATCGTAAATAAGACATCAAAGGATTTAATATGAATAAGGCCGATTGCCTTTTCAACAACGAATTCAACAATGATCCAAGCGTTTCTGATTTACGAGTAGATAGAATGAATCAACTTCATTCTATCTAAAAAAACATGGATAAAAACATGATAAAAGATAAACATAACATGATAAACATGATAAAAACATGATAAATATGATAAAACAGTAGATAAAAAACACGAAAATATTTATGAAATATTTTATCAAATATTTATCATAAATATTTTCATGTTTTTTTTTAATTTTAGGTAATTGGATATTATCAGTGGGTGCCAATTGTTTTAGCTTTACAAGCTTTTCTATTTTATTCACCGTCAATCATCTGGAGAGCATTCAATTTCCGAACAGGTAACCCATTTTCAAGTAATTTGATTAGTTTCATAAAATCCGTCACAAATTCAATCCAATATAAAATAAATGTATTGTGCCTAAAAGCATTCAAACTAAATACTTTAAAAAGTTATAGGTCGATGAGTCTAATTTATATATGAACGATTGAAAATCAGATATGATACGCTTATTTTAGGCATAAATGTGAAAGGTGTACTCACTTCGGCCGCTATGGTGAAGAAGAAGTTTGATAAAGGATCCAGAATTGCGCAAGTTCATTTGGCTGCTGACCACCTTAAAGAAGCGCTTGAATTACAAAGAGAGCTTAAAAGCGGTATATATTTTCAGTTCATTATTTTTCAATAAATTTATTGAGTTACAAGTATTGAATTATAGGTAGGTAAAATCACAGTATCAGCAGCAGACAAGAACTATTCGCTTAATAATCAATTTATCACATCAATTTATCATATCAATTTTTTAGGAATTGATATTTTAAATTTGTTAAGAAAACATATTGATAAATCTCCTTTGTCTTTTAGGTTATCTATTTAACTAAATTTTTTTCAGAGTCCTACGAATTTTTTCGCTTCGGTAAACGAAGTGGTATATATCTGATTGGTCTTTATTTATTCACTAAGGTTGATTTCATTTCTAATCTAGCTAAAGGTAGTACATCGTTATAGCTCAGGAGCTCTTTTCTGATATCTCCCTGGAGGTCCTTTTGAATGTTTCCAAATATATTATAGATGCTATAAATTACCAGAATATAAAGAAATAGCTCGTAGATTCTTAGACTTTAGGTGAAAATAACCACTGATCGTGATGCTGGCGACTTATCTGTATTTCTATCACCAAGGGATTCCCTGCATATTTGTCCAGTGCGACAAGCCAGCGGAGCGAGTTTAACCAGTAATGGTGAGAACTGTTAAAAAAAACTGCTGATCGAGGTTTAAAAAACTAATTGATAATTTTGCAAAGAAATTGATCGATAAGGAAAATAAAGCTATTTTCCATTTGCATTTAATTTTCACTCATTTCTTCATTTGTTCACATTTGATCATTTTATTCGTTTAGTTAAAAAATGCATAAATTTCTGCGCATTGTAGATGCTATATGTGGCAAATGTTATTCTACAGTTCGTTATATTGAATGCTTTTCTGGGTCCACAGTACACGTTTTGGGGCGCTGGTATTTTGTCGGATATTTGGAATGGCAAAGAATGGGAAGAATCGGGGCATTTTCCGCGCGTAACCCTATGCGATTTTCATGTAAATATTTCGTTTTTGTCAGTAATAATTAGGTGGCATATATATTGCTTTCAGCCGGCATGGTATCAAACGGCATGAATTCTATTCTTTATCTGAAGCAGACGTTCCATTAAAAATGAAATTCGATTGGTGAATTCGAATCTTTCTTTTCTTTAATTCCTAAATAATTCTAAATAGCTAATAGATAATAATAGTAATAAATAATAATTAATAATGACATAATATTATAATAATAATATTAATATATTATAATAATAATATTAATATCAATATTAATAATATTAATTATAATATTAATATTATAATATTAAATAATAATAATATTAATTATAATATTAATAATAATTGTAACAATAATATTATTATTCTGCAATAACAATATAATGCTAATATAATAATAATAAATAATAATAATTGTAAATAATAAGTAATAATAAATGGCGAAGAGATTCCTGGTATATTAAAGATAAGCAAACCAGAAATGGTGAATACTGTAGGAAAAAATTTATATATTTATATTTGTTTATATTTTTATGTACATAAAATCTCAAAATTGAAGCTTTTACGACTATTTCCAATTATTCTAATAATTTTAATCAATGATTTTCAAAAATTTATAATAAAAATGCATTTTGCATTTTTACAAATTCTGTTTTTTTTCAAAAAAATATATTTAGTTTCGATCGAATTCTTAGAAAATAAAAAAATTCATAGAAGTGTATTGGAATGCTATGAAATATTAGACGGAAAATTTTTCAAAGGCCTTTACTTTACTTATTTCTAATGCGCCATTTTATAGTTTTATAAAATGGGCATTGAGTTTATTTAATTCCAGGTTCGTGTTTTGGGAAATATTCACCGTTGGACCGTTCAATGCGTTCTAATGATCAATATGTTCAACGAAAAGATTTACATTTTTTTATGGTGGATTCTTTTTTTATTACCTTTCACCTCGTTTAAACTCTCAACTTTTATTCAATTTCAAAATTTCTCTTTTTAAAATTTTTATTAATATTTTACTAATATTGATAATAATCGTAAAGGAATAAAAATAATTTATGATAGTAATTAAAACAAATAAAATAATTCTAATAAAATTAGTACCACAGTTCGATTGCATTATTGTACTTTTCAAAGAAATAAAACTGTTTCAGGTGGTGGTTTATTCTTGTGGGAATACTTTCAATACTTTCTATGGTGTATTATACAATTGCTCTTTCGATTTCTGGAAATCAAAGCGATTTTGTCGCAAGATATTTGCGTTGTGCTGGTATATTGCCGGAAAATAGCGATTATCGAAACGAACGAGTTTTTATAGATTTTTTAAAAAAATTTTTGCGTCCTGATGGAGTATTCCTGTTGCGACTAATAGAGGTTGTTTCCGATTATTCAATATTAAAATAATTCCATTTTTGAATTTTTTTTTAATTCCGTAGTCTAAAATATTATGATCTATATGATTGATATAAAAAATAATCCTGTGTGGTATATCACCTCGGATCCTCTTATAGAGGCCTGAGAGTTGAGGCTTCCAGAGGGTTTGCTCAAGGGCTTTCAAAGGAAAGATAGAGAAGATTGGATGCAGTTCAAACTGCTGTTGTTGTGAAATTCGACATTAATGGCTTTAAGCGTTACGTTTTTACATAATGGCAGGAACGGCACTGAAATTAAACTGCCAATGTCTACAGGAATTGCTCAGAAGATGGTTTAAACTCTCCCAAGATCAGGTAGAAGATTCCCCAGGAAATCGTGAAGAATAATAAAGTAACGATCTCATGGGAATTTTCCAGAAATCAACCAGATATCATGGTAATAGACCAGAGCTGAAAGAGGAACTAGAGATGTATAAAGTAAAGGCTCAAGCAATCTAAATGGTAGTAGGAATATTAAATGATCTCCAAATTGGTGAAGTGATTCTAACATATTTCAGGAACAACACGGGATTTCTGTCCAGAATATTGCTAGGAATAGCTAAGATACTGCGCATTATCCCCAAACTTTGGTAGATTATTAAGACCTAACGTAGGAGGGAATAAAAAAAGAATTTTATGTATATACATGTAAAAGCAGCATTATAGCAGTGCAATATTGGTTCCCATTTCTTTTAACTGGTGCAAATATATCATCAAAAAAAGATCACTGAGGACCTATCTTTGTCACCAATTTCATACGCATCACTTCTAAGCTCACTTCATTAGTCAGCAAAATGGAAGAAACTGTTGATCATATTCGTAGTTGATGTCGAAAAAAAACAAAGAAAATATCTTTAAATAATTTTCGAAAAAATTTTTAATTTTCAGATGAATGGTGGCGATCTTCTCGTAGGAGAGATTACAACAGTTCTGTACAATCGGTATAAAAATAAAGTGGACAAATATGCACTATCAGCAGCCGAAAGCCCAAATACAGTTGCATCACTACAGCGATAAGCCTTTCCCCCTCTTCGCTGAAAAACCTCGATTCAGATTTAGAAGGAAACAGTTTTGGTACACCAATCGTATGTAGTATAACTGCCTATTTGCTTTAATTAATTTTTATGATATTTCTTTAAATCTCCAAAGGTCTCCAAAAATCTTTTTCCGTAGAAATCTTTTTATCATAAAAAACACTCCTCATGTGTGATTTTTCTCGGAAAAAGTCGCCCTCTGAGAGGTGAAACTCCTTGTTTTATTCGCAAAAAAACTGATCGCCGTTATTAAAAAATTGAAGCACGATTACTTAAAAATTCAAAAAAACTAGCACCCCTTTGAACTTCACTGCTGTATAAAGAAAATATGAAAACAATATCCCAAAGAATAAATGAAACAAGTTCGAGAATACCACTTTTAGCCAGTTTGAACCCCTCAGCAATCAAAGAAGATGCATCGTGGATTTAAAAAATGTTGACAATGCCTGAAATATTCGTATTATAATTTATGTTTTGTATTTATAATAATTAATTTTTTGTTTATTGTTTCTAATTTCAGCCAGCGTATGCCGTTGCCTTATTTGATTTTTTGGTAGAATAAAAATCAAAATAGATGAAAATAGCAAGTTTCGAGGATAAATTTACGAACTTTTATATATTATCACTGGCCTAAATTGCATATGGCAATAAAATATTTTTTATTACAGTCAATGATTAGAAAATGATAAATTGTTAAAATCAATAAATAATTATCGAAAGAAAAATTCTATGTCAAGGTCAACGCCATTTGCAAATTTGATTAGAAATTTACAAATCTAGAGAGGTATCTTAGAGAGTGGATCTCTCCGCCGGCCGCCTGAATTTCATTCTCAAAAACCAACGGCTCCTCGAATGATAGTTAGTCACATCCAGGTACATCTCCAGCATCACCAAATTCGCTGATAAAATTGTATTGATAAATTGTACTGATAAAATTTATTGCATAATCAAGCCACTGAGACAATTTGAAAATCAACGATATTGCTTTCGACGATATTAAAATGTTTAAAAACGAAATAAAAAAGGAAATTATTATTGTTGAGAGGATTGGCCCAATTTATTTTTTTAAATTTTTTTGTTCAATTTAATATTCTAAAAATTAAAAAATGATGTAATATCGAAATTCTTTATTTTTCAAAATCTTAAAAATTGTTTATTTTTAAATAAAATAGAAATTTATCGCAGTATTTTAAATAAATTCATTCGCATTTGCATTTTATTATTGAAAAAATTTTGGAAAGATTCATCGCAATTGCAAAAATTTTATCAACATTAAAATTATCAAAAAATTTTTTAAATTATCAAATATGATTAGGAGAAAGAAATATATATAGATTAAGGTATAAATAATATATAGAAGAAATATATAGAAGATCAATTATAGAGGGTCCAATTTTTATTCTTGAAATATTTGAAGCAGTAAACTTATCAACAAAAAAAAAGGAATAAATCTTGATGGTACCAAGAACTCATATCAGTACTGTCCATGTTTCTATTTTGAAATAATCTGTGCCAAAAAGATCTGAAAACTTTGGTAAAGCCAGTCAAATGGTATAGTAATTGCTATTAGAAGAAAATTAATGAAGGAAAAATTTGTCACTATAGAGAGATAGAAGGTCCATTGTAAGAGTAATCACAGAGGAACATAAATGCACGAGAAAAAAATAATACAGTGGTACTTTTATAAATTCAACTGAGCATCTGGTTGGCGATCTGGATGGCTTTTCATGATGGCTGGCACAGTTAATAATGCTTCATTGATCCTTTTAATCGTCGGAAAATTTTCTAGATTAACGCCAAACCTAAAAATAAATAACATTTATATTTGGTGTCAATTTGGTTCAAACGAATTATTTAAAAATTTTTTCAACTGGAAAATGAAATTTTTATGCTAAAAATTTTTTTCATAATCGAAAGATTAGAACTTTTCTCAATTTTAAGAATCCCATATTATTACACTAAAGTTAGGTGAATTTTTTAAAATTTTCGAGCTGCCAAATAATAATAAAGGACTTTAACATTGAAAAAACTCCAGCAGTGATTGCCCACCTTTGAGCGTTATATACCTGAGGTACCAAGCAGACGTCGGCGAGAGTGATCGAATCACCAAAACAATAGCTTCCGGCTGTCATGTGAAGCATCTTCTCGAGTTTTTGGAAGCCACTTTCTATCCATCGTTTTGCCCATATTTTGCTCACTTCTTGACCATCGAAATTATCGTTAATATATTTTAAAACTCCGATATTCTGAATTGGCTGTATATCAGCAATAATCTAAAATATGTAAAATATCGTCAAAAACGAGGAATGCCTCATATGAGCCAATAATTCCACCAAAATATCACAAATTTGATAACTGATGGAATGTGATCGAAAAAAAAAGCATCGGTTTTCAAAATACCTGCATTGCAATGGCTCGTACTTTCGCCCGTTCTGTGCTATCCTTTGGTAAGAGTGGCGAACGATCCGAAAAATTTTCTTCCAAATATTCAAGGATTGCTAGGCTTTCAACAAAGATCACATCGTTATGAACAAATGCGGGAACTTTACCAAATGGATTGATTTTTAAGAAATCTTGAGAGTTCTAAAACTATTTCGCTTAATAGAAAAAATATTTTCGAAAAAAAAACTGACCCATTAATGGGTGCAAATGCTTCTAATAAAGAAGAGAAACAACTCTGATATTTCTTCGCTACATTGCTTTATTGCTTTATATTATCACTAATATTTGATAATTTTGATAAAAAATTTGAAATACCTTTAGAATAAATTTCATTTCATATAAAAAAAGAAAGATTCGCAAATTCAAAAATAAAATATTATTAGACAATTAGAAAACCAACTTGTTCATCGTTGAGCAAATTGATCGGCTTGTATTCGTAAATGACATCTTTCATTTCGAGCGCTGTAATAAATAAAAATTCGCCATAAATTATAAAAATATTATAGAATATGCAAAACTGGTGTTCAGGCTAATATTAGGTAAGAAGCAACGAATCAGTGAGAAATGTGAGAAATGTTACTCCATTGCGAAGTATAGTGATAACTGCACACTTATCACCAAATGCCTTCCTAGAGAAAAACGTTCTCCTATTAGTTGATAAATTCGGACCAAACCAGAAATGAATAAAATAATAAAAGGGCAGAAAAGGCAAGTAACAAAATTACCAAACCGAGATTTCGAAAGGAAATAATAGTGAAACTCTGAGTTCATCCAATCTGTAGACCGTTTTCCAACTGCATAACGGCTAGGAATAATATGGAATATGATCAAATGAACATAGCTCGGAGAAAATTTTTCTTACCGAATCTTATCAAGTTCGTATTAAAAAATAGAAAGTAACATCGAACCTATACGTACACGCCATGAGCAAGAGCTTCTCCAATATGAATACAGTACCGGAATTTTCGACATACCCAAACTCAATAATTCCCTTATCGATGCGAACTGTTAGATTGGATTCTCTAGGCAATAACCTTTAAAACAATGAAAACATTAAAATTCAGCTACAGAAATTTCCAACATTCATTTACGAAACCACTACTCCATCCATAAACTTTTATTCCTGTATGCCCTATCAAATAAATAATACGATATATGCATTCCTGTATTTTCTTTTACTTTTTGTATTTATTATCCCTAAAGACCAATTGATCTGATCGCTTACGCTGCAAACATGAATTCAAATAAGAATATTTATTTATATTACTGTCAAGTTCAAGAGGGAAATATATGGGAAAATGAAGAAAAACGATTTAAAATCCCATGAAAAATGAAAAAAAACGGGTAAATCCAAAAAAATGACAATGACATATGAAAATATCAAAAAAAATTTTTTTACCAGTTCGTATTCTATTCTTTCCCATGTGAAAACACAAAAAAAAACATACGAATTTCATATTACAGCAGAATAATAATAAAAATACGAAAGAATCATAAGAATCATAATAAAATTAACATAAACCATGAATGATAACAATATAAATAAAAAACCGTGATGCAGTTTTATTTAGAAATAAAAACATAATTACCATCATCTTGTAAGATTTTAAAAAGTTTCAAAGGTGACATGCTATGCATTACTGCAATATCTTCCGTCGAGAATGAACCATCACAATATTTCGCATACCTTGAAAAAAAAATAGCACAGTTGGGTAGTGGAGAAAAGAAGAGTATGAAAATGTGCCCGAAATCCTGTTTAAGAAATGGTGAATGTAATGTTGTATGGAATGTTGTTTAATAGTGTTAACCACTCTAACTATTAACTATTCTTCACATATGTAAGGAAGGTTAAGTTATAGATCTATTTGGCCGTTTAGTTCAAAAAAATCACAAACTTCAGACGATCATCTTTTTTTAAAGCCACAGGATACACGCTCAATTTACGGATAAATCCATGAAACAGTCCAAATTGTATGAGTCGCCGTTCATGAACATTGTATCGTCTAGGCATAAATCGTTCACACCATTCTTTCATAGTAAATCCAATCTAAAATGATTCATTTATTATCACCACTCAGATGACAGTGTATGAATGAATTGAAAAGCTATTATGCTGGTAAAGTAAATGAAGAACATGATTTTCAAAATAGTTTACCTTTAAACTAGCGTACAATCTAAAGACATCGGTAAATGTGGGCCGAGTAACCGGGAAACTCTTAATACCTCTTCTAATTCCAACAAAATCGAGGCAACTCTCAAATAAAATAAAGATAATGGAAATAAATCAAAAGATAATTGAGATAACTCTTTAAAATGCCAAAAATTTATTTTTTCATTGTCTGTTTTTTCTCTTTGAATGAGGTCTCTTATTTACTTACTTTTTTCTTCTTCCATTGCACCATTTTGGCTGGTTGCATCGCTTATTTGGGTAATCTTTTCGCCAGAAAGGGACCAGTGATTTTCAAACAATTTTATTTGAATTTTAAAGAAGAATGTATAATTTAAAATAATATAAATTTAAAACATTAGTTCGAATAATTTAAGAAATAAGTGACAAGCAGGAATATGGGAACCTCATGGATATCTGTATTCAAATAGAAATCGTGCAACTTCTCAGTAGCAACATATGAATTAGAATACATGAAGAGAGGTAACAATGCCAGGAATCCATAAAAATGAAGATGCCGAACACAACGCGCAACAAGATCGACATCAATTTGAACCAACAATGAAATATCTTTAATACAGCGCACACCATCAATCATTGTAATTATCTAAAATAATCAATTTATATATAATTGATATTATCATTAATCATTTTATGCAAATAAATGGCTAAATAAAATAATTTAAGAAAAAGTACTGCAAAGTTATTTGCAAATTTTTAGTCCTAAATTTGTGTCAATAATAATACAAAAAACCTTCTGAGAAAGAATATCCATCTTCGTTAAATGACATGAAAGTTTTGGTGGTGGCATTCTTTTGAACATTGGAACCATATAAGGATTAACCTAAAATCAGAAAAACTTAAAATAGACAATAGTAAATGGGTTATTCTTTAAAGATATATATATATATATATATAGAAATAAAAAAGACTTTTGGTGGTTCAATTCCATGAAAAGATGGACAAAGTTTAAGATAAATGACAGTTCGATCAGCGACTGGTATTTTGCATTCACCTGCAAAACATGAAAACCAAAATAAATTAAATGAAAGAGTAAATCTGATAACAATTCAGTTTACAATTCAGCAAAATTTAAAGTCATAAAAAACAAGGTAAATTTTTTAAATCAGAAATTTTTTAAAATCATAAATGGTCATAAGAATTCGTGCAAATTTACCATAAGCATTAAGGCCTTCGAAAATAGCCAACATAAGATTTGGAAGTTCATCCTTCGATCGTGAAAGAAAATTATTTTCCTGAATATTTAAAAGATTAAAGAAAGGATTAAAAATTAAAAGATTTATAATTATTAAAATAGCAACGAAACTGTTTCTAATTGCGTAAGATAGGCTGCACATTTCTGCACCATAGGTTCATACATACAATCCACGTTGCTCTCTTTATCCACAACAAAACATAAATTAAATATATAACGGCCACGAGGATATTGTTCTGATTCTTAAAAGATCGTCGTTTTAAAAATGTTTCATTTATATGAATTTTTTGCAATATGCGCTGGAATAAAAAAAAACAAAAAGAAAAATTACCGATTCCAATAGCATGACCCATTACTTTAAAAACATGCCCCTCGTTATCTTCAACATGATTCACTTTGATCAGCCTTTGAAACAATTCCGGTTTTGTTATAATAGCGCTGGAAAAGGTATCGAAATTCTTTGCATCAAATAGTAACTTCGGCACCTATAATAACTAGTGAAACGTAAATTTACTATTATGAGATGATATAAATGAAATAATATTTGTGAAGATTTAAAGAATTGATGAATAATCATGAGTAATCAAGAAATTATCTAAAAAAGAGCTGAATTTTTATATGAATAGAAAAAGCCAAAAGATAAGAAAAGCTGGCATGGATATTTAAAAAAAGCCATACTTGAAATGTAATTACAGGACCTTTGTTGGAGTCAAATTCAGCAAAAATTATTGCTTTTAATTTCGGAACACCTGATGAATGAGGGAAAAAGGTATTGAGCGCAGAAGGCATTTGAAACTTTGGCATTTTAACTGAAAATAATAAAATGAATCGAACATAATCGAATATAACTTTAAAATAATACTATATTAACAAAGAAAATCATTGAAAAAGTTAGAAAAACTCAAGTTTTTTTCAAAAAAAAAACACTTACTTCATATAATTTTTTCTGCTCTTTTGCGAGCCTTGTTCCGATAAACTTCAATAAAATAAAGAATAACTCCGAACAAAGAACCGAAAAAAGCACAAAATATACAAGGTAAAGGCCAACGCTTAAAAAAAAGGATAATCTTGAGACAACTATAATTTTACAAAATTTATATCATTTTAAGTATAAATAAAATTTAGGCATGATAAGGAATATCAAAAAAAAAATCGAAAACACCTGCCACCAGCGATCCCAATCTAATGGAATAAAGAATGCTCCAAACCACGCACCAAGCAAACCACTTAAAGAAATTTTCTTTGCCAATAAGAGAGTTTTTGGTAAACGTCTAAGAAATTTTCATTAAATTATTTTTCATTAATTCGTATAATCTCCACAGGAAAAAAAAAATTAAATATAAGAAACCAAACTGATAAAGGAAGCACTCGATTAATGCAGGCAAATTCTTTAATCTACTTTTAGCAATAATATTTCTGAAGATACCTTAATAATATAAAAGAAAATTTGAATAAAAAAAAATTTTCCCTCAAATTACGCTTTAATATTGGTTGCAATACTTTATTAATAGTAATAAACTGAGGGATTTTTGAGAGGAAAAGAAAAAAACCTTGATGTGTAGATCAACGCGTCAAGATCGTCATATGATTTAATAACTAATGATAATGGGACAATGCATAACAACGACTGCACGACAGCAAATGCAAAAGTAGCTTGAAAATGGCTGAAAATAAAATACTTATGAAAGATTTCATCTTATCAGCCGAAGGATTGAACCAAAACGGAAATGGTGAAGTGGCGGTTATTCGAGGAGAAAATGGCTCAGAAATCAGAAAGACTAATTTTATAGGGTATTTGTTACAGAGAATACTTTATCAATGGAATTTTTAGAAAAAATTACTGAGCGCAATTTTCAATAAAACTATAACATTATCGAACCTACCGAAGTGTAATGGTCAGCCAGAAATTTTCTGCATGGAAAAGGAAAAATTAAATTCGTCCCTCATCAATCAAATATAAAAAACCTGAAGAATGGTGCACCAAATAATACTGCGACAATGTAAAAACATGCAATACCAGCCAGGAAGCTAAGAAGAACGCGTTTCACAACCATCCATCCAACGACTGCCCAATTATTGCCTCAACGAATGCCTGCGAATTATCTTCTCGATACAATTTTCAATTCCTCCCTAAATAAAATTATCAGACACTCATCAAAACTAGGAAACAACTGCAATACCAACTAGCGATTTTAAAACCAATATAAATCCTCGCCTTCAATTTTCCACACCAACCAGACGAACTACTAAACATTGCAAAACTAGTAATTAAACCCTCACTCCATAAATTTCAAGGATACAACCAATATTACATTTCTCTTCTACACCAATTTCGATTCGTACTTTTCGACTCAAAAGTTGCGAATCACTTCTTTTGTACATTTTTATCACAGTACCACTGTACATCACGATACCTAATCGTTTACAAAACCTACGTTTCAAAAAAAGAGATAACATATTAACTTTCATGAACTGCGCATTCCCTAGAGACATTATCGTATGACAATTGCCATAGCTAATTGATATTCACATTTCAAAATAGGATTCGGCTAAAAGGACAACAAAGGTATGCAATTCGAAAGGCGTGCCAGGCATAATTGCCAAGGAACATAATGAGACTGCAAAAATATCACCAAGATATTTATTTCTTTACCATATATTCCACAAGCAACAAACATGCATAATTATTCTTTTTTTCTACGAATCATATATAGAATATCAAATATATATTTCACGAAAAAAACAAAGCAATATAATGCATAAATTCAGTGTGATCACTGATCTTTATTTCGTAATAAAAATAAAATAAAAAATATTCATATCAGTATTTATTCAATTTTTATAACCTTTTCCAATTTTATAAAAAATCGCTGAGATATTAGAAATATGATAAATACTAAAACTGATTACGACAGGCATTGAAAAAGACTGAAGAAAAAATTCACAAATTCAATTTAAAATCATACATTTCAAAAATTGTTTTTTGTCGTGAAGTATTTACGGGGGAAGACTTGTGAAGTATTTTAAAAAGACCAGTGCCAACATTTATAGGAGTTCCCAAAATAATTGATTCACTTACACCCGATATTTTATCTTCTTGAGAAAAGAAAGCAGCTTCGAATAAATGATCCATCGTTTTTTCGAAAGACGCAAGAAGAAGCACTGATTCTTTCATTTTCACGAGCCCATTACGAGTAATACCCAAGACTTCACCCCTAAAACAAAAAACATTACTCAATTGAATTAATTTCCTTTATATACCAGCATTGCCAATGAATAATAGAACGATAAATAGCAAAACTCACCGAAAAGTCATATAGTCAGCAAGCAACGTTACATGTCGCCGATCCAAGGTTATACCATGATTTTGCATTGTCGATAAAATTTCTTGGATAATTGAGGTTCTAGCAGCTTCAATTCCAAGGACCTAAAGTACTTAGAGAAGAAATTTTACCTAGGAAACATGCGAATCACATGCATCTGATAAAATTATAAAAGAACATACAATTTGCAACTGCGAATCGATATGTATATAATTTCTCTTGAAAAACTATATTTGACAAAGAAAATAAAGCTATAAAAAAAAAATAATAGGGAAGAATAATAAACTTAGTTTCCCTCAAACCTTTGCAACTGTTAAAGCATTATTGAAAGTTGTACGACGACCATCAACACCAATGGTGGCCAAAACCTCCAGGAAACTGTTTCCTTCAACAAGTAATTTATATGATTCTCCTTTTTTATCATCAGCATGAATCACGCAACGCGACACTCCTCTGATACCTAAAAGATGTAAACTAAGTTTCTATCAAATAACTAAAATTTTGATATGTCCATAGTTTACGTTGAATAGCAAATTCAAAAAATAAAGCAAAATTAACCTTTAACAATTACTTTGCCAATGCCATACTTCAAAAATTGTAAAGCCATCAATTTGGAACATTTCTCCATATCTGGAGGTCTGATAGTAAGTATTGTTTTCGATCGAACTTTAACCTTCAATAAATCAGATCAAAATAACGTAAAAGTTGTAAACTTTGCAGAATTAGCTGGGTTTATGAAATTTTATAGAACTTTGATGTGGGATAAGAGGAACAAATCTGAACTGCCACCTATGCTTACTAGCTATCCAAAAAGCACGAATAGGATAGGTAAGTGATTGCTCCACAGCTTATCTGCTCCGGTTTCGGACTCTCTCTCCCATAACATCGGAGTAATCAGAAATGATGAACGACTTATCTAACAGTTAATAAAAGATAATCATGTGTAATAAAAAAAGCACCTGTGATGCTTTTACTGTAACTGGCAGTTTTGCAGAGCATATCGAATTCACTATAGAATCCATGGTAATTTCAAGGCGAAGAGCGCGTACCAGTGGAGCATTTATTTTCAAAAGGATGAAACAATCGTCTGGAAGATACACGTCTTCCAAATATTCACAAATCTCACCAAGAGTTGTCGTCTCAATTCTTGCTTTAACAAGCCTAGCGAGATTTTCATTAGTTTCATCTACTAACGCAGCTGTTATTACTGGAGTTGAAATGTCCTTGACACCATCAATTATTTCTTTGATTCTTGGCACTCCCTGGAAAAACACACATTAATGGAAATGATCGAATAAATCTGAGCAATAATTAGTGAATCACCATTACTGCAAATGAAAAATGCGCTTTTCACTATTCACTTTTAATTTTAGAAAAAAGAAAAAAAATTTAATGCACTTGAGTGATATTCATAGAAGCAACACCAGCGAAATGGAACGTTTTCAGCGTCATCTGTGTTGACGGCTCACCTGAAAGGACAATAAAATAAATCCTAATATGAAGCGCCGTGGTATACTTTTTACTAGACAACGGAACATTAGAAATAAAGCTATCAATTGACTATCCGTTTGTACGGATAAGGTCATGTGATGCGTTTGGTACCTGCATCCTGATAAGATAACCAATTTTTATTAAAAATGGAACTAGGATGGTGCCAAAGACCCAATTGTGCTTCTGTGCGCAAATGAATCGTAGACCAATGGATCACTATTGCCGAAATTCAATGGAGTCAGAAATGACGGATAATGATGTTATTAATTTTCTGTGAAATCCAAAACATACTAACCGATACTAGTGGCGGCAACTGCACCGACAGCACTACCAGGCTCTGCAATGGCGCGCTTTAGCTTTTTGTCGCAAAATTCAACGAAAGCCACTGCTTGCGAATGCGAAAGGCAATTTGAAACGATTAGTTTTTGCCTATAACGATTCTGAGAAATGCAATCGTAGCATTTGGCCCGATTGCTCCTAAATTCAATGCACGAATATATTATACACGAATATATGCCTTTTTATCATAAAAATAAGAAGAATAAAAGATAACGATGAATTAGACAAAGATATGACCAAGTTGCACTTATTAACAGAATTTTTACAATAAATAAATCTGGATGGAATGAAGCAGAAATTTACTTATGCTTATTGCAGTAGCTTGGTATAGAATAATACTTAGACGTTTTGTCAAGATGCCCAAAAATAAAATTTTCGAGCTGTTCGCGGAATCTCTGATATTTTCCACTACCCAATTTATTTCTGATGGTAGATGCAACCAAAGTTCGTATTTCCTCAATCTGCAGTCCACCTTCATCCTTCCATGAAAAACTGTAAAACTTCAAATATTAACAATGGCTAAACGGAGAGGAATAGGAATCTCTCTGAATAATACCTCGTTACATAATCTTTTATAAAAAAAAATAAAAACAACGTAAAATTTTGTTCAGCTATTGTTCAAAATTATGCACATGGTGAAGAAATAAAAAATAAAATCATTCAAAAAAATTACGGAACAGTATTTCTTATGTGTTCCAAAACGTGTTTGAAATCCACAACATTCCCATCTTTGGCTTCCATTGAAGCAGGATCGAGTCCATCTTCTCCAAAATCGAACTCAATGATCTCGCCAGTTGACGAACGTACGGTACCATCATAATTAACACACAAATCCTGCAAATGTTCTTTTTTATTTTCCACTCATAAATAATAATAGAAGATAAATTGAATTAAATTAAAATAAATAAATAAAGATAAATCGAACCCTAAGCAAAATGCATGTTTTTCATTCAAATAATCTAAACTTACTTCAATACACTTCACAAGCCGTCGTTGCATATAACCAGTTTCTGCAGTTTTAACCGCCGTATCCACCAAGCCTTCTCTACCTCCCATCGTATGAAAGAAAAATTCAGTTGGTGTAAGCCCAGAATAAAAACTATTTTTCACAAATCCTTTCGCATTAGGCGTTTTTTCCCTCCGTTCAAAATGCGGAAGTGAACGACCCTTAAGGTTATCAAATTACAAGTGAAAACTTGTAAAAAATGAATAATATATTATGCCTTCTTACTTCGAATCCATCCGGTGGTCGATGACCAGAAATAGACTGTTGTCCCACACAAGCGATCATTTGTGAGATATTCAGAAGAGATCCCTTCGATCCACAAACAGCCATAATTAAAGGTGCATTATGACTAAAATATCAAAGAAAAATAAACTTTGCATTTCACATAAAATATCAAATGAAAATATAAAAATACCTCGAAAGAGTTCGCAAACATGCTTGACCAGCATGATCTCGAATAGCTGAAAGTTCTTTTAAAATAAGTGCTTCAAGCGTTTCATTTTCCGTAAATCCTGGTTGCACTTTCAATCGACCCTCTTCCAGGCTTTTAATAAGTTCGTCACATTTTCCATAACCCTTTGCTAATAATTCTGTTTGCTTTTCAAGCAATTCCGGGCTTGGCCGAACATCACCGATGCCTGAATCATAAAAACCAAAAATTAGTTATTTATATATGAAAAAAAACATGAAAATGTGAAAAACTGAAATTCAATATTATTAAATAAAAAATAGAAAAATTAAAAGTAAAGTTCTGGTGAGAATCGCAAAAAATCACCAATGGAAAAACCACGATTTGACAAAAAAACTGTTGCCATACGCGCAAGTCGCCACATTGCTCCAATAGCAGCATCTTCACTGAAATCACGAGACACCAAATAAAAAATATTCACTTTACTACCAGAGCCCAGTAATGCTTTGTCCAGAACTCCAAAAAGCAATACACTATTACGAATAATTACATATGAATCCTGAAATTAAATTTAACCGAAGCAAAAACTGAGAGCAAAATGCTTTTCGATTTTCGATATTTTCGATTTATTCATTTGGTTTAATTTTTTAAAGAATCAATGCAAAAATCAAAAGAAAAACGACCGTCAAAAATCAGAAATTGTGAATGGTTAAAATTTTAATATTTGTTCCTTATTGCACCTTTAAAATTTTAATACAAAATAAACAAATTATAAAATAAATAAAAAATTACATTATTACAAAGCTCCTCGTTTCCAACATAATTCTTATTTTTTGTAGTCAAGTTTAAATTTACCGTCGACTTGATATCAGGTTTTATGATTAGTTCAATAAGCTGAAAGTAAGATATATAGCACTTTTATTGAATCAACGATTAACAATATATTATATAAAAATTAACAATGGGAATTAATAATAAAATTTTATAAACGGCGATGTACAGAACGATATGACACCATAGAAGAAATTTTCAACGATGCAAAACTTCACATTTTACCAATTTTACCTTATTCATATCACAATTAGTATTTGTTATAATTAAAATTTTGTTTAAAAACCTTTTTTGAACATATCATATGAACATATCAATAAATCAAAAACCTGCTTTCCAGTCCAAAGCTCGATTGGTTTAAGTATAGTTGGAGGTGGTATGCGTATACGAGTTTGCTCCTTAGCTTTTGAGTCAATTATGGCAGCTGCAAATCGATGCACTTCAGATCGTGGAAAGAAACTATCCTTATGAGTTAACAAATAACCACCGGTGATGAAATCCTTAAATAAAGAAATTCGGGAAAAGAACCAATAAGAAAAATTATAATTAAAATAATAAATATTAAAAATAGACAAATTGTTGCAGAAAACGAAAACATAAAAAAGGAAATTCCAATATAATTTGCAAAATAAAATGAGAGCATTAGGAAAGAATATTACTAATATTAAATAGCACCAAATTCCATAACGAAAACAAATAAAAGAATAGTTTTTGCACATAAATAAATTTTATAAATAGGAAAATAAAGAAATTTAACCGCCATAAATCGAAAAGAGTAAATCTTTCAAAAAGATAACCTGAGTTGCTGCAATAAGGGGTTCACCAGATCGCGGTGTGATCAAATTACTTTTGACTCCCATCAATAAAGATGCTTCGGCGCGTGCTTCATAAGTCTGAGGGACGTGTATATTCATTTCATCGCCATCAAAATCGGCATTATACGGCGTGCACACACACTCATTAAATCTAAAATTTTAAACACCGCATATTATCGTTTGACAAAACAAGAAACTCGACAAAAAAAAAATTCCAAGTTTTAATGAGAAACTTTTGTAGAAAAAATGACCTGAACGTTCTTCCAGGCATAACTTTCACACGGTGAGCCATTATTGATATTTTATGCAAAGAAGGTTGTCGGTTGAATAAAACGATATCATTATCACTGATATGACGTTCAACAATATCGCCCACTTTTAACTGAGCTGCAGTTAGCTTTCGATTGGTATATCTGCAACAATTAAAATCAGCGGCAGAGCAGGATTCGATGCACCTTGAAATACTAAATTTCCAAAGATTTGGAATAAATAAAGCTTTCCGCTATACTATATTATCTATTTTGAATGGTTTTTGATTCATTAAATATTTACTTTTAACAACAATGTATATATATATATATATCCATGAAATTATCACAAACACACCGTTGATCTATTCTGAACTGTTCTGACTGCTATGAAAATTCCATTTTTTATTTATCAATATATTGATTGTATTAATATTAACGCTTTAAACAAAGCAGAAAAACTAGCAGCAACCTAACTTTTGAGAAATATGATGTTGCGATATATTGAAAAAAGATACCTAAGGAAGCGTTTATTACCCGTAATTCGATCGACCACATGATTAGCACCCGGATGTACATCATCACCATTTATTATTAACTTTCGCAAAAGTTCTATATTGGCTTTATTGACGATTTCTGGAAAAGTAAGTGTTTTTGCAATATAGATGGGAATACCAACCTGGTCAATATGCAAATTCGGATCTGGCGAAATGACCTGAAAATATGCATAAACTAATAATCAATCGAAAAACTATAAGCAAAATGAACAAGTTTAAAGTATACAAAAGTATACAAAATAATTTTTGTTTCTTTCTACTCAATAGATTTATGACATATGGTACAGCAGTGTTGCGTCTTAAAAAGTGTATTTACATCGGGATGCAATGGCGCTAACTAGTGGTGCTCTATTCACATAAGAAGGATATTAGAATATCACTTCAGATATCACTTCAAATATTTGCAACCCACCGTTACGAATTTCATCGAATTTGTAGTTGCCTTCGATTCAATTAAACGGCACTTTGGAGAATACTGGAAAGAGATCATTCGACTCATAAAGGTATATCAGCCTCCGCACAAGTTTATATATGGGGAATAGACATTCTCCTTCGAAATAAGAACCAGTAAGAAATAAGAATTGTTAAAGCTCCGTTTTACAATATTGCGATAGATTATATAATGAGCATAGCTTGCTTGTACTCATTAGGCCTACAAATTTCTCCAGAGCATCACATCATATCTTGAATATTTTGAATATCTTGAAACTGATGATGTAGTTCTTTTTGTTGACAGTTATAACAAAATATAAATAAACAACGTGTCAACAACTGCAATGAGAATCGGAGTGAAGGTCAATGTAAAACGAAAGCCATTTCGTATAATATATAATATTCAAGAAGCTGATAAAATACCTATTTTTATAAATTCATTGCCGATTGAGGATTTTAAATACTTGGATGTCTGATTTTAATACTTGGATCTACTATAATGCCAAATGAAGTTACAATCCGTATAACGGTAAAAGTAAAGGTAAAATGCGTTTTTCAGATCAACGAAGGTCTTTATGGAGCCGTCGCGAAATCACCATAATAACGAAAGTTCGCATCCAAATAGCTACGACTCGCTTGATCTTAATATATGGCTAAAACATAGCTAATGGAAGATATTAAGAAGTTATCTATTTCTGAACCCTCAAATCTAAGATATATTATACTGAACCGTCATGCGGATTAAGCCTCGCGTGACTCCATCCCTTGACTCAAACACCCATTAACAATACCATCACAGAGCGTCACCTTCATTGGTTGGGTACGTTCAACCACAGGAGTTGATACATATTTCGTCACTTGCCAAACTCTGTGGTAGTTGGCGTCAAAATCGACCTAGGGCAATAAAGACCTGGACTGATAGGGTTAGAAAAGATTCTGTGTAGGCGGATCAGCAATATAAACGACGGAAAATCGTAAAAAAAGAATAGCTTGTTGTTCTCAGCGATGGCATTGGATCGAAAAGCTTTGAAACGTCTTACTATAGCCACCGGAATCAATCTAACCACTAATGTTTTATAAAAAGAAAATCTGAACAATTATTTGATTTCATTCTTAAAAACCTAAGAAAGATTGAAAAAGATTACAGTTCGGCCAGAGAAATCCACTCTCTTCCCAGAAAGATGTCCTCGAAAACGTCCTTGCTTCCCTTTCAGTCGCTGAGCAAATCCTTGCATATTTTTTTTTGGCTGCAATTCCATTGGAAGACCACTGATTTCGCTGTTCATATATAAAGCAATTTGCACCTTAAAAAGTTAACCAGCCATTAGAATAAGATCAAATAAAACATTTGCTGAAAAGAAAAGCCGAACCTCGAAAATAACAAGCAAAAAAGAATAAGAAATAGAACATGAAAAGCATAAAAAATTTTTTGTGAAAACCCTTTCATAATATTTTAGAGGCAAATCATTAATGAACCCTTATTACTCAACACTTAAGTGGCTCCAACGAAAAATTATCTTAACCCCTCAATAGTTAAAAAAAAACTAGAATTAAAAAGCGCAGTGAAAG
>UYYG01000120.1:0-94613 GCA_900625125.1 Dracunculus medinensis | reverse complement strand
CTTTGGTTATCCGGCACTCAGGACGATCCGCTGCAATGGAATTAAGCGAAGTTTATTCACTACAGCTACAAGTTAGAATTAAAAATCGTGGTTTCTTTTGCGATAATTCGTAAATGTTTTGCTTGATATCTGACCATTCGCTGAAGATTCACCTAATATCTCTTAAAATATTCTTACGGCCACAAAAAGCGAAAAACGACAACAGCATAGTGAATATAATAAGTGACAAAAGGCAGTATTCATAAATAAGTCATTATTAAACAAAGAAATATTTCATTCAGTTGGTGGAATCAAAAAACAGTCCAAGATATTTGCCCAAGTCAAAAAACACCTTTAAGGCCCAAAAATGCAAAAACGTTGATTGGTTTCTGAAAAATATTTTATAAAAAACTTCGCTTTGACTTAATAAATGTCCATCCTTGAAAAAATGAAACCTTGAAAAAATTTAATTGTCTTACCTATCAACAAAATCTTCTGACTTCACCGTTTTTATGCTCTTTCGCATCGGCCAAAGGATTTCATTAGATTATGTTAACTGATCCAAATTCATTTGCGAATTAAGTTGGCACATCTTGAATCTCATTAGAATGTCAGAATTTGCAAAAAATAAAAAGTAGAATTTTGTTTGTAGAATTTTTTTACTTATACGTATGCACCTTCACGAAAATTTGGCATTCACTAGGAAAAATTTTGTCCACAATCGCATTGAATAATAAATAAATTTATAGATTTGCGCTAATAGCAAACTAATAGCAAACCAAATTATCGAAGGAGAACATTGTTTGTGTAAAGAATAAAATTAATGAGTAATAAGAAAATAAATAATTTTAAAAAGAATTGATGATGAAAGAAATGAAAAATTTAATAAAAATTTATTCAGTTTAAATGAGATTTTTAACCCAATAAATTTAATCAAACACAAATATAATAAAATCGTTAATTTTTATAAATTTCTTAAAAATTTTTATTTGAAATCTCTTTTTTTTCATATCATTTAACCTTAAAATTGCACATTAATAAAAATGTGTAAATTTCTGAAAAATTAAGCATTCAGCATTCAATTATGGCACAATAAATTAATTAAAAGTAATGCTTCTAAAGCGGTTGATGCTGAATTGCATATTGCAAGTAAATAAGTAAATGGGGGAAGGCTGTGGTGATAAGAGGTTCGATTTCCGGACTGCCATAAGAGAAAACCTATCATTAAAAAAAAAATTAGGATGGTTCTGGTGACTCCCTGGCAGAAATTTCTAAAATTTCGAATTAACAACGGATCGAGCATGACCAGAAATGCTGAACGATAATCACCTTTTTTACTAAGTAAGCATGCAAGTACCAAAATGCTTATTCGAGAAGAATACAAGAACAGTGTAATTCGAAAATGCATTTCCAATTTTAAATATAAATATATCGTTTCTGTTTTTCTGGTTTTTAAGGAAACAAATCAAGATTTATATATTATTGCTGGCACAGACCTTGGCTTACAAATAAAAGTTCGCCTCAGAATTTATAAATTTTAAATTTTACAAATTTCATTGTAATATATTGTTAAAATATATTGTTTGGTCCAGAAAAATACATTTCATTACATTCATTATCAGCTTTATTCGTAGTAAATTTTGTGAATTTTCTACAAAAGAGTATCGTATTCTTCTATTGTCTCTTTTACTTATCTTTATTAATGATCATTATTAAAGGAATATAACTCTCAAAGCATAAGAGTGGCCTATACCAAAATGGCCTATGAAAATAGTGTAAATGTTTAAAAGTAGAGAATAGAATTGCGAAAACCTAGAAAAGTGCAATATTGTTGACAATTGCCAAATCATTCAAATCATAACAAAATATGATAACACATATCGAGATCATAATATGACACACTAGTATAAGATATAATCATAATATAGTTGCACAGGAGCTCTGACTTAGGAGTTCAAAAGAAAAATGTCGATCTGTCACCATGTTCTCCACGTTCTTCGCGAACTCTTTTAACAGCAATGATAAGGAAATAAGAATTGCATGACAAATTGTAAGAATGATAATACAAGGTAAAAAACTTTGATTTTGACCATGAAATAATTAAAAGGCACTTATTAAGATAATTTATCGAGGTAGTACCTCAAATAAAAAAAGCACCAAATGCAGAAGTACCATTAAACCTGTGCTTCACGCCTTTTAGCTATCACTGCACCATTACTTCGGCCATAATTTTCCTGAAAATTTCTCATTTTATATTTAATTTGAAGGAAAAAAGAACAGATTATAAAACACAGCCGGTTCATTTAAGCAGCATCTATTGCATGCGGCAGCGTTATGGTTGAAGCAATGGTGCAATGGTGTAATACGTTATTTTTGTTGAGATATTTAGAGTCGTATGTACGAGTTATTTGAACGGAAGTGAATCAGTCATTGGAAGTAGGGGTCGTACTGGTCACCCATCTGTACTTCTATCTGTACTCCATCCAGTGATTTATTGCTAAAAATTTCTCGTCTCATCCCAGTAGAACGAGCCTAACCAGAATGATTTCTAACCAGCCCTTTCTCCTCTTTTTTCTATATTTATATACTTCGGAGGCTCAGAATACCATAAATAATAAAATTTGTAAATTATCATTGAAATTCAGTAGTAAAAGGCGTTAAATTTTTGATTAAATTTAAAGTCTATAAAATAAACGAACATCATTCGTCCGACTAGTTTCGCGTTCAGTTGTTGCTAGCACCCTTCGATTTGGACTTATTATACTTGTAACTCGAGTTTCACTGCGATTCCATTCATCATCTTTTGATATTAAAGGTTGAATTGATCGTTTAATGTACGAATCTGCTCGATAGCGACGTGTATTAGAATTTTGGCGAAAATTTCCACCTTCTACCCTAAAAGTATTTAAGAGATTCAGATAATTTGCAATATATCGAAGAAGAAAAAATTAAATGGACCAAATATTCTAAAAAATTCACGAATTTCATTCGGTTTGCTCTATTCATTATAAGGACACGAATTCTTTAAAGAAAGTCGTTTAAAGGTTTATAGGTGCATAAGTTCCTAGCACCATTCATGCTTCATTAATAGTTATTCAACCTATAATACTTCACTTTTCCACCATAATCCCACTTAAAAGCAACAAGCCTCTTGTTTATGAGAAACCATACCGTACATACTTACATTATAAAGAACATAACAAGAATGATGATAAATAAGATGGAAATGCCCAAAAGGCAGCCTAAAACAATTGTCCAGATACGATAAGCCGATGAGACGCCCTGAAATTAGTCCAAGCATATAACTGGTCATGTTCGACATTACCATCTTGTTGTATCAAAAAATAATTATCGAAGTTTTATTCACTTTAAAGATATTAATTTCGAAAAATTAAGGCATTAAAAGATTTCAGTGGTTGAGGTAGTTGTGGAATATATTTACCATTAATTGAAGAATAATTCGATTATTTGCACCAGAAGTGAGGAAAAGTTCTTACCGTTGTTACTATTTTTGTTGGTACATAACATCCTGTTTTATTTTCATTGAGTCCATTTGGACATATTTCACAATTTCCTACCTGAATTTATCTATCAAAACTTCAATTGATCATATTTTATAATAAATTGAATCCAATAGACTAATTATGTTTTTTTCGTGTAAAATAATTTATTTGAACATTCAAATTCGAATTAAAAATCTTGACCAACAAACTCAAGTAAAAATTTACCTGCTTCCCGGCATAGTGACATGAACTCATAACACCACTAAGCACCGATTTACATGCTGCATAAAGTGGATCTACTCCAGAGGGGATACATAATAAATCACAATTCGGACCAACTTTATCACCAATACATTGCACACTGTAGGACAATTGAAGTCTAGAATCAAAGGGACATTTAAAATTACTTGCTCCACGAAGATTCAAAGATCAAAAGATCAAATCTTTTTGCTTTCTTACTATAAAGCATTGCTATTGAGGAATTGAGGAGTTTAACCTTGACATGATCTTGACCTGTTGTATGCTTTCGATTAATAATTCTTTCTTGAAAAACTTACGTAGTTCCTTGTAAAAGTCCTTGTTTTCTTCTTGTCACCATCACTGGGGTAGAACCTTCAGTTGTAGTAGAATAATCAGCCAAAGATTCAACGAATGTATCGACATGCACAAGAGAATTATAGAATTCGAGTTGTGCTGTCAATTGGTCAATAACAACACCAAGATGGTGGACAAGTACATCGACAGCCATCTGAATTGAAAATTTCATTTCGATTTCATAATGCAATTTCTGTTTTTTGTAGATATATATTCATTTAGATATTAGGGAATAATTGTGAGATAAATCAAATGATATAATATAGTTAATTAATCTGCTAATAATACAAAATGATTTAAATTGGCAATTTGGAATAAAGAAGTTTACACAAAATAATTCTATTTAATAATTTACTTATAACTTTTTTGCCCATTAAAGCAGTTTTCTGAATTATCAGCAGCGAGAATTACCTATGACATAATTTAGCACAAACGTGCGTTCGATTGCACCACCTCTGGTTAGGCAACTGTTAGTATGTCAGAAATTTTTGTCAGACGATAGAAGAAAAGGTGGCACGCCAGCGCTACCGTGATTTTTTAATAATTCCTATCTGCAGCATGAGTTCTGCCTTCCAAAACAATAACCTAAGCCATTATCCACTCGGCTAATCTAATTCTTAGCAAACAGACCATATTGACAATTTTTTCTTCATATTTATACCGTATTCTGTTAAAATTTTATTGCTGCAATATTAACATAATTATTGCATTGCTTGATCCTCTTTTGAATAAATAATTAATAATTTAAATGCCAAAAAGCAAAAGTTTTTTCTTTCAGCGCAAGATGCATTAAAATTGGTTAATTTGCATCTTTTCTAAAATTTTATTATCGAATTATTTCAAATATTTTCCTGCAGAATTTTTTATTTTCTTATGCAATCTTTTTTTTCTTATAAACCCTGGGAATTTTTCCCGAAAATTTTTTCCGTATGAACAATTAACAATTAATAATCTATAGGAATTGTAAAAATATGTATGTATACCGGTTTGCTGGTCATATTTAAAACATGAGGTTGAGTCCAATTTCCGCTATTAATTGATCCACTAGCCATCGGCACAAATTCACTTGCTATGTATTGCACTGACTGGCTGAAAAAGTGTAATGGTCCTCAAAGTGTCACCTCACCCACATGCATATTCTTGCTGAACAGTGGATCCACGCAATACTATTAATGCTATTACTATTAATGTTAATATTATTATTTTACCATTTTATGCTATCTTCAGTAACTATTTTCATAATAATGCTAATATTTATTATTAAATCAAATTGATCTGCAAACAATGGAATAAAAAAATGCCTTCTCACTGAATCTCTTTTGAAAAAATATTTTCTCCCGTCTTTCATAAAAAATTTATTATTAATTTATATTAATTTTATTAATAATATTATATTAATAAATTTATTATTATAAAAGCTTCTTATTTATTTTTTATACAGTAAATATCGATAAGCATAGCTCATAAATAAAAAAAAACTATTTGACGATTCTAAATAATTTTCAAATGTGCAAAGAATGGATCTTGAATGAAGAAAAAAGTTTGAACCGCCGCTGGTCCAACATAGCGTAAAATTGGTTTGAATTGAATTTAAGTTGTGGGTGCAGCAAGCTGATCCTTCAGATCACTTCTAATTCTTTTTTCTTAACTGAAATAGTGGTTGTTTTTAAGGTACATTCGTCATATGCTTGCGGTGCCCAAAATCACGTTGAAATCACCAGAGGAAATGTGCCGATCATCTGATTAATTTGTACCATTTGAAAGCAAATTATATTAAATGAAAAACTTCTCGAAAATTTAAAAATTCTTCAAAAGGCTCACTTAAAAAAATTATTTTCCAATTGCTTTTTTCCCCTGAAATTCTTCTCAACCGCACTAGCAATTTAATTTAGCCTATCGCCTCAATTTTTTCTATGCTTCAGCATTATTGGTTAGACTCGCTTCGTTAGCTTGTTGGAGTGACCACGCGACTTGATGATTTTGCCACTTGGTGATAGAAATATGAGTCGCCAGTATCTCCTAGAAGTTTGAAAAACAGATTGTTCCTTTCAATGTAGAACCGCAGCATTGGCGCTCCGAACTGAGCAACAACCCACTAAGCAACTCCCTTTTGCTTTCGTCCTTCGGTTGTGTAGTGCTTTTGTTGGATTCGAACTCTTACTATTCTCGCAATCATCTTACCACAGTAGTCCACCAAGATTTTTGGCTTACTTTTATTGTTTTATACCTTTTGGCCTTCTTAGTAGTACTTTAAATTTCATTGAAAATATAGAATTCATAGAAATTTAATCATCAAATAGTTTTAGAGAATTTTATGATTTTATTGGAATTTAACGAAACCAATCGAAAAGTTTCTGTAGAAATAACGGAAGCGATATAATGACATCGTTCTTTTTGTATTAATGTTTGAATCCTCTATCGATGCTGCCTTTTGCCAGGAAGATTTCATTTAATAAATATAGAATAGCAAAAAGCATCACCCGAATTTTTTTAATGACTTACTCCTGTCTGAGATCCAAATTCTTGCTTCTCAACACGATAAATGAGTGATTATTCATTGGACTGACCTTCCACGGATTCGAAAGAGATTTAGTGTACTAAGCCTGTTTAGTTGTTTGGAAACAAAAGAATTTGAAGATTAGGTAATTAGATGGAAATTTTCAGTGAATTTTTATTTTTACAAGTTGAAAATCTGGAAAATATTTGGTGTTGAAAATAATTACTAAATTATTTATAGTGCTCCGCAAAAATTTATCGTTTTTATTGAAAATTTATAATTTATCTATTATACTAGATTTTAAGGTATACAGCAACCTTTAGCTTTTCGTAATCTTCAAATGTTTTGCATAAATAAATGCTAAGAAACAAAAATTTTTAAAACCCAAATAGCGTGTTCTGTGGTAAGAAAAAAGTTTGGGAAATGCTGGATGCATCACTCAGTCGTGCTGCATCTCATCATTCCATTCCATCAGATTGCTTAAAAATAGGTATTTTAATAATCTTAGTGAAATTCACATTACTGAGTAGAAATATACATCTTAATAAGACGATTAATTTCTTATTACCTCATTTAATTCAGATTTATCATTAAACTCTTGCTAACTTTTTTGCATAAGGAAGAATAACTATTTTATAAGCTTATCATATATTATTATAAGCGTATGGAATATTGAAAAATAGGTGAAATAGACTTTTGGTAGATAAGGATTTGGAATAATTAAGAAAAAAATTTTAGAGCGTCAAAATTCTTCGTAAAGTGCACGTCGTGAAGAGTAAATGAGAGTAAAGAGTAAATAGGTTTAAAAAAACTGGTTTGCGCAATTATTAAAGACTTAACGATTTAATAATAAAAAGAAAGATTTAATAATGAAAAATAAAAAAATTATTTACTCAGGTGCAGACATGATGATTATGAATGAAAATAAACAGCTTGGAACACCAGGTTGCAAGAAAGGGCAACTTTTCCCTTGTGGACAAGCACAGGTCTTATCGTTAGGAAGACTCAACAACGGATTGCTGTATGCTTGCAATCGCACTTCAACTAACGCACCGTTTGATGAATTGTTAGACTGAAACCACTATGCATTCATAACGTATGAGCAGTAAAAATTACTATATTTCTAAATTTGTAAATTCTGAAAATCCTGACAAATAATTCATTTATAGTTTTTAGTTATTCTAATTTCTTTAATTCATTTTAGAACTTACAGTAACAATAGGTTTATTTATAAAGGCAGATTTTATTGGATTTTGAGCTTTTGCGTTTTGGTTCCCATAAATACCATTGCCATTGCCATGTAAATAACCATTGTTATTCTGTTGTTGACCATACAATTGATTTTGTCTATTGTAATCGTTACCGGCGAATACTGAATACTGTGGTGATGGATTAACTACATTTGCATATTGCATTCGTTGTTGTTGGATAAAATCACCATTGCCCATAAGCGACCCATACCTGGCATGAATTATTATTCATAAATCAACTATAATATTCTAAAAAAAGTTCCAATTGGACAAATAAAATAGGAAAATAAATTGGCTGAGTGGGTTATCTCATTTTGGATAGCAGATGCTGCTCCCTGTTACTCCCAGCAGGAATATACCTATCCTTCGAAAATCTGGATGCTACTGGTGACTCAGAGACAAAATTCATCTGATCCGACAAGCTGGCGAAGAAAGCAAGCCTAACCAGAAATATTTAATCTATTTTATTCCATTAATGTTCATTTTCCGGTCTGATAAAATTGGCCTGAATTTGTGGCAAGATAGTCGCTGCTCTCTGTTTATTTTGAATCTGTTGACCATAGTTGACCTTTCTCTCATCCTAGAAGTGTTTTGTTATAAAAAAAAAGCGAACCTTTGTCCTATGTATCGATTGCTATATTGTGAATTCGTCAGGTAAATAAAGGTGGCGAAAGGGAGAATAGCGTATGCTTGTCTAAACATCACTAAAATACTATACGAAATGTGCTATCGGAGCTGACAGGAGGGGAGCGGCGTTGTGCAAATATATCGGCCAGAAGGAATTCTTGTGTATCCAAGGAACAAGCACACACACCATCGCACATACAACAATGTGCACACAAACACTAATTTGCACTGGGCATACAAATATCTCTTGAACGTACCTTAAAAATTTCCACCGATCGTAACGCTCGATTTCAAATGAAAAAGAAAGGGTTCAGGCGGTCGAATTATAGGCTGGATGGTGAATATAAATGGGCTTTGCGAATCACTCGGATTTCGATGGGTTTTCTCATAATAGAAGACAAATCTTAGATAAAGTCACTCGGCTGAAGTCCTTTGCCTGAAGGCTATTCTGCGAAAAAATTCCGTAGCCTGCTTAGAAGCAATTTAGATTAGTCAGAGTTATTCAATATTTTTTGTAAAACATTCGTGTGGAAGTTCAGTGATTTCAGTCGAGTTATCCAATTTTCAATCGTTTAATTCAAAAAGATATTTAAAAGGTTCCAACAAATCAGCAATTCTTTACTTTTTAACATCAATAGGAAATGTATTGGAAATTTTGGCAAACAACAACTGCAGACTTCTACATGATTACAGAAAATTTTTTATGGCCACAATTGAATTATCAACGCTTTCTTTAAAATTAATTTAATGGTGCAGCAAATCAATTTGTAATATTTGAATTGTTTAAAATATTATCTTCCTAGCAGTTCACTTTATCGATGAGACTGCTAGGAGGTCAAGTGAAAAGTTGCTTTGGCTGCGGAATAGAAGATCGGTTTTCGCCTCTTGGCAGAAATAAACTTGTCACATGGAGGGAAATTCGGGCACTACTGAAGATCCAATTTCGCCTCTACTCGCCTGCTACTCTGACGCGTCCAATTCTAATAGATTCAGCCAAACCTGAAACGTTGCTCTATGTCCGACTTGTCGCATCAAGTAGAAGACAGAAATATTACATATTCCAAATCCACTTCTAGCTTGCACCATGCTAACTGAAATGATTTATTTCTGTATGAAAATCATGCTGTAAAAAAACTTTATAATTTCTTTTTTTAATGTACTATAATGTTGATCAACCATATTTGTATAATTGTAGATCGAAAATTAGGTATTATAAACTAGTATATAATATAAAATATACATATGTTTGAGTATGTCCTCGAAAAGCTCAGCCAGAACATGGAACAGGAAAATCTTAGAAGTTATTTGATATACTTCAAAATTAATATCTTTCATTTCTCGATTCTCCTCGAATTTCGTTGAATTCAGTTGAACCGCCGGTCAACTAAGATCCTCCTATTTTCCATTCATGGCACCATTGCACCCACATTACACCAAATTCCACTATTTTGTACTCTTTTGTCCTGGTTCGTGCCTCCTTCAAATCAAATGTTGCCAGTGAGTTTGCATTCAAATTTATTTTTAATTTGCTTTGTCTTAACACGAATATTTGATTACGGTAATGCTATTTTTCATTAAAAATACTATTAAACTATTAATTTTTTGTTAAGTTCTTATGTTATTTTTTAAATTTATCCGCTGAAGTGTTTTGGGTGAGCTTATTGAATTGCATGAAATTATTGTCAAGAATGATTTCTTCTAGCATCTCTCACCATTGCTGGTAAGGCTGGTTCCAACGCCTACAAGGCTAAAACGCTTCCAAGCGGAGGTCGACAGCCATTCCTTTTTCCATCGTCTAAGTCCATATATTGCTGGTCCGCCTATACGTTCAAAATCTTTTATCACCGTATCAGTCCAGGTCTTAATTGGCTCGCTTTTGACGCGAATCATCACACGGTTTAGCAAGTAACAAAATATGTGTCAACTCTTGTGGCGGGCGACGGAGAACGTGCTCTAAACAACGAAGGCTATGTCCTGTGGTGTTACTGCAAATGATATTTGAGGGAAAGTGCAATCATGTGTGTGCGATTTTATCTGCTCGGCGGACCTGCATGATGTATCTTGGATATGAGTGGCAGATAACTCCTTAATATTCCCATTCTCATTCCCATTCCTATCAGCCATATCTTGCAGCCAAATGGCAAGGTCGAATGAAGTAGTATAGATGTGGGTTTTCATTTTGATATTGATTTCGCGACGAGTCCGTAAAGGTTTCATCAGCCGGAAGAAAGCATTTCTAGCTGCCACCATCCGGGTTCGTTTCTGGCTTGATCATTTGGGATTATAGTGGATTCAAGATATTTGAATCCACTATATGTAAAATATGAGATGAAAATATTTTATCAGTTTTTGATATATAAGACGAAAAATTTTTTATTTTATTTGCATTGATCATGAGTTCCCACTTTTGCTGGATTTGCTGTCGTCATACGGTTTAGCATTATTTGCATTTACCATAACTTTCAATAAAAAAGACAACATCATATTCTAAATCTGTTATTTAGTGTTATTTAGTACATATCGTGTGGACTGATTTGTACACTTCTTGAATGTCGTTAAGCAATATGCATTCTTCAGTTTATCGCATAGTTGAATATTGTAGGAGAAAAAGCCAGTCTTTATGTACACCAGTTCTTATTTCGAATGAATCTATCCCCCTGTACATAGATCTGTGCCGATGTACGCCGATAAAATGCCTTTAGGAATCGGACGATCTTCTCTGGAACACTTTCATGCATCACCCTCGGTTCTATCAATTGAATCGAAGGTAGCTGTAAATTCGATGAAACGAATAACTGTGAGTAACCGATAAGAAACATGTTTCAATACCCTTCTTAACGTAAATATCCTGTTAGCACATCCTGGTTTAAATCAGCTGATTAGGTCACATCACCTATCCCTGTCTTGTATTGCCATATATTCAATAGAAGAGAAAGAGAAATATTTTTGGAGATGTGTAGTAAGCTTTAGTAAGCTTCCTCTATTATTATCACATGTCCTGTCCTGTCATCTTTTTTGGAAATTGTAAACTTTGCTGTAATCATCTGGTATTATTTCTTTTTTTTTACATCAGAAAGTATATTTGTTGAAGATATTTGTTGAAGAGCGATCGGCAACATTTAAAGATTTCAACTGAAGATCATTTTCTTCGAGAATTTTAGTGACCTTAAGCTTCTGGTTGATAGAGATCATTTTCTGTTGGCGAATCGCAATTGCAACATATAGCTGGACGAATTTGCGTCAAGTTAAGTTTGTCCCAAAAAAAATTCCTTTAACCTTGAAATTTTTTCACAATTCTCTTATTTTTCTATTTCTCTTATTATTTTACTTTCACTTCTCATTTTGCTTTTGCTTTTATTAATTTAATTTAATTTGTTAATTTATTGATAACCAGCCAAGCAGGGCGACAACGCCATGTGCTTGTATTAATAATAACAATTAAGATAAGAGAAAAAGAAAATACAAAAAAAAAATATAAACAAAATTAATTATAAAACAATATGATTAATATTAACAATTAACAAATAAAAATTAACAATTTAAAGAGGAAATTACAGATCAATATAATATAGCACAATTCGAAGTAACATATATAACCTGAAGATGAAATCGAGATTTCTCACTTCTTGCAGTTCTTGCCTGTTGTAAACTCTTCTCTTCTCTTTTTTTTTGTTTTTAAATAATATCGTAAATGATATTATCTTTTTTTAAAGACAGCCAAGGATAACGCACAAGCTACATCGTTCGGTAATTTGTTCCAGTAGTTAATAGTACGAATAAAGAAGTCATGACTCCTTGGTTTAGTTTTGCATATAGGTTTTAGTAATTTTAAGCCATCAGTTCTTGTTGGATTCAAATTTAGTCTAAAGTTGTAATATTTCGAGCAATCTAGTTTAACATAACCATACAGAATCTTATATGTGGAAATTAAATCTTGTTTAATTCTACGAACTGAGAGAGAATCCATGTTATATTGTAGAAGTATTCTTTTATAATTAAAATTATAATTTTTATTAGGAGAGAGGTGTCTTAGAAAATATTTTTGGAGTTCTTCAATTATTTTACCTGTTTTGCGATGTCTAGGGGAGTAACATATAGTATTGTAGTCAAGAAGAGGCCGAACGAATGCTTTGTATAATTTGATAAGAAAACTTTCAGTTTTGTTCTTAAACGAACGAAAAATAAAATTTAGTATCCTTGAGGATTTCTTTATATGGTTCTGCATTGAAGATCGAAATCGAGATTTTCATCCATGATTATTCCAGATCGGAGATATGTGAGACTCTATTGATTAAATTACCATTTATAAAAAGCTTAGGAAGATCGAATCTTTTAGAGCTGATGTGAAGAACGTTACATTTTTGAAAGAAAAAGGTAATTTGCCTGTCGTATAGCCAGTCAGCTATTCTGTTGAGGTCTTGGTTGTTGCTCAACTGGTAAGCGCTGATGCTGAGGTTCGATTCCTTGCAGGAGTAAACCTGTACAAAAGTCCGAGTGATGTTGGCGACTCACCCGTACATCGGTAGAGGGAGTTAAACAGAATAAGAAATCCCAGTTTATTTCTGCGAGGATAGAGTTAAAGATTTCATAATTACAGTGACGGTAACTTCTAGAAAATCTCGAGGGAGGTGAATAACGGTCTAATTTTAATGAAGCATGAATGATATTGTGATAACTATTATAAAAAGGTTCCAAGACTCTAATACTATCAACAAGGGAGGTAGAGGTAGCTAACACAATATCTAATATAGTGTTGTACCTAATGGCGACCTTAACATGTTGCTCTAGACCAACATAGGTACCAAAGTTTAGAAAGTCCTCTTCAAATTTATTGCTACTTTTTAAACAACTATTTTCCCAATCTATGTTTGGCATATTAAGATCACCAACAATTACATAATCGGTACCAATTAATTTTAATTTGAGTAACAAGTTGTAAAGGTCCCTAGTGAATTTGCTTCCATAGCCCGATGGGCGATATAGATTTAAAAGGGAAATATTTCTGTTATAAAGATTAATTTTAATTACCAAAGATTCAAAAGAGGAGCAAACATAATCATCGAAGGTTATAAATTTATAATAATCAGGAATAAGCATGATAAGCCCACGAATATTTGAACTATTTATTGCTCTATCCTTGCGTGATACTATAAAGCCGTCAAAATTAGTTCGCGATTATCAATAGAGTCATCCAACCACGTTTCATTGATACAGAAAATACTGTTTGGGTTATCAATCCAAGAGTCTTAAGTCACAAAGTTTATATTTTAAACTTCTTGCGTTAAAAATATATAAAGATAAATTACCTCCTATTTTATCAACCTTACTTGATAACTTGTCCTAGGCTGCTGCACACTGATGAGAATATGGAATCAAAAAATTGCTCTTCGGTGCAATCCATTGGAGAGGCTGCCTGAGTTCCACTATTTGAAGATTTCTGATGATATACTTTTTCAGATTGAGACTTTGATTTCGTGTATAACGTTCTTTTCGCAGCTATTTATCTAGCAATAATTCTCTTTTCGTCAGATCTTTTCGCAAAAAATTTCCCAGAGGGAATTCCAGAGGGAAAACTTCCAGAGGAACTTCCAGAGGGAAGAGCACGATCGAGCGCACATCTTTGTTACGCAAAACAGAAATGGCCATTTGTTTATCTTCGAGACGAATTTTAAGTACTCGTGGCCTCCCTGTCCCCTTTCTTCCATGACGACGAACCTCCTTAATAAATTCAGTCTTGAAGCCAGCGACAACTACAATGTTTTCTGCTAAAAGCATATCGGCAGTAGCAGATTCATCATCCGTAGATTTCTCTGGAATGTTTATGCCAACTAGACATGGTTCTTTTTCCTTCTTTTCAAAATATTCTTCAATGGTTTCCAATACTTGTTCAGTTTCAATTTTTGTTCAGCTCGAAGTTGCCCAAAGACGAAGCTTTCAAATTATTAATATCATTCTTAAGTTCTTCGTTGACCTTTGTAAGTATTTCAACAGATCTAGTTAAATGCATAATTAGATCTTGTTGTTTTTCATATTTCTCAATAATGAAAACTGACCTCAGATCCTCGATAGTTTTATTTGAATAGCTAACATCATTATTGGAAACGGCCCCATAAGCTACCTTTTTCAGTGCCATTTGGAATTTCCTCTTATCTTACAAGTGAACGGTATAAAACAATGAGATCAATATACTTTGAAAAGAATGTCTTTCAGACGAATGTAATAAGATTAATATATTCCTTCTATAGTTTAGCGAAGCACATTACAATAAAATTATTGCTTGTTTATTTTTCTTAGATCGGACAAATTCGATAATTATTATTTTTTTTGTTGATTTTCGTTAATTTTATTAATCAGCCAAAAACCTTTTCAAGGTAAAATTCCATTATGTATTTTCGTTATCTTTATGATTTTTTCTTTTATTTCTTAGATTAGTGAAAATTTTTTTATGCTTTTGGTTTTTTAAATGAGCAAGAATTATTTTTTTTAGAGATGATTTGTTACCTTTCAAATAAAAAAGTGTTATTTATTTCAAATTAGGCTCCCATGAACCCTGTGAGAATCGCCATGAACCACAAGAGATCCATATATATATATATATTTATCCACAGATAGCGGACAGTAAGAGGAATCGATTTTCTAAATAGAGTATTTTTATTCATTTTTACTGAATTATTTATTTTTGGATTTTTTTATAGAGCATTATTGGATAGAAAAATTTTTTATTGTTTTCTTTTCTTAATTTTTTAAAATTTTGGGAATTTATGATTTTCATGTTATTCTCATATCGTTTTATTTCATTTCATTTAATTAATCTATTTTAATTATTTTTCATTATTTTTTTCATTATAAAGACTAAATTTCCATAAAAACAATTTTGTTACTCAGAAATTTTGAATGCGCTGATAACTTTTCGGCTTATAGTTTGCAAATAATAATACATAAAGAAGTGAAAAGATGGCTGAGACTAGAAGCAAGAGTGTTTTCAAGCTTTCTTTAATTTTCTACTTTTAAATTACAAATTTTTTTATTTGCAAGCTAGAGTGAGTTTTTTGTTTATGCAACAAAATTAGTAAATTTTTTCACAAATCTCTTATTTTTCTAATTTATTATTTTCAGTTCTTATTTTTTATTTTTTATTAATTGTTTAACTTGCTTATTTATTATATATTGCTTATCTTCTTAATTCGAATTAAAATTCGGAAATCATCTTCGCATTTTCCTTGATTTTCGCTCATTTATTAGCTAAAAAAACAAATCTTTTCAAGGTAAGACTACATTGTCTTTTTTTAAAGTTCTTTTCGGTATTCTTACTCTTTTCGTTTTCTTCATTTATTTCTTCACTTTATGAAAATTTTTTTCCAGATTTTTGGTTTGATAAGTCGGCAAGAATTATTTTATATTTCGAAGCAATTATTGAAATTACTGCATCAGAAATTATGTAAATTTAAATTTTTTTTCATTAGCAAATGTTAAGTATTTTCTCTTTTTTTTGATTTAAAATTTTTTTATACTCAGCTTTACAATTTTATCATTTATAACTATCAGTGTTCAAAAAATTACATTTATTTAGCCGAGATCTTTCAATCTTTCAATATTAATTAGTTAATAATATTTATTAGTTAGTAGTCAAGATTAATCTTTCAGTATTCAAAGCTTCCTTTTTTTGCATAGGGAAAAGAAATGTGGATAAATTTTAAATTCTGCTGCGTAAACAAAAATATAGTCCTCCCAATATCTTCTTAAAAATTAATTTATGTTTGTATTCTTAAATTTATTGTTTCAGACATATAACGTTAATTATTCATCCGGTCCATGTCGCTGGAATCTTTGCTAGAACGATTTTATAATATGTCATGGCCTAATTGGATTCAGCCTTATGTTGAGGTATTACTTTTATGGATTTCATGGGCTATTGATTATATTGACTGGGATTACCTCGAGGTTTGCTTTTATTTTTTGATATTCTTTATTATTTTGCTTTAAATATTTTTAGATATTTCTTCGTTCACATAAAAATTTTCTTTTTATTGCGAGTTTAATGGTGAGGACTCTGTTAATTTTTTTTACTCATGATTTTTTAAGTTTTTGTTTATTAGGTTATTTATTTATTTATTAACTTTTAAAAAACTTGCTTCCACTTATTTATATTTATGTGTAGTGTCATTTATGTATAGTAAAATATTCTCTTTTTCTGTCTTTTCTCTTTTTCTCAAAAATTTTATATTGAAATATCTGTGGAATAATTAATGTGTGGAATATGGAAATATATTAAATGGAAATATATGAAAGAAATAAGGCAAACTGCAGAATTTTGCCTTTAATAGTGGCTTAAAACTATTTGTTATTCCTCAAAAGATAATTTCTTTATTTTATTTCTTTATATATATATATTTCTTTATTTTTTTGAATTTTTTTTTGATACAGTTGTGTATTGTATTTAAATATCTCCATTATCTCATATTGAATTCTCCCCAAAATGTGAAACTCTGTTATTTTCTTCCAACACTCCACCATACTCATTGGTAACTTCTTAAACGCCACTTGTCCTATTCATATCAAGTATCATTTTATTATTAAATCATTTTACGCCACAATAGATCTCTCTTTAGATCCAGCTGTAACTCATTACTCTCTAGCCCCATCATATTTTCTTTTCCACTTGCTGTTGCCACATATTTTTTAAATCGTAAAGCATGGAAATTCAGAAGATGTTAATCAAAATGAGGTTCGAAAATGTTTTAGCCAAGTTCTGAGGTCCAAGAATATAATCAAGCGTCTATTCACAGAGTGGATCTTTTTGAAATTCAAATGACCCTTCTAATTATAGACTTATTAGCTTAACATGCGTTGATAATAAAGTACTCGAAAGGTTGTTTTGCAACAAATTGCATACTTATCTTGATGCCAATAATTGCGCTTGATTTCTATCATATCCTCCTATATCTTCCTATCAGCATGGCTTTTATACAAAAATTCTTCGCAAATATTGACAATGGAAAAACAATATCAGTTATGTATCTGGATTTGGTTAAAGTTTTTGATATTGTTTCCCATAGCAAATTATTGATCACTCTTAATAGTTATGGCATTACAGGGGATCTGTATAACTAAGTGTCAGATTACAGATTACATAAAAGATCGTCACCAAGCTATATGTGCATTTTTTTCTTGATATGACACCTGTTAAATCAGGCGTTCCTTAAGGTAATTATATTGCGCCATTGCTTTTTTTTATTATTTATTATATATAAATGGTAAATATCACCAAAGTGGAACTAAATTCTACCATTTATCTTTATGCTGATGATTGTAAAATTCATTATTCTCATAGTAGAGCAGATAGCCTATAGCCTATCTCCACTGCAGGAGGACTTCAAAAGAATAGCCAACTGGCTATATGACAAGCAAATTACCCTTTCTTTCCAAAAGTGTAGCGTTCTTCATATTAATTCTAAAGGTTTCGATTTTCCTAATCTTTTTATTAATGGTAATATAATCAGAAAAGTCTCAAGTCTCATTTCCGATTTTGGAATAATCATGGATGAAAATCTCGATTTGGACCTTCATTGCAGAACCATAGTAAAGAAATCCTCAAAGATACCAAATTTTATCTTTGGTTCATTTAAGAACAAAACGACTAAAGGTTTTCTTATCAAAATGTGGAAAGCGTTCATTCGGCCTCTTCTTGACTACAATACTACATGTTACTCCCCTAGACATCGCAAAACAGGTAAAATAATTGAAGGACTCCAAAAATATTTTCTACGACGCCTCTCTCCTAATAAAAATTATAATTTTAATTATAAAAGAATACTTCTACAATATAACATGGATTCTCTCTCACTTCGTCGAACTAAACAAGATTTAACTTATAAGATAAGTATGGTTATATTAAACTAGATTGTTCAAAATATAATTTTAGGCTAAATTTGAATACAGCAAGAACCAATGGGCTAAAATTACCAAATTACGCTAAAATTACTAAAACCTATGTGTAAAATTAAACTATAGACTTATGATTTCTTTATTCGTATTATTAATTACTAGAATAAATTACCGAACGATATAGCTTGTGCGTCATCTTTAGCAATCTTTAAAAAAAAGATTAGATGTCATTTAAGATATTATTTAAAAAGTTCACATCAAGCAGAAGGTCAAGCAGGAAGTATGAAATCTCGATTTTTACCATATGATTATATATAATACAGTTACTCCGTACTATATTATACCAATTGTACTATATAATATTATTCTGTAATTTCCTCTTTTAATTGTTAATTTTTTGTCATATTTTCTTTTTTTTCTTATCAATTTTTATTATTTATTTTTTTAACTGTCGTTATCAATACAAGCGTGGCATTATCGCCGTGCTTGACTAGTTTTCAGTAAATACATGAATTTATAAATAGATCGAATCGAAATACACAAGAATATATTTTTTCAGTACCTTGCCTGGCTTTTCCTTCCTATTTTCATAATTTTTATTATACCCATATTGGTACTTTTTTTTATCTATGGATGTATTATTTTTTTACACATATATCGCTTACGACATCGTATACGTGAGGCTTATGCAAGTAGTTACTGGGATGGTGCACGCATAAGTATAACTTCATTTTGGGATGCTGTTGGATATGTTTGGCATGGTATGTATTTATGCTAAAAATTTATGCTTCACTGCTTTAACGTAAAAATATTCCCAGCAATGCTTCATTTTAACCAGTTAATCCATAATTTTTGCTTTTGTTCATAAATTGGCCGATTCAAAATTTTTTTTAAACCAGGTAAACTTCTAATTGCTCTATCTAAAAAAAATTTTAATTGTTTAATTTAGGCTATGAAATCCACGGTTTAGAAAATGTGCCAGATAGTGGACCAGCTTTATTTGTTTATTATCATGGCACATTACCGATTGATGTTTATTACGTTATTTCCAAGTGTTTATTGTATAAAAAGCGTACTCTTCATTGTGTTGGAGATAAATTTATTTTCAAAATACCTGGTTAATTTTAATTTCGAATGTATGTAGTAATAAGGCCACAATTTTACTTTTATTTTTGCCAATGAAATTTTAATCCTTTAGCATGATTATAAACAATTTATATTTAACTGAGAAAATTGATTCAATAGAATTTTTTTAACATTTTTTCAGGCTGGGGAATGCTGTGTAAAGTATTTTTTATAACACCTGGCACTG
This sequence comes from Dracunculus medinensis, assembly GCA_900625125.1. NCBI lineage: Eukaryota > Metazoa > Nematoda > Chromadorea > Rhabditida > Dracunculidae > Dracunculus > Dracunculus medinensis. The sequence goes on along the minus strand of UYYG01000120.1, from coordinate 74,966 downwards.
TTGAAGATTGCATCAAAAGGTTGAAAGACGGTCATTTACTTTGTATTGCACCTGGTGGTGTTCGTGAAGCGCTCTTTTCTGATTCATCAAGATATAATCTAATTTGGGCTCAACGTTTGGGGTTTGCAAAAGTAATTATCGGTTCATCAACGGTATTTTTCTTTTTAAGTTGATCTTGAATTAATCATTATTCTTCATCAATATTTTTTAGCATTTTTTACCATATCACTGTTTGCCATTTATTTTAACTTTTTTGCACTTCACTCGGTTTTACTACAATTTAATTTGTTCCTGTGGAGTCCAATCAGTAGCAATGAGATAGCACTAATGTTTTAAGAAATAAATAGAATTGTTGAAAATAGATTGAATAGATTTGGAAAAAGATTGATATTTTTTATTCAAAAAACTTTTGTTACTTGTACTTTTTATAGCCAGTTATCCCCATGTTCACTGAAAATTGCCGAGATGCCTTTCGAACTCCGCGCTGGGGAAGAAGTTGGTTCTTAAATATATATTATATATATATAATAATATATATAATATATATATATATATATATAATATTATTTTTTTATACATTATCATTTAATATTAAATATTTAAATATACTTTTAAATATTTAATATATATAAGTATATATTTATTTAAATATTTATACTTTTTAACATTATTATATATTATTATTTAAAGTTAAAGAGATCAATTTCTTTTTTTTTATAAATAACAGAAATTTTCAAAAACGTTTTGTTTCTTTACTGTTAAAATTTTTTCACTTTCAGCTGAAAATTGCTAAAATTATTAGTTCCAGGAATGTTTCGATGGATCTATGAAAAAACAAAGTTGCCTTTGTGTCCAATTTATGGCGGATTTCCGGTAAAAATGATGTTAGTATCATTACATATCATTTGTTCACCACTTTATCTATATCGATTCGTTATTTCATTTCAACTTTTCTATTTTTTTTTAAAAAATTTTAGAACACATTTGGGGAAACCGATTGAATTTGCTTTCTCATCAACACCTGAGGAGGTCAAAAGTCGCATGTTAAGGGAAGTGCATGATTTAATACGAGCCCATCAAAGGCTTCCTGGTAGTATAATTCGAGGAATATTGCAGAGGTTATTTCAGTTTCATACAACAGCGGATGCTTCATCTAAAGCCAAGACAAATTTTAAAAGTCCATTAATTTTTTAATAAATACAAGAAAATTATATGGTTTATTTTTGTTCTATATTTTCAAATATTTAACATTTTACTTTTAAGGTTTCATAATAAACGAAAGTACAATCGAAAGTTACTCGTTGAGGAAAGAAGTGGAAGATTTTCATCAAATGGATTAATTCCCGAAGCTGCAAATCTTTTGCAAGGTGGTGAGTGTCACAGTTCAAATCAAAAAGCTTAACTCCTAACCGATTTTGTAATGTTTGATCTTTTTATTCATTTTATCTGCAATGACATGTCATTTCTTGGTCGTGATGGTTTATTTAATTCTGTTTATCACAATTTGCTATTATATTGCTTTTCCTAATAATTGTTAGCGGTTGATACTTGAGTTTTAGTGTGATTTAGAGAAAAATGAATTTTTCCATCATTATCACATAAATATATACAAATAATAATATCCCACTAAAATTGATGAAATGAATTGAATAACTTAACTTTTTACAGCATTTAGTTGATTTATCTTATTTAATTACTACTTATATATTTTGTGCTGTAGCATGAAATATTTAATGCAGACTAATGATATTGTTAGTCCAGTTTTTTTCGTGGTGAGTGCCAGAAGCAATATTTTGCTCATCGTACAATACAGCGGAGAATGGGATAATTCAGGCGTATTCTTTCTGTTATACAAGGATTTTTATCATTACTTATTTATTAATTTATTTATTTATTAGTATTGTGTTACACGTATATTTTATAAGAAATGCTGGTTTTATTTATTTAATTATTGGTACTTTCTTGGCAAAATTTTACTATTTTACTACATAGCATATTTTTTCAATCTACGATTTTTGATTTTTTTCTGTGGTTTATGAATTTTGTCGGCGAATTTTGTTGCTTTTTCAACAAAAACAAAAACAGATTGATCTTTATTTCTTTTCATTTAGTTTTTTACTGTTTTATAATCGACTGAATTCGAAAATTTATATTTTCATATTTCAATATGTTTCTTAACTTTTTGTAGCATTTAGTTGATCTAGCTTATTTTATTGCTACTTATATATTTTATGCTTTAGCATTTTGCCAATCTGTGATCGTGTGAATATGCCCACGTCTTGTTTGCGTGGCTTTTTTTCTACAATTTCTTAGAAATTATCGTTTTACTTTTGATAATTTATTTAATAACTTCCGCTTTTGTTTTGTATGAATTTATTTAAGTGCCTCTTTGTGAATTATAGCTTAGGGTGGTTTGTGGAAAAAAGCAAACAAATTATGCAATGGATTTTTTATTGTTGCAATCTGCAAATTTGCTTTATAAAAATTTGCTTTTGGCATCATCCAAAAGATTTGGCCGTTTTGCATGATTTATTTTGCAAAACCACAATTTTATTGAAAATCAATATTTTTGTTCAGAATGGGTACCGTTGCAGTGAAGAAATTTTGCCAGCTTGGTACGAGTCCATTTGCTTGAGGATAGACTCTCATCGTCTTTTGTCGCAATGTTCCAAAAGCCTCATACTTTGGAACATTGCGACAAAAGATATGGTATTTTGTTGGCAAAAGGACGAGCAATATAGTGGATGAAAGGGGAGCGATATTCAATACGACAATTTTTACAAGTGATTCTTTTTTCGTATGGTTTAGGGTCGCTTTGCAGAATTATAGGATCGTTTTTGGTGGTTAATGCTAATTATTGTTATTCCTGGTGTAATTTTCAATTCTTTATCGAATAACTACCATAATCACTCCACCAGTCCTTAAGTTATAGTGGATTAGAAGTTATAAATGCAGCAGACCACCAAACCGTCTTCGAATATCGGGCTTTGGTATAGGTTGAAGGGATTTATCTTGTACAGGTATCTCTCCAATCTTTTTCTGTTGCCGTACAGAATCCACCTTTCATCACAAGTAAAATTTCGTTCTAGAAAAAGGACTTTTTTGCGTCGTGCCAGTAACGAGCAACAGGCCTCGAAATATGTTGACCAGTCAATTCCTGGGATATATATTTGTCAAGTTTTTTCTTCTTTAATTCTACTCATTCCACACGGTACGAAGTGAAATTCCAATCTCTTGCGCAATTCCTTTTAGGATCAGCCTCGATCATCTCCTTCAGAGATTTGTCCATAGAATTTAAGGGGGTATCTTCGAAACCCATATTTCAAAGCTCGAATTTCATCAAAATCATTTTCTCATCGTTTTTTCTGTTAGAGCACTGCCATCAAAACTTGCTTGCATGTTATGAGCCACCTCCATCACTTGATTATCCAATTTAAATTCTTAAAGTGTCACAGCTTGAAAATCATTGCATATTAAATTTGATCACCCAAAAAGATTAAAATCACACCTTATTAGACTGCGAAGAAGAGAAATAAGATTCCATAACAAGTCTCGCTATATCATTTAGATTGACTATTTCGCCTCTGATTGGAAAATTGGAAAATCATATGGTTTATTATGCATTGAATTGAATTCGTATGTGAAATTGTTGTTGGTCAACTGTAGTTAATTGCTTGATCTTATCGGAGCACTGATGCTGAGGTTTTACTCCCTGCAGGAGTAATTCTGTTCAAAAATCAAGGTGGTGCTGGCGACTCACTTATCTTTTATCGCCAAAGGGCTCCCTGGTATATTTCTCCAGTGCGACAAGCCAGCAGGGCGAGTTTAACCAGTAATGGTGAGGACTATTTAAAAAAAAGACAAACGCTAATTATGTGCTTCCGTTCAATTTGAATTATTTCTTTCTGAAAAAGGTTCGACTCTCCACAATAATGATATTTCAACGGAAATGATAGTTTCTCATTTAAATCTGTGAGGTTTGACCTTCCCATTATTTATGTATATATTCATATATATTTAAAGACAAATGATTGCCTTAAAAAATGAAAAATTGCGAAATTTCAAAAATAGGCTTGGGCTTGAAGAATGAAAAATGATTTATTTTGACTTGTTCTGATTTCTTGGCTTGTGCGATTATTTCTTTGTATTTCTTTCTACGAAATTCTAGTATATGTTTTAAAGCCGATAGAATAGAAGAAAAGTACTCAAATCGTTTTTCCAAATTCGCTTTAATTTCATCAACAGCTAACAAGCCGAAATTCCCCTCATGTTAAATATTATGGAAAAAAAAGAACTTATACAAATGAATAAATAAATTACAATAAGGATTTTCGCCAACTATGATAATAAAAAATAAAACTAATAAAATCTATCTAGCTGATAAAATCCCTCTTTTTGTAAATTCATTGCCGGTTGAGGAACTACGTGATTTTAAATACCTTAGGTCCCTTCTAATGACAAATGGTCAGAAGACGATATTGCAATTGGGCAGCTAGAAATGCGTTCTACCGGTTGACGAAACCTTTACTGAGCCATCGTGAAATCACCATAAAAACAGAAGTCCGCATCTATATAGCCTTGATTACTGTCGGAAAAAGAATGTGCAAGTGCGACCGTGAATAAAAATATTTAATATTTAATATATTTAATATAAAATATTTATTAAAGTTACGATAATAAATGAAAATTGTTTAACAGATTTGAAGTAACAGCGAATGTAGTTAGGGAGAGTAGTTATGAAAAAAAAGGCATGAAACAAGACGATGGTTCGTCGATCCTCTAAAACGTAAAATCAAACACTATTTGTTCGGAATGCTCAATTGCCCATTTGAGTGGTTCTTATAAAAATTATTTGATAAAAATTTGTTTATTTTAATTCAAAAGAAAATATTTTCACAATTGTCACTTTGATATATTAATATGATGCTTTACAAATTAATTAACAGATGCGTGAATAAAGAAAAAGGAAAAAAAAAACAATTTTCTGATTTGCATATTGTTGTTGTAAAAGGTTTTGTTAAAAATTTATTGTTTTTCTCTTTCTGAATTTTAAAAAGGCTTTATGAATTCTTACCGTATTATTATTATTTTATTTCTTATTTTCGGTAATTTCAGACACTTTGAGACATGGCCATTGAGAGTGGAGGATATTAAGAATTTATGTGCCTTTGGTACATTTTACGGGCCATCGAGCGGATAAAATATCACATGGTCGCATCCACCTTCGTTCAATACCTCCTGCATTAATAATGTTATCACAGAGCATCGCCTTCGCTACATTAGGATACATTCTCCATCGTCCACCACAGGAATTGACGCATATTTTGTTACTTGCTAAACCGTATGATGGATGACGTCAAAAGCGAGGTGGGCCAGTCAAGTCATTCAGGAAAGATTCTGAACGTATAGGTGGACCAGCAATATATGGACTTAGACGATGGAAAAAGGAACGGTCTTCTATTACTGTCGACAATAGCATCAGACCGTCCAGCTTGGAAGCGTCTTCTCTTGTTGCCGTTGGAGCCAGCCTAAATAGTAATGCTAGGGACTGTTAGAAAAGAATAAAATCTTTCTGCATTTCTATCTCCAAGTGAATCTCTTGCGAAATAGTCTTATCCTACCAATCAGCACAGCGACCGAAACCAGAAATGATGAATGAATGCTGTCAGAAAAAAAGCAAAGTAAGGAAATTAAAGATCAACTATGAATAGGAAAAACTAGTTAAATAATCCATATAAATACAGTTAACTGTTAAATGTTAGGAATTTTTGATTAGGGGTCATTTAATGGCAGAGGCAGTTGAGTACCACTGAATTTTTTTTAGGTTTATTATTTGTTATTATTTGTGTCCGAGGCAGAAAACGCTTTTTTTACTTTCTTTTATGAACTTCAAATCTCAGAAAGTTAATTTATCTAATTATTAATTGACTAATTTCGTAAAATTAAAATTATTTTTAAAGTGATTTAATTTTTTAAATTGACTAAAGAACATTTCAATCTTTTTTTAAAAATCTTTTTTTTTTAATTTAATTTTTGATTAATAATAATTAATAATAAATTATTTTAGAATCATTATTTTCGTTATAAAAATTGATTTTCATTGGATTTTCCATTAATTATTATTAAAATGGATTATTTTGAATCCATTTTTTATTAAAACCTTTCATTAAACCTTTAAAAGGCGCAATAATTAAAGCTATTTAGTTTTACAGAATAGAATCACTAACTTATCAACTACAATGATATGGAAGCAAGGATTCAAGGATTTTTCTGATAAATTTAGGTGCTTCGGTTTAATTTACAGAGAAGAATGATCGAACTTTAAGTTGCTTCCACTGGCTTCAAGCCACATAGGTTCAATTTTTACTTATTGATGTGACAAATTTTGTCGTTCAATGTGAAATTCTAGTTGTATTGCCGCCTATACTTCTATATTCATGTGATTCTCAAGAAAAGGTTCAATTCTAGTAGTTCATATGGTTGAAGTGGTGGATTTTGTTGATTTTGTTCATCTTTATCTTCTCCTTTTAGCAGTTCGTATTCCGTTTATAATTCCAGGACGCTTCCAAGTTTCCCGATGCAGTTCTTCAAATAACTGGAGCCATTCCTTCTTCCACTGAACCCGTATATCATTGAGTCACATGTGCGTTAAATCTCCTGAACATATCGATTATGGTCTTGATTAGCCATCCTCGCTTTTGATGCCATCTATTATAAGGCTTAGCAAGCCAGATTTACGCCAATCCCTAGTGGACCACGCGAATGCCCAACCAGCTCAAATGACTAACACTTTGTCAAGATGAATTATTAATGCATATAGCATTTCGAATGAAGGCTGATGCAATCATATGGAAATCTGTTTGCTTGGTAGACACATATGATGTATCTTGAGCAAGAATGGTCAAAGCATATGGCTTTCTGATATTTTTCAATCTCAATGATAATGTTTAGCAGCGATTTAGTTGGATTATGCATACCACAACCACATATACTTATCAGGGTCTGATTTAAGACCAAACGGTTTTTCTCTTATTTACTTGATTTTGGCCAGTTTTCGCTGTTGCTATCAATATCCTATCTAGTTACAAGTTACTTCTCAGTGAAAAGGCCATTAGCATATACAAGGTGCGTCATATTATGCTCTGGACCGATATGTATATCTCTCAGTTGCTTGCAAGTAATTTCCTTAACTCAATTCATATCTTAGCATTATTCGGAAAAGGACAACTTTATCATATAGCGATTTATTGATTCGGAAAGTTATGCCAGTACCCCATAAACTTAATGCGCTGACACGATGATAAGATGCTTCCTTAGGCCTGATCTTGCTTCAGGTATTCCCACGAGTTAAATCAGCGAAAAATTTCACAGAACTTCGTTCAGAGCCATTCGTTTAAAAATCATGAAACTTAGTGTGATTATGATCGATGCATGCGAAATCATCGTCGAACATTTCATCGAATCAGCTAAGCATTCACTTTAATGATATTTTGGAGGAATCTTGCCTGATGCAGATTTTATTTATTTATTTTATTTATATCTTATTTATTTTATTTTATTCTTTTCCTTTATTTATCTTATATTTATATAAAATTGTCTTTATATTCGATGAAAATTGACTGTTTATGTTTTAAATATTATATTAATATTAACATTAATAATATTAAATATTTCGCACTAGAAAAGTTTGTGTTATAAATTTATGACTATGCAAATGACTATTATATATCACCAAGAAAATAGTTCATTTTTTTATTGCCAAATTGTTGACGAACGATTTTCTTTAAAGAAAAGCGAATTTCATTTGTCATCCCACATTATACTGATTAATCTAGAAACAATAATTTTTCTAGTTATGATGTTGCTTTTTAACGAAATTCGATATCAGCGTAAGATGGACAAGTGATACACTATTCAAGTAATGCTAAGCACTGTAGTCTTGGTTCTTGCACTTTGATGAGAATTACGGCTGATATTCGGATGGTGCCACGGATTCACTATCTCCAAGTAATTTTCTCATCTCCCTAGTAAACTATCGAACCAGAAATGATGTGTGGTATTCAAAAAAGAAAAATTTGATAAACACTCATATATGTGTGAAGAATAATTTATTTATTTGTACTTGCAACATTTCTTCTCTATCTTTCGCAACTGATACGTTGGAACAGAAGTAATTTTTGAAATAATTCATGTCAAGGATTGAAAATGAATGTTCATTTGAGAATTTTGGCTATTATCAGTAATGTACGCATAACAATTTTTTTCAACTTATAGCTTAAGTGATGATCTTCTTCTTCAGTAGTAATTGCAGCTCGTACCTGGTAATTAGGCTGGTTTCGTTGGTTACAAGGATGAGGTGTAAAGCCCAATTAATGGTAATTGATCTCAAATAATATTAGAGTAGAGAATTATCCATGGAATGGAGTTTTATATATTTTTTTAAATAAACACGAAAAACATTGTTCATAGCGAAGGTAAAAAAACTCTGAAGCAACTGATTATTTCTATGGGTGATTGCGAGCAATTTTCTATGATAATAAAATGAAATTTAGACGTCACGAACCGATTGATGAATTGCGCTTTAGCACCTTCAAAAATTTTTTCAATCGGTTCTTATTTTCTTACATTTGTTCTCAAATGCTTCTTTTATTTTTCGTTTTTTTTCAATTTATTTTTTTCCAGAATGTTTTTCAAATGATTTCTTAATTTCTTGTTCAATTGGTTGAGTTGAGTTTTCAATTCATGGCTTTCAATTTTTTTTAAAGAAATAATCAACCGTACTCATTATAGTGAAATATAAAATCATAGATATATTTTTAATTAAATAAAAATAAAAGTAGCCAACGTTCACTGTTTTTGACCGGATTAGCTCTATTGACTATTAGTATTATAATTAAGGATTTTTGCCAGAGATATTAGGGTGAAGGTGGGTCGTCAGCCAAATGAATAAATTTTTTAATTATATGTTTATTTTTGCAAGAGGGCAGGAGTTTTGCACCAATTGGAAATTAATAATTAATAATAATTAATTATTAATTAATTATTATCATTTATATTTCTATTAAATTTACAATTAATATGACAATTAGGATTCAAATAATATGAAAAAAGTTTCTGATATAAATAAATAAATAATAATTTAACTCGAAATATTTAACTCGATTTATAGAAAAAAATTTATATTCTAAATGCGGTTAAATAGATTTAATTTTTCTTCTTCAAACAGCCTTTTTCTTGCCTTTTCTGGTTTGTCTACTAGGATTGGCTATTTTCACCATAAAGTCACTTTGAGGAAAATCACCATTATCACTTAGAACACATCCCAGATTTCATAGATTTGATTCCAGATTTTGGAATTCGGAAAATATTCAAAAGTCGCTTATTATTTAGAATGCATTTATTTTCATATATCGTTCTGATTTCATGCTTCATTAATTCTTTACTAATTGGTTTCTTAAATCTTCTTCTTTTTCTAACAGCTTTCAGTATTACTAACTAGGCTGACTAGACACTCCACTGGCTATAAGATGTTTCCAAGCTGCGCGATTCATCAATAGTAATAGAAGCAACTCTTTTTCCACCGTCTAAGTCCATGTATTGCTGGCCCACCTATATATGTTACTTGGTATTAGGAGTGGAAGTCCGAAAATTTTCCTAACCGTATCAGTCCAGGTCTTGATTGGCCCACCTCACTTTTGACGCCACCCATCATAGCACTTAGCAAGTAACGAAATATATGTCAACTCTTATGGTGGATGACGAAGAATATGCCCTAACTAGGGAATGCGACGCTTTGTGATGGTACTATTAAATGCAAGTAGTATTTGATATTAGTAATATTTGGATGCAGTCATGTGAGATTTTATCCGCTTGACGAACCCGTAAAATGTACCCTAGATATGATTGATCAAAGCAGATAACTTCTTAATATCGTCCACTCTCATTGGCCATGTCTCGCCACCACTAAATGGCAAGATCGAGCCAATTTCAGCTATATGAAGGCGGACTTTCGTAATGCTTTTGTGATGACCCCATAATGATTTCACGCATTTCTAGCTATATTATTCGGGTCGTTCGCTTGTCTGTTTGTGACCAGTGTGGAATTAAGATATCTAAAATCTGGCATTTCCTCAATTCACAATGGATTGATTTAAAATAGGTATTTTAAAATAGATAGATTCTGGTACATAAGACGAAAAGATTTTCTTTTCTTTTATTTACATTAATTCGAAGTTCGATTCTCACTGCAGTTGCTAATACATTATTTAACATTATTTGCATTTCATTATAATTTCATTATAACTGTCAGCAAAAAGGATCAGCGTATTCAAGATCTGTGATATGATGTTCCGGACTGATTTATACACCTCTTGAGTACCAACAAGCGATGTCCATTATCCAGTCTATCAAATAGTTGAATATTGTAGGTTGAATAAACGACATAACCTTGACCGAAACCAGCTCTTATTTCAAAGGATTTTATCAGCTCACCATATACGTACGCTGATAAAATGCCTTTATGAGTCGAATAATCTTTTTTGGAATACCATCCAGTTCCATCACCTTCCAAAGCGCCGTTCTATTAATTGAATCGAAGGCAGCTGCAAAGTCAATGAAACATTTTCTTAACGTGAATATCTAGTCAGCATAACCGTGCCCTGCCCTGAATCCAGCTTGATTAGGGCACATCCCGTAGTGCCATAAATCTACTGAGTAAAAGGAAATTAAAACTTTTCGCTGAAATGTAGGCTGATTCCTTGATAATTGTCGCAGTATCCTGTATCTTTCTTGGAGCAGAATTGCTTTGCTCCAGTTATCTGGTGATATTTTTTTCTTCCATACTAGAAAGCATATTTCTTAAATGTGTGTTATAAATGACGATGCACAATATTTGAAGAGTTTGCCTCGAAGAATATCTTCTCCCGTAGTCTTATTGGCCTTAAGCTTATGGATGTCGGGGATTTCTTCTTCCGTCAGCGACTCGTAATTGTAAGCGTATGGCTCGACGAACGTATCAGCTATATCCAGGGCAACATATGGCGCTTCATGGTTAGGTTTGGCCCCTCGAAGAATTCCTTCCATATCATGAGGCGATCCTTAATATTTTTAACTGGCACACCATTGTTGTCCCTTACCATTTCAATGATCGTTTTCTGAGTTATAGTTTCTTAATGAAGAAGGCAGAATAGTTTCCTACTATCGCTTAATTGAGGTGCTATCTCCATTCTCAGAAGCATATCGCTCCAAGAATGATTTCTGTTTCGCCATGTTGCTGTCATTGCAGAAGCATCTGGTAGTCAGAATCTCCTGACATTCGTGCTTTGGCAGCGTTTTCAGTCAGCTAGAGTTGCTTGCGATTCCCAACTAGCACATTTCCTACTAGTATGCCCTAGCGTGGAAGCGCTGACTTTCGAAGACATTCCTTTGGACCTGTTTGCAGTTCCAGAGAATATTAATTTTATTTCATTGATATTTACACCATTGAGATACTTCAGTAATTGCGCTGTCCCCAATTTTTTTAGTTTGAGATAGTTGAAAGATCTTGAGGGATCCTATTTCTTGCGAGTTGTCAGTTATGCGGATCTCGACTTGGACCATAACATGGTCAGATCCATGAAGATTGTTCGTTCCAGCGCTGCGATAAGAACGACTATCTAGCACTACGGAATTCTTCCATCCGTGACTGACTAAGATATAATCTATTTTCAAATGTTGTTTTTCCAGGGAGTTCCATGTGACTAGATGTTTTCTACGATGCAGGAAGCAATTATTAGTTACAAAAAGTTCATGCTCTTTGGCATAACAAAGAAGGCTGGTGCACCCATTGGCGCACCGGTCTCCGATGCCATATTTGCCAACTATGGTATGAAGAAAAAAAAATTTTCTCGCATTTTTTCGCAAACTTCAGGTTCAAAATTAGAGGTAGCGCATGTTTGATTTGAATCATAGCAGAGATTTGCCCTCGTAAAATCGTCAGATTCGAAAAAGAAAAATAATGCGTAATGAGGAAACAACAAATTTTTATTAATTTCGAAAACGGAGTTTCGAGGATTTCATTTCCCTTCTAAAAATAGTCTAATCATTTTATACATATTAATTAATTGCTAATTTGCTTAGATTTTCGCGCAATTCTTAGTTTATTTTAAATATTCACCTGTTTTCTTTTCAGTCACCTAGCAACGGTATCATTAGATTATTTGTGGAATTAAAATACTTGTGGAAATAAACCTTTAAGCGCTTTTAAAATTTTTGTTTAAGTCATTATTCTCTTATTAATCTGTTCTTAAATGTATAAATGTAGCTTAATGACCTAGCTAATTTTAAAAAATTTGTGTGAAAAAATGGCAAATAGTTTAATTGCTTAATAGATAATTTTCAAAGCAAATGAAATAATAGGGTGGTCGAATGCTTTATTACTCCGAATAAAACCATAGCTTCGATTCATGCCTCTAAACAGAAATTGTTGTTGAGAAGCGAGGTTCGAGTACTATTAGAATCCTTCTTTTATGTTCAAATGACGCCCTCTGATTGTCATTAATTAATGGAGTTGATAGAGAAATGATGAGTACTGTTAAAAAGAAGACGAGAAAAATAGTTTTTCATGCACCGCAGAAATTTGTTGGTTATGTTGGTCTTAACGATTTGCTTGGAAAAAATTTTACGGCTGAAAGAGATTCAAAATTGAACGATATCATTTCAGACCGTCATTCAGACATTGATGCTATAACGATCAATGCTATAACGATAATATTGTCTCCAAATCCTAAGAATTACTGTAATTATTGTTCTAAATAAGATTGATCATTTGAATATCTCCTTAAATGCATGAATATTTTAATGCATGAATGCAAAAGGTTTTTTCCAAAAATTTGAGAAATGAGCTTTGGGTTCTGTTAGAGTCTATTTTCGATTTCAGCTCGAATTAGAATGGTCAAAAGTGTCAATTATTCGTTAATTTATGAATTAATTAATTTAACAGATTCGAAAATTTTCAGCAGATATTCGACGAATATTTAACCAATCAAAATTTAGAAATTATTTGATTACTTACGCGCTTTTAACGACTAAAAAATAGGCGAAAGCTATAACTGAAAAGCGTGGCAAAAATGATTTCCAGGTAAGTATTCCTTAACTGGCTGCTAAAATTTTTCAATAGTTGGAAACAGTTTTAAAATGTTGAATTTTATAAATTTTCTTCGATTATTTATTTATTTGGATGTTGTTCATTAATATTTAAATTTATATGAAAATTTTCAAACTTTATTGAGAACAAGCAGAAATTTATTAAAATTTTTGCTTTTTTTCCGTTTTCGTTTTTAACAAATCTGAATTTTTAAAGTTTAAATCATCATTATATCATCAAAATTCATAATCTCACTCACTTACTAAATTTTAATTTTCAAAATTGTGCAAGTTTCATTTTTTAGTTTCCATTAATATTGGATATTACCAGAGTTGGGAATGAGAAAAGGGATTTATTTAAATATTTCAAGGTTTAGAATATAGCACTCACATAAAGATGTGATTAAAAATATCAGCTATTTGTGTAAATTATGCAGAATTGTTATCAATTTACTCTTGTGGTGCTGATTAATGAATTCGTACTTTTTGTTTTGTTTAACTTTACACCACATAACACAGCTATTTCTAATCAATCAACTATGAGAATATTCGTTGAGGGACCTGCATTTCCATGGTAAGCTTATCATTAGATTTACAATTTCATTTATAACTTTGTTACTTCTGTGTTCATTTATGGATGGAGAAAACTTATGGATATGAAAAATTATTTCATATATATATATATATATATTCCAAGGTTATTGAGATTTTCCTTTATTGGGATGTTAAAATTAGTTGGTCAAAAGAATATATGTTTTACTAGTGACGTTAAAAGTATAGACTTTTTCTTCTTAAATAAAATGAATATCAAAAAAATTCGAAAAAATAGAGTTCAAAATTTTTGTAACTTTATTTTGCATAACACAGTGATTAATAATATGTTGCTTCGATTTTAGTCGATCGACAAACATTGTGATGGCGTTCCCTTCCTCTTGACAAGAATAAGTTAAATGAAGTCCATGCAGAATCCAAAGATCCATCTACACATTTATCTCCTAGCGGATCTTTGGCGAAATGATTCCAGGATATTAGTCAATGGAAAGCCAGTCAAGCCAAAAGTGGTTAGGAAAAGAAAAGATTATTTTGCATATCTAGAAATTTTGAGATTAACTGATAATTTGTTTATTTGGTCTGGCTGAATGCTCTGGATGAAATGGTATTAAGAAATATGGTATATGGTATATGCGAAAGTTTTAATGAGACAAAACTGCAAAATTTTTTATCATAAAATCTTAAGTTTACATTTATCTGAAAATAATTTTTACTTATTTATTTATTTTATATATTTTATGATTTTATTTTTTAGAAAAATTTAAGAATAAATAATTGATTTATTTAATTGTTTATCAATTTGAATCGGCTTATCAATATAACTTTTATCTTCAGTTAAAGTAAAATTGAGTCATTTTTCAGTTTCCAGGATTGTTTTAGGATTGATATCTTTTCTGATATTTTTTGCTCTATTTCTATTTCTTGGTTCTGAAATTATCTCATTCATGACAATTGCACGAATAATTTATGAGAATTTATTATGTGAAGATAATCAATGAGCCTAGATTTATTCATTCTTCTTCTACAGCTTTATAATATAATTAATTTACTGTATTCTTGGTTAAAGTTTTATCTAATTTTATATCTATATTATAATATATATATTATATCTACTAAGTAACAAATTTCTTTTCATCAAAGAGATACAAAGAGATTCTTTTGGTATATAAAAGTACATGGTTTGCGATCACCATGTTTTATTAGACTTACTCCTCTGGCTTTTGTTAATAATACGAGAAATTTTTGCAAGGGAAGTTTATAGAAGCGAGTATAGATTACCAGCTTCATCTGGATTTTTCAGTTGTAGTTCTACTCTTTCTTCTAACATCTTTCACCATTACTGATCAGGCTGGCTTCACTGACTATAAGGGTAAGACGTTTCCAATATAAAAATGAATTGAGTGAATTTATTTTATAAAAATTTTCAGAAAATTCAAATTATTAATTGCAGAGATTAGTTGGTATTAACATTTAAATAATATATATTAAATTTAAAATGCAATATATTATTGAGGAATTAGAAAAAATTTATACCAATAAATAATAAAAATAATTTTAAATAATTTTGAATTTGAATTAAATAATTTTAATTACCTTGGCTTTTGTTATTAAAAAACTTTAAACACATAAATATTTTTAAATAATTATTTTAGGAATTGCTTTCAATTCGCAGAATGCTACTCACCTCTAAAATCTAATTTTTTATTCTAATATTCAATTTTTTGAATATTCACATATAAATTAGGAATTTTGAAAGTTTTGATAATGAATTGTAACAGAAATCAAAAACCAAGCTGAAATTTTTACTTGATGATAAATAATGAAGAAATACTGATAAGAGAACATGCCAATAAAAAATAGTGGTGGTGTTGACTACCTTGACTAAATGCGTTTCACCATCTAATGACAAAAATTTTTAACAGTCAGCGATACTAACTTAATTAGGAATAATAAGCCTTAACCACTTATTTGGTTATCTAGTAGAAAATTTCTTAGCAGATCTTTAATATATTCTTATTTCTCACCCTAATAACTGATAACTGATAATTTGTTCTTTGCAAAATTTAAAAATTTAAAAAACAAAAAATAGGAGTAAAATAGAAATAAAAAAATAGAAAAATAAAAATAGTTTCATAATGGAAATGTTCCTTAAAATTTAAAAGTAAATAATATATACAAAAAAAGTTCAAATAAAATTATATGGATAGAGATTTGTAAAGATCTTTTCGAAGGTAAATGATATGGGGAATTCAAGAGATAATTTAAAAAAAGAACATATGTATATAAAAATATGAAAATTTTTAAATTTTAGTAATATGGGATAATGAAGCCATCTAGAGACGTATCTTTATCGGTTGATGAGTCCCATCAACCGATCCGATCCCATCTTAATAGCCAGTGAACTCAGCCAATCCAAAAATAAGCACTCTTAGAAGAACAGTAATATTAACGGAAGGCAAAAAATTGATAATACTGGTACATTTACTACTTATTTATTTATTTTTTCTTTCCCTTTATTAATAATAATAAATTAATAATAATAATAATAATAATAACAATAAATATAACACCTCCTATCTATTAAATTTTCATGTTTAATATTTTCATATTTATCTTCTTATTTCTTCATTTGATTGGAATAAACTTGTTAGAAAATTAAAATCCGGGTGGCTGCTGGGAAGTCACCTAAATTTATATTTTACGTTGAAAGAGCTTGGTTACAGCGCATGATGCTCCTAGCATGGTGGCATATACGATAACTGGGCAAACTGGGTCTGGTAAAATGATCCCTAAGTTTGGTAAAAAATGAACAGTCAAACCAAGATCACTGCTTGAGACTTACCTAGCCATGGCAGCATGGAAAAACGCCCTAATACTCTTGTTTATGGGAAATTTGATGATAACCGTTCATATTTTATCCAAATATTGTGTGAGCACTGCCTTCAAGTTGCAAGTTCGTTTTTCTCACTTTAACTCTCGTGCAATTATTGAACTGAGCAGAACTGTTTCACTGTTATGATGCTTTATGCAATTCGGAACAAACCGATTGTTATGTCTGAATCATGTCGATCCGCTCTAATTGAATGGAAACTAGCTAACGACAATACAGTACAGTCCTTGCATGTTTCAAAAGGAAGTCTTGCAGTGACTCGATCTTCAGTGCACATCAGTACATATTTTATGCACAAATAATCATGATAAGGGTAAATTCTTTTATCGACTGAAAACCCCAACTTACAATATCTCTAACGAGAGATGATATGGTCATAGTGGAGAAGACTGTGATGCGTCCGTAAATGTTGCCACGGCGGCTCTCTAACTCGCAATTATAACGCAGGATGTGCCAGTGGAAAATGCTTTCTTTGCTTTACCGAAGAAAGCGAATTTTTTGTTAGAAATATATGCTCTAACATCGAAGAAGATATCTAATCACATGGAATTTCCCACATAATCATCGTCCTAACCAGATCAATTATAATCTAGTCAGTCGCCGTTGGAAGAATTCTATACTAGATACATTCGTATCGTCACGCTGAAACTGGCAATCTTCACGGACCAAATTATGTTAATTGGTTCGAATCAAGATTTGCATGAAATTGCTAATTGCAAAAAAATCTGGTTAAAATCTGGAACTACTTAAGTTAAAAGGCTTGGGAACAGGCGAATTTCAGGCTGAATTATTGCAACAATGCTATGGCCCATATGACGACGGCTGCTCGAATGGGATAATTTTCCTTTCTTTATAAAGCACCCATCAGTGAAATGACCCAGAATAACATTAATATGCCTATTAAGGTTATCAGAGATCGCCTGGTACGATAGATAAAATTTTTTGAGGCCGCGCTTAGCCATGTTGCTTCATCTATCGTCCCGTACATAATGTAAACGCTCCCTGAGCGACATGTTCGTAATAGCAAACCGCCAACAGAAGAATGCAAAAATTCAAGAATTTAAGGAAAAAAAGCTCAAGACCCGAGAACGCGATCTTCAGGTCTTCAAGTCCAACATTCTTTACAACTCATCTTCAAGGATTAATTAATAGAGTTAAGCATGATAGAAATAGCCAATATCAGATGACTGGAGCAAAACACTCTCTCATTTCTCTCTCTCCCCTGTATTTCCCCTGTATTCGCAGCCCCTATGAAGGGTGATAGGAAATGTTGTGATAACTATCGAAGCCTATTAGATATTAAAGTTGCATATTACTATTTCTTTACATTCTTTAAAAATAAAAAGCTTAAAATTTGAAAATTTTATGAGAATTTAAGGCATCGCAAAATTTTATGAGAAAATAACTGAAAATAAAAATGAAAAAAAATAATACAGTAAGAATTTATAAAAAAAGATTTCATGAAACATTTTAAAAATTCTTAAAAAAAAGGGAAACATTTCTTGAACAAATTCACATTGTAAGCAGTTAATTATTCAATATGTAAATCGTGCAAAATCGTCATACCAAAAAAATAACTGTGCGAAAAAATTTTCTGTTGGTTAAAATTAAATTAACTAATTTTTATATAATTTTTTATCGACTGAAATCATGACTTTTTGGAGGAACGAACCACTCTTCTTCGCCAATATTCGTTTTTTTGAAAATTATTTAAAAAATTGTCTCCTCAAGCACATTCACTGTTTATTTCGAATCTGTTAAATAATTAATTCGTAAATTGTAATTTTCGATAAATATTGTAAAAAATAAATATATATTTATTGATTGGAAGCAGTGGTATGCTCGCCTGCCACGCGTTAGTTATATTAGAATAATTTTGATCCGACTGCTTTCTTAGGACAGTAGAATAAACATTGGTCACTGCTCGTTTTAATAAAAATCTTTATTCGTTACCTCAAACTTGAGTAATCAAACCGATTAATATATAGTGTACGAAAAACAACCGCTCGGGTCCCTCGATGGCACCAAAGGAATAATTTTCTTGAAAAGGTTATCCTTACTATTCTTTATTGACATAAGGAATTAATAAATAAATGGAAGGCTTTATTTGGTGGGTCGGGTTCAATATTTTGAAATAAAAAATTTAAAATAATAGAAAGATCGCATTTTCGCTGCAAATATTTTTATTCACTGTCGCAAGCACACTTTTTTCGTACATAAGGTATATAGCAAGACAAATATTCATTCGCTAATTAATTTGTTTCATCATGCTCAATGAAACATTCTTCTTCTAACAGCTCTCACCATTATTGGTTAGACTGGCTCCAACGGCTACAAAGGTAAAACGCTTCCAAGCTGCGAAGTCTGATGCCATTGTCGACAGTAATAGAAGCCGTTCCTTTTTCCATTGTCTAAGTACATATATTGCTAGCCCACCCATACGTTCAAAATCTTTTGTTTGATGAAATATTATTTTGATAAAAATCTCAAATTTCCAGCAATTGTGATTTATCTTCATTTTTTAGCTTTCTTTGTTTGATTTAGCTTTTTATCCTATTTTTATTACATAATAAACGTCTTGATTGTCATTTTGCTGGTAATTTTTTAGTTTAACTTGTGTAACTTGGGATAACTGCTCAAGCCATTCGGGTTTCTTAATTACAGTTCGAGCTTTGATGATGATAACAATTTGAACAACAATCATTGAGCCATCCTGCCTAATGGCTATCTACAAAGAATTATTGATTTCTACAGATTTATTATACTGTTTAGATGTAATTTCGCATAATTTTTATGCTTAAATTAATAATACTATAAATATATAAATATGTTAGCGAATTTTATTAGAAAAACCATTCAACTTGAGAGATTTACGATCTTTAAATCTTTAAAATTTTTTTTTACAATCATATCAGTGTAGAAAACTATTCAAATCTTTAAAGTATAATATCAAATGATTTCAGTCAAATGGCTGGTGGGACTGCTATTGCAGCAATGCGTGACGATGCATCATATGGTGAACGTCGAAGTATTGCAGGTTACCATCGCAGGTTATTAACATTTTTACAGATGACTCGTTATATGTTATTCTTATTCAAAGTTTTCGAGTTTGCATCTTAACTAATGAGAATAATAAGACGGTAGAAAGCCTTTTTCTCCATAGTTGATTTGATTTCAACGTTGTTTTTTCAAAATTTAAATTTTAAATTTTTAATCCTTATACTGAAGCATCTAAGATATATTTGTTGAAAATTTGATATTTCCCAAAATATAAAATAATTTGAAATGCAGGCGAGAAATTGATAGGGAAACCAAGTAAAAAAGTAAACCAAGCAAGTAAAAAAGGCCTTCGACAAAAAAAAAAAAAATTGTCAACGGTTCATTTAAAAAAATCGAAAATCCTGCAGACAAATTGAGAAAAGAAAGTTGATATGATTCAAGCAAATTTCAGGTATAAGGACCAAAAATCGAGAACAGAAAGCCATCGCCTTTGGGTTGAGAAGAATTCATTTGATCGAGAGCGCGATTCCATGGAAATAACCGACAATATTAACGTCGAGGTGCAAAGGAATTTTGGTTTCTAGCAAAAAAAAATTTAAAATAAAATTAAATACTAAAATCAGGGAATATATCGAATGCATAGTAGTAATACTAATTTGCAATATGAAATTTTTTTCTTTTTCTTTATTCCTTATAAATTATACAAATATTAATTTGGTATTAAAAATCTGAAGAATAAAATTTAAAATTTAAAAGATAATAAATATGAACGAATTCCTAAATGAATAAAATTTTAAAAAGTGGCGAATTGCGCATGATCCATCGAATTTCTTGTCCTCTTAAATTTTTGAAACGATTTTGCAGAACGCCATTATGCGTTTAAATATAGGCGGATCGAGCTATAGGATTCGAGCGAAGTCCATATTAAAACACGGTCCATCTACTTTCTTAGGAAAGTTTTTAAGCTTAAGCCATGAAAAACGACTTAAATGGGCCGATTCTTATTTCGAAGATAGTCAAGAATATTTTTTTGAACGAGCACCTAGGTTAATTATTTTTTTTCTTGATATTTCTAAAAACATAAAAACAAAATTTGGAACTGATTTTTTTTATGTAAGCATAAGTAGCGCAGTTCAAATATTATGGAACATTTTAAGATTACGCCGATTTTTGGTTTTTGGGATTTTTATTATTTGAAAATTGAATTTTGTTGAAGTTAACTGTTTTCCTAATAAATATCGTTATCAATTTGATAGAAAAAAATTTGGAAAAAAATTTACAATATAGAAATGCTCAAAAATCATTCAATTCGAGATATTCTGAGGAAACGCCGATGAATTTAAAAATTTAAATTTTTTAAAAATTGGATAAATTGAATAAAAAGTCGTAATACTTTTTCTAAAAGTGCATTTTTATAATTTATATTTTGCAAAATTTAAGACTGCTGTATTCAATTTTAATTTGCGACATAATTTCACTATAATTTTTATTGAAGAATGAAAATTCTGCAGAATAAAAAAATTATCTATTTATGTAATTCTTTGGCTTTATTTAACCCTTCTATTCCAGATATTTTGAATCAATATACGATTTCTATGCAACAGGACGAGTTCATGTGCCAAAAGAATTCTGTTTCGACAAATATATGGCTGAACTTAAATTTTGGTCCATATCAAAGTCGAAAATTAGTAATTGCTGTTCACCGTTTAATCAGTATTGCCTTTTGCCAATGGCAAATGCTCTCGTAATTTTACACTGATTGAAGTTTAAGTTTAACATTGCTCAACATTAATTAAGAAAATAAATAATAAAAATAAAGAAAGCACTTAAATTTGCTATTCCTGTCATTTATTCACTGAGTACTCATTACAAGTAATCTAAGGATTTCAAGTTGTCCATGGAAAGAGTGAATCTCGGGCTGTTGATTTTATAACATCCAACATTTGTTGTTATAAAATAACAAAAATCAATTGAAACTTTTGAAATTTAAAGGAGAAAGACCTGTTTATTGGTTTGTATTGCGCTAATTTGCGAAGGAAACTGTGGAATGTTCTTGAGGGACATGAATCTTCGAAGTATCTCTTGCATTTAATTATTATTTAGTATCTGATACATCAACTACCAATATAATAAAAAATGAGATTACTATTTAGTTCACTACAAACTAATTATTTATCAAAGCTTAAAATCGCTCTTTTTCTAATTTTTTAAAATTTCTTTGGATCCACTACAAACATGCAAACAGTTATGAACGAATTAATTAATAAAAATGCAAATAACTGCATCAACGAGAAGAAAGAAATGCCGAAGAGAGTTAGGAAAAAACGAATTTTTTGACTCGTTAATTCTAATCCATTGTATTGCATTATGGCATTACAGCAATTCGTTTTGCTCCGTTTTATTTCATCGTTTTTTAAAATTAAGCAAATATTTTCAAATTTCAAATAGAAATAATTGAATCAATGATTTAAGGTGGTGGAAAACATTTGAAATTACTTCAACCTCATTTGTTGTATTATCAATTGCCGCTCTTATTCTCGGCTCGATACCGGATTTTCAAGTGCCTGAAATTGCTGTTGCTGCACATTCGATGTATGTTTATTTATTTAGACAAAGAAGCTCAAGCAGACCAAGAACAGGCCTGTGCCCATGCGCTAATAATCGCCGATACAATTCCACTTTTAAGCCATGTCTAATTTTTATTAGTGAGAATAAAATAAGCGACACTTAATGTAAAGCCGTTCATCAAATTCGTCGAATAAAATTATTTGTTTTGGAATATTTTGAATAAAAATATTTGGATAAAAATATTTTGGAATTTTTTTGCAATATATGCATATAGAGTGCATTTATTCCAAAGAGAAATTTCCTTTATTCTCTCCGAAAATTTTATTGTAAAATTTATAAATTTTCTTTTCGAAGCACAAAATAATTGGGCAATCGTTCCAGTCGTTTGAAGCAATGAAATGAAAGTTTTCAATTTACAAAACAAATAGAGAGGTTAATAATTTTTATTTTCGAATATATATTTA
Source organism: Dracunculus medinensis (assembly GCA_900625125.1). Taxonomy (NCBI): domain Eukaryota; kingdom Metazoa; phylum Nematoda; class Chromadorea; order Rhabditida; family Dracunculidae; genus Dracunculus; species Dracunculus medinensis. The sequence continues at coordinate 52,370 of UYYG01000120.1, read as the reverse complement.
TTGGTTATATATTTTTTTAGAGCACCAGCAACTTATCCAACTTATCCGAATTCTAATGGACAAACAATAAGCTCAACAAAAGTATTTAAGTACTCAATAGATGTTCCTGTCGAGATGGTTGAACATCCTGTCTTTACTTATATCGAAAATATTTGTGTGGTTAGAATTTTTATCAATCGAGTTTTGTGATTACAATATGGCAGGAAGATGGTGCAATAATTTGTTGCCTCCACTAAGAGCCAAGCTTCGTGTTTTTCTTGATGCGAATATATTTAAAATGAAATCTTGTCGAACTAGACACGAACTGTCAGTTCTTTAATAGCCAAACGAGCCAGCTAAGCCTTGGTAAGTTGCTTTCGAAGAAGAGAAAATTGCAACAGATACAGATTTTGAGGAAAAAAATTTCAAAGACTGCTGAAGACAGAATTTTATAAGCAATTAGAAAAAAGCCATCTTTCGATTTAAATTTTTCGAATGACACTCACAAATTCAGTTTCGAATCCACTTTCAGATATATTTCTTATTGGAATATTTAATCAGATTTCTCGTTGCTCCACAAAAACTGATTTTTGCAAGAACTTTTCTGAACATAATTGACCTTCTTGCCGTTTTACCTTTCATATTTGAACTTCTTTTATTACTGGTAAGTATTTTTTATTCAATTAATCAGCCAAGATAACGCAAATTTATTGTTTTCTCAAATTTTGATTTCGCAAAGAATTTGCTGATTTGCTGCGTTACACCGATTACGAAACAAGCGAAACGTGCATGACGATGTTGGAATTAACGTAAATGTATTTGTGCTTAATATTTTATCATACAATAATTATGAGCGATCCTAGAACCAAATTCATACTGCTATGTATCTTATAATTCAGATTAAACTTCTATGATGATGCAACTTTATTTTTGAATATTTGCATTGCATTAGCATTTTTCTGTTCATTTCAGTTGATTATGAAAATTAAAATAAGAGAAAAACCTTTTTAAAATCTTTAATGAAACGTCAAATTTTTTTATCGCTCTATTGAAAAGTGATTTCCTTAAGCTATTTTTAAATGGTATCGCCCACACAAGATCGCTAAATCGCTATTTGTAAATTGTAGTTTCGAGCCATCCATATCGAATTTCTCCTAGTTCTTTTTTTATTTCAACTGATTCATTTACAAACGATTATTTACTATTCTTCTATGATCTCCTCAACGGTAGATTTGAGATAGGTATTGGCGGACATAATGTACGGAAAGTGCGTTGGGCTTTTTTAACAGTCCGTTTATTGCGGGTTCTCAGGGTGGTCAGGATAGCTAAACTTGGCCGCTTTTCACCAGGTTCATTAAATTTTATTCTTTTATGCTTTTTATTTTTCAATATTCTTTATAAATTATTAATTTTTGACAAAATGAACGAGAAAAGGGAAATCTATGCTTAAAGAATATGCTGAATACGTACGCAACAATAATTTAACAATTAAACAACAACTGAATAGCTTTTTTCCCTAAAGTGCTCGAGCATCTTGCAATCCCAAGAGAAACTTTTAACCATCTGTCCTATCTCCAAATGACTTTGGTGAAAAGATTATTAGCTAGCTAATTCTTCTAGGTGCTAACTATTAGAAAATTATACCTCAACATTGAAAAAGATTTGTACAGAGCAACTCGATGTAGTTCCTCCTTAATTTACAAATTTTTTTTTATAGGTCTTGCGAATTTTGCTTTAACATTAAGGAAAAGTAAGAACCAGATGCAAATGGTTGCTATTGTAATGATAACTGTAATCATTTTCTTTTCAACACTTCTATATTTTCTGGAGAAAGATGAAGTGAATACAACTTTTACATCGATTCCAGCAGCGTTTTGGTGGTATCCGTTTTCACTCCTTTTCTTGTAATCTTACTGGCAATACGCAATTCAAATATATCTTTACCTAATAATGGTAACGAAGGGAAAATTTTCCTTTTTATGGACCAGATATTTTCTTTAACGCTATTTTTATTTTTCTGTTTTTATTGTTTTTTACAGGAGCAATAAAATTTCAGGGCGGTTGTGACAATGTCGACTGTTGGCTACGGTGATAGTGTACCACAAACTATTCGTAAGTAAATAAATGTCTAATTAATAAATCTGAATTGATTAATTAAATTTTTCTTCTTTTAATAACTCGTACCATTACTGGTTCTACTCAATCCAATGCAGTGCCTAAGATTAAAAGAGGCCACTCTTTCTTCCACCGCCTAAACCATATATCGCTGGCTCGGCCATAGGTTTTCTTCTGTTATATCAGTATAGATCTCGATTGCACTCATGTGAGAGTATTTGCATTTATTTGCATTATTTTATTTGCATTGCGAGGTAAAGTTTCGAAGATAGATAGATAGTCTCTTAATATCTTCTACTCCCATTTGCCGTGGTATATAACAGAATTGTACGCAGTACAGCAACATAATTGTACGCAGAACATTCCGATAGATTTTACGGTGATCCTGCAGACGAAAGATTTCGAATTACTTTTATTCGAGTTGAAATTTCGCCTTTCACTTGGCAATTTGGTATAAAATGATCCAAGATATTTAAAGTCCGCCACTTTTTCAACGAGTGATAAACTGATAGGTATTTATCAGCTTCTGATGAATAAGACGAAAGGTATCTCAAGTTCCATGTTTTAAAATTCCTCGGTTCTCAAAAATGCTAAATATATGACAAAATATATGACTTGAGAACTTCACTGAATTTTTCGAAAATCTATTTTACAGCAATTTTTATTAATTTGTTTATTACTTTCAAATAAATTTTTTAGCCGGTAAACTTGTCGGTAGTGGTGCTATTGTTTGTGGAGTTATGGTTCTTGCATTACCTATTACAATTATGGTTTGTTCTTTTTTATAAGATTTTACATAAGGATTTTAAAGATTTTAAATGAATAAAATGAATAAATTAAGTAATAGAAGGGAATAAAAATAAGTAAAAATAAGTCTTCTTTCCTCCCATTCTGTGAACCAAAAACAAAAAAAAAAATGGGAATTTGGCTTTTAAATCATGTAATAATAAATATTATCTTTCACTATTTCTGATTAGACTAGCTGTTAATACATTTAGAGATTTCTATCAGTTATTTGGCGATAGAAATATGGGTGTATCGCGAGCATCACCCAAATTTTTTAATGACAGGTCTTGTTAGAAGAAACAAACGAATCTTTGTCTGTCAACATAACGATCTGAACTATCCACTCATGATGATAACGTGGTGTTTCAGGTACGGTAGGCAAAAATTCAATATGATTAGTTGATAATTTGATGATAAAAATTTGTTTTAGGTTAATAATTTTATGCAAGTAGTTAAACTTCGTGAAGAACAAATAATCAAGAAATACGCTGAAGAAGACATTGAATCAACGTGAAAACGATCTCTCTCAATTTGTATAAATATTTTATAAAAATCAAATAAGAAAATATCAAAAAATAAAATTTTTATTTAATCTTTTTTCGAATTTTTAGTTTTTTCGAATACTTCACGAGAAATTTTGCTGAAAAGAATTTGATTAATTAGCAATAATTTAAATAAGTTATAAAATAAATAAATTGTACGAAACGATTTGTGATTTTTTTAGAATAAAAGTTTTAATTCGTTCACCATGTGATCGAATATTAAAGAAGTTGCGCTAATAGGGAAATTCAGAATTAAAAAACTTATGATTGGAGGAGCATTTGCAAAGAGGCACCGAAACTAAATTGGCTAGAAAAAACAAGATTTGGTTTCAACGACAGATTAAGTTATTGTGCCCGAAGTACATTACTTGTCTGTGTGTCGTTAGACTATGTTTTCTCCATTTAAGAACTAACTGTTTAAGAATTTAATACTTCGCAAGTTATTCTATCTTCCAATTTTTTTAGCACTTTCTAATAAGGTTTTCGATATAAATTTTATTTAAAAATTTCTTTGCGATCGAATATACCAAATAACTGAAGAAATGTTTTTGCCGTAAAAACTCATTGATGCTTTCGATAAATGCAAGCGAATTTCGATAAATTACGATGCTAACGACGTAATTCATCGAAACCTAGACGTAGATACAGACCTAGAGACCTAGATCTATACATTCTTTCATTAAAGCATATTTTATAAAATTACGAGTATAATACATAACCACATCATCGTTGCGATATATATTTCTCCTCGACATCGCCGAAAAATTTTCAAAATAACTTCGATAAACTATCATGTCGAATGGAGCAAAAAAAGGATTTCTAATGATTTTATCTGCTTATTAAAATGGATGGAAAAAACAAAAATTTACCGATTTTTTATAAATTTACTTTCAGTTACTTTAATAGCGAGGATTGATTCTTGCGAAATTCTGAGATTAATAGTTGACAAAAAAAATTCAAAAAATTAACAAAACATGCAAATAAATAAATAATTGTAAAATGCAACAAGGCGGGTATAAAAAAATATCGGTTTCGTGAAGTGAATTACTAAGGAAAGAATTTCTTCTTCCAATAGCTTTCATACCATTACTGGTTAGGCTGGATCCAACGGCTAAAGGGTAAGACGCTTCCAAACGGCGCGGTCTAATGCCATCGTCGACAGAAGCTATTACTTTTTCCATCATCTAAGTCCATATATTGCTGGTCCACCTATAAGTTCAAAATCTTTCCTGACCGTATCAGTCCAGGCCTTGAGTGGTCCTCCTAGCTTTTGACGCCAACCAACCATCACAGGATTTAGCAAATAACAAAATATGCATCAACTCCTGTGGTAGATGATGGAGAACGTGCCCTAACTGCCCTAACCAGCGAAGGTAACGCTCTGTGATTATTAATGCAGGTGGTATTTGAGCGAAGGTGAATATAATCATGTGCAATACAGTCTTAATTAGCACCATTTTATATCTTATAGAGCAATATATCCCCTCAAGCAAAAAAGTGTTAGGTTCCCATTTTCCTGACCTGACTGTGTCAGTCCAGGTCTTTCTCCAGGTCTTGACTGGCCCATCTCGTTTTTGACGCCATCCATCACACGGTTTAGCAAATATACGACATATTATACGACAAAATATACGACACAGCAAATAACGAAATATACGACAATTCTTGTGGTGGACGACGGTGAGAGTGACCTAACCATCGAAGGCGATGTTCAGTGATAACATTATTTATGCAAGTGGTATTTGAACGAAGATAAATGCGATCATGTAATGCTTTATTCACTCGACGGACCCATAAAATGTACCTTAGACAAGAGTGATCAGAGGTAACTTCTTAATATCCTCCACTCTCACTGGCCATGTCTCAGAGCCATATAGTAAGATCGAACGAATCACGACTATATAGATGCGTACTTTCGTTTTAATGGTAATGTCACGACGGCTCCATAAAGATTTCGTCAACTGGATGAACACATTTCTAGATCATGGTTGTAATATCATCTTTTGCCTGGCAGTTTGTTATTAGAATAGACCCAAGGTAATTAAAATCGGGCACTTCCTCAACCAGCAATGAATTTATATAAAGAGGTATTTTACCAGCTCCTTGCATATAAGATAAAAAAGCTTTTTACTTACATTGATCCGATTCTCGTTGCACTTGTTGATATGTTATTCAGCATTATTTGCATTTCGTTATAACTATCAACAAAAAGGACATTATCAGCGTATTCAAGATGCTCTGGACTGATTTGAACACCCTTTGACTGCCGACAAGCCATTACCCAGTCTATCGAATAGTTGAATATTGTAGGGAAAAGGACCTTGCCGGACCTTGACGGACATAACCTTGACGGACACCAGTTCTTATTTCGAAGGGTTCTATTAGTTCCCCATATATATACGCTGATAAAATGCCTTTATGATCTTTTCTGGAACACCGTCGCTTTCCATCACTTTCCAGAGCGCTGTTCTATCAAGCGAATCAAAGGTAGCCGCAAAATCGATAAAACATCGGTGACAGTGGGCTATAAATATCTAAAGCGATGTTCCAACACCCTTCTTACGGGAATATCTGGTCAGCACAACCGCGACCCGGTCTGAATCCAGCTTGATTAGAGCTCTTCCTGCTGTCTCGTACTTCCATAAGTCTGTTGAGTAAAAGGGAAGCAAAAATTTTCTTTGAGACTTCTAGTAGGCTGATTCCTCGATAATTGTCGCAGTATGTCCTATTATCTATCTTGAGAATTGGAATTGCTTTGCTCCAATTTTCTGGTATTATTTCTTTTTGCCATACAAGAGAGTACATTTATTGAAGGTGTGTTAGAGGGACGATTGACAACATTTAAAGAGTTCAGCCCGAAGACCATCTTTTTCCGGAGTCTTATTGGTCTTAAGCTTATAGATAATATATTATTTCTTCTTCTGTCGAGGGCTCGCAATTGCAAGCAAATGGTTCAGCGAACGTATCAGTTATATTAGGGGCAACAGATGGCGCTTCATGGTAAATTTCAATAAAATAGAATTCTTTCCATCTTATGATGCGGTCGGTTCTTGACTGGCACGCCATTGCTGTTACCATTTCACTGATCGTTTCTCGTATTATAGTTGCTTTATGAAAAAGGTTGAATAGTTTCTTACTATCCTAATCGAGTCGTCGTCTCCATTCTTGAAGCCATGTCACCCCAATAGTGATTTCTGCCACGCCATGCTGCTTTAGTTGCAAATCTTCGATGCGATTCGATGTTTAATCAAGATCACCTGACATTCATGCTTTGGCAGTTTTTTCAGACAGTTGGACAGTTACTTCCGATACCCAACTAGCACACCTCCTACTAGTATGTCTTAGCGAAGAAGTGGCTGACTTTCGAAGACATTCCTTTAGTTTGCACCAGAATTCATTTGCCGTTCCAGAAAAGTCAGTGATATTTGTATCACTATGATGCTTCAATAATTCAATTTGAAATGCGCTCATTGTCTCCGAAATAAGTGAAAAAAGTGATTTAGTTTGAGATAATTTAAGGATCTTGAGGGATGCTTTCTGCGAGTTGTTGTCAGTTTTTGCGAATCTTGGCTCGAACCATAACATGGTCAGATCCATGAAGATTGCCCGTTTCAACGCTGCAGTAAGAACGACTATCTGGTTTCAAAATTCTTCTAACGGCGACTGACTAAGATATAATTAATCTACTTGAAGTATTGGTTATCCGAGGAGTTCCACGTGACTAGATGTCTCCTACGATGCCGAAAGCAAGTATTAGTAATAAAAAGTTCATGCTCTTCGGAATAACGAAGAAGGCATACCCCATTGGCGCACCGGTCTCCAATGCCATATTTGCCAATTGTACAGGTCATCGCAGAGGCATTATGATCTACGCGCGCATTCCATTCTCCCCTGACTATGACCAAGTCATGTTTTGGTAGAGACTTCGTTAGCAGTTGAAGGTTCGCATAGAACTTATCTTTATCACGGTAATTTGCCGACAGAGCTGGAGCATAGACACTGATGACCGAAATATTGCAGAACTTGCTCTTAAAACGGGCATAGCCCATACGATCGCTTACCGGTTTCCAATCAGTCAAAGCGCAATGGGCTTTGTCAGATTTGACAATCGCTATGCCATTTCGCCCTGAGTTATCCGGAGCATCCGAAACAGTGATATAGCCAGTATCTCTGTCCTGAACCAGGATTAATAATTTCTCGAGACCCGAAATAAGGAAGACGAACCTCCGACAGGCAATATCTACACGATATTTAGAAAGAGTGTGGACAGTACTCGCTTGACTTGCAACGTCCATAAGCATTCTGATATTCCACGCTGATACGGCCTTCGTCACGCGTGCAGAGAGGTGTTCCCCTTGATGGGTTTCGAGCAATTACCATGGCTTGCGAGCACATTTTATTTATCAGCCCGGATTATGCACTAATCGCATGTACCATCGGGCTGGGAGATCGGGAGACGCGGACGCCGTATTAAAATATCTGACCCTTTCACCACAGAGTCACTTGAGGATAGAGGTGCAGCTAGGTCCCCAGCAACCATTCAGATTTTTGACATGACTCCTTCCGAAGATAGACCTAATTATTTTATGAGATAATTTATTTCGTAATATTATATTATAAGTTTTATAAATATTTTATTTAAAATTCTATTTGAATTTAGGAAAAGAGAAAAAAAAAGAAACGAAGAAAAAAAACTTAGCTCGTTTGAAAAGGAGATTTCGAGAAAGAATTAAAAAAAAACTTCACAATAATAGCTTAGAAACAACCGATTTGGATCAGAGCAAATAAATGAACCAACTGCTCAACGACAATTTTTTGAAAAATTTTTGGAAAGATAACTTAGATGGGTGATAAAGATGTGGGTAGGTCTTTGGGAAGTATTAAGGAACAAGGGAGAAATATGAAAATATAATGGGATGAGTGGATTTTCGAACGAAGGAAGAAGTAGAGCAGGCCATCTTTCCTTCGGCAAACAGTTCAGTCAACAAACAGTTCAACATGAAATTTTCATACAGGGCAACAGGTCTTAGTAGGTGATTTATTTGCAAAGCATTAAAAGCTAGACTTCACGTATGCGATCATCGAATAGTAAGGTGGGCGCATCGTACAACGGAGTTTGAGATAGAACCTCAAAACCAACTTTTTTAATGGAATTTCCCTAACACATCTTTAGCCCATACTTCACGCCGTAACATATCTTCATCAAATTTCGTTTCATAAGAAATTTATAACTTGGTTTCGGCCAATTGCTTTTTTATTTCCTCTCCAATTTTTATGCCCTTTTCCTCCTTCTCAACTTTCTCTTCCTCATCTACCATCTGATCCTATCCTCTTTTCTCTTCTTTCGCAGCTTTTCAACTACCAAACTTCGGTATATTCGCCACTCTCTTCCACTTCCAGGACATATTTCCTCATCTCCTCTTCTCTTCATCACAAACAACACTAGTGTCGTATTAAGGTCAGTCGAATGTATAGAACAAATTGTGAGGGTGTGGCTAAATGGTGAAACGAGCAGCCCACGCGGAGCGGTTGCAGCTTTATATCTCAAAGTATTTTTTAATGTGGGTATGGATGAGTGCTAACAATCGGCCTGAGTCGCTATTTTTCATGTCAATCGCTCAAATTGTTGAAAATTGGACGAATGAACAGATTTTGCATTGGTTCAAAGGTCAATTTGCTGATTTTTTTAAATTTTCAATTGCAGGTTTATAATTATTATTAAATGATTAGTAAAAATTAATCGGAATCTGTTATGAAATTATTAAGCGAAAAATGTCCTAAAAGGTTTTCGCCCTTTTTTTGGTGTTGGATTCGGGGTGGGAACTTTTATTGCTTTTTATTGCCACGTTGCAACCAACATCTTCCGCTCGCCGTGACCCCTAGCTTTTTCGTTGTAAAAGCAGGTGATTTAAATTTTTTTGGACAGTTTGACTGATTGATCAGATTTAGCGTGAAACGGCGTAATCTGGCGAGCTGTGCCATTCATGATTTTTAACTGCACCATCGAGGTATAGAGGCGATGTGCAAATAGTTTTTGGCAACGGTGCACCTAAATAAAAAATAATAGGAATAATGAAATTCAACCTCTGAGAAACCAATCGCGAATACGCCTTACATAATGGTCGGCTATCAATTTGTAAATGTATCCGTGAAGAAATTGGTGCTGTACAGAGTTAGCATGGGAGTGTGATGTTTCAGATAATACCGATCATCTACATGAAATGAGGAAGATGAAAAAGAAGGGGAAGTAAAAAATGGGCCACGAATTGATTGAATATTAAAAAAATATTTGGAGCAGTGTAGTCACAGAAACGATTTTTTTCTGGAAAGAATTTTTACATGCGATGAAAATATACTCTGTGTGACAGAAAAAAGTCATTGAAGCACTAGAATCCTCTGCATCTATACTTTACCTTCATTCAATGAGGATTTTACAATTTTACAAAGTAAACCTTATAAAACGGCAGCAATTTTTAGGATGAGTTAAAAAATATTTCCTCGATTCTGCCCAGTCACTCTGCATATTGATATAATTTTTAAATGCAATGTTCTAGATTAATAAAGCTTACAACAGCACGGTTTTGTCGATGATCCTTTTATAGTTAGTGTTTGTAATAGTTAATTAAGTAATAATTTTAAAACTACGTAAAAACCATTTAATTGAAAAAACTATTTCGAAAGGGTCTGATTATATTGACGGCGTTCACGCAAGGTTCCGCAATAAAGCGATATCTCGAGCTTTAATAGCTGATCGAAATCTATTTAAGAGAAATCAACAACTACTTGTAGACTTTGCACATATGGTACTTTGCAAGGTCTTAACCATGATAATTTGGAACTTCAGTGCGCTGATGAACTAATGGATTCTGGAATCAGGCGATCATCGTCTAATTCTGCCCAAATATCGTACGAACATATCTTGTTTCGTCTTTGTGGTTTATCTTTGTCATTTCCGACCTCGAGCAGTTGTTATGCCTGGTTCTCTAATAATAAAACAATTTCCCACTAATAAAACTTAAACGGGATACAAAAGTGTGAATCGAATGTGTGAAGTGTGAAAAGTGTGTTTTTGATGCCTCAGCCAAGCTGAAGAAAAGGTCATTTTTATAAAGGTCCATACCATATTTAGTTATTCTCAATGAAAACCAAAGAAAAATTGCTAGTAGCTGAAAAACACCAGGAGATAATATCGTCATCTGTCGCTTTACTCGAATTTCGTTTGGACTCAGTTGCAGCCCATTTCTTTTTAAAGTCATGATTTAAAGTCATCATAGGCGGTGGCGCGTTAAATTTCATCGAGAATCAGTCGGTAATGAATTAGTTATCTATATGTTGATAAATGGTTGCTTAAAAAATCGAATCGTACAAACAATTTAAAGCAATTTTCAGTCAATTAGTTGGGAATTATTATGTTCATCATAAATAGCGAAATAAATAAAACACCAATTGAATCATGTATAAACAAGGCAACTTATCTTTTGAGAGCACCAGCGAGCCTTAGTAATGATTCCTTCATTTCATTTGAAATATCCATCCATCAATTGATGTTGAATTCAAAGAAAAAAAGTTTACAGTTTATAGCAGCGATTTATAATCCATCCGGCATAAAATCTGTCTATATTCTGTTTCTTATTATTCTACCATTCAAATTGTTCTTTCATTACCTATGGAACATGAATGAGGCCGAATATTACAATCTGACATCCATTCAGAATGGACTTCTAGACACCATGTATGATCATGTATGATTCGATTAAACCGATTTCCTTATATCAATGTCGACAATACTATTTAACTACAATGCTTTACGGATTTATGCTGTATATTGTTGTAATATATTTGGTATGTACTTCTGATACCTCTTCCACAGTCCACCTTATTTCTAAATTTAGACTTTCTCCAGTCAAGGCTACTTTAGTTTCAGGTTGAAGCTCCTAGAAATCCTTATTAAAACAATTAGCCTTTGTTGGAGATAGTCTACAAATTAATTGCAGTATCGCTCAATTCCTTTGGAAAAACAAAACTGTACTTGATATTGGATAAATAATTCGTAAAATGAGAAAAAGGATTTGTTCTGAACCCACTGTAGGAAATTCGTAAATACAAACACATTCATTCAGACATGGGTAAAATGGGTTCAAGAGGTTGAGCGCGAACATATCTTTTAGGTATATCCGGAAGCTATAGTGCTATATCCCTTCCACATCTTGTTGACCGTAGGACATATAATATTCCATATAACCAATAAAAACATGGTTATCAGTGGAATGAACAAACCAGCATGGTCAGTTCTATTAACTCTGTCACAGTGGGTGCGATGTCTATGATGTGTGGAAGCACTGAAGTTGTAACGGCAGCCTTAACCATTCTGCAGACCTTTCCGCCTGAATGCGATTTGTTGTTAAAAATGGTTGCAACTTTTGACACACTTAATGCACTTATAACTAATCTCCGAGAAGGAATTCACCTCAGTTTCGAAATAATTTATCTGGTAAGCGCGCCACATCTAGCAAGCAAATTATGTATCCAAGAAGTATTTTTGATTTTTTATTTTATTTTTATTCAGTCCAATTGAATTAATGCGAACATATTGTCTGTTTTACTTTTTTTAAATTATGTTTTGTTTTGTTCTTTTTTTCGGTTCATTCTTAATTGCCTACGATTTGAGTATTCTCACGTCTCACAAAGATAGTGAATAAAATAAAAAAAGGGTTGCGTGGCAGATGTGCTTATTCTTCCCCCTATTTAGATCTATTTTTTATATTTTTCTCAGCTGTAGAATCGGATTGACTTGGAACAGCTTGGAAACATCGTATAATCTCTTGTTAACTTTTAATGGTGCTATTAGAGGAAAAGAATTTGGAATCATAGTGATTATTTTCTTTATTAATTATTTAATTATTTTATAATTATTATTTTATAATTATTTTCTTTCTTCCAATAGAAAATTCCGTTTTGATTAGCTGCACTGATTACTTGGATGAGGCACAGAATCACTTGTGGATAGAAGCAAATGCGGATCCCACTTCTAATGCCGTCTTCATTCTTGTTGAGAAACTAGAAATCTATCCTATGTGCTTGCATTATTTAAAACAATTATACAGAAATTTTGATGTCGTTAAATTATGAATTGTGTCATTTAATTTTCTTTTAAAAATAAATTATATCGATGGACAAATAAATGAATGAAGCAGTCTAATCAATTTGACAAAAATTCAATAATTCAAGATTTTCAACATTACTATTTCGTTTGAAAATTATAATTCTGAACTTTATTGCTATCCAAGTGTATATAAAATATTCGTTTAATCTATTGAGTAATTTATCCCCGCTTTTAAATAGAATGCTCTGCAATCTTTCGATTAATTTCGATCGATTTACTAAATTTGAAGGAATTTATTTGCGAACTTTTAAATTGGAAATTTGTAATATTTGTTGTTAAAATTTGTAATACTGAATTGGCTGCGATCATCTAATCAGCTAATTTTGATTAGCTTATATATTCCTATTAAGTGGAAAAAATCTTTTATTACGTCATCTTTTCTGAAATTTGGTTTTGTAGGTATCGATGCGAGCATTCGTCCTTTTCTCAGTAATATTGCTCAGAGTAAAATTGATGGTCGATCACTCTTTGTTATCGATGATGAGTTTCTTCAACAAATCGGCATTTCAATATTTGGAGTTCGACATATTTTGCTGCAAGCAGTCGGTCTTCTTCGACATCTTGTAACTTTTTTTAGATTGATTTTCGGTTCAAATATTTTTTTAAAATAAATTAAGTATAATAAATTGAAAATTCGTTTGTTTAAAATAAATAATTTATAAAATAAATAAATAAATACTTTAAATAAATAAAAGAATTTCTGATATAAATTTGATCTTTTAATTGTTTGCCTTCAAAAAGTAAATTCGATCGAAAGGAAAAGTTTTTTCGAAGAAATTAATTATTATTCAGATTTTTCTTTTATATTAATGGAAAAAAATTAATAAACTGTAAATTGAAACTTCTTTGTTCCGTTTTTTTCAAAATCATTAACAATAATAAAGATTAATCGTTGAATTTCACAAAGACAATTTTTTGCAAATTTTCAAATTTTTTTTTAAAGAGCTCTCACCATTGCTAGTTAGGCGCACTAAACAGATATGCCAGGGAGTCCTTTGGTGATAGAAAAAAAAGTGGGTCGCCAGCATCACCCGTATTTTTGAACAAGTTTTCTCTTGTGTGGAGTAGAATTTCAACATTCGAATTGAGCAACAAATCACTGAGCCATTCTACTCCCATTTGCAAATCATTTGCAGATATGCTGAAAATTTTCATCATTTTCATCATTTTCATTACTTTGTTGCAGTTTAAAAGAATTTCAGTGTTATGGAATGAAGAGTGAGAATCTTCAATCACTATGTTTGCGCATTGTTATTAGCTCACGTGAACTTTCTAATACCTTAAAATTGGCGGACAAATGTAAAATAGCGTTGAATAAATTGAATGTCATTGCAGTTCTCAGTACAGTTTTGATGTCAATTTCTCGAGTTATTGAAGATATTAAAAGACTTCTTGGATGGTTAGACAGGTTATTTTTTGTCTGCTTTGATTTATTGCATCCATTCGCTTTCAGATACTTTTGAACATTGAACTATAAAGGAATTTCACTTTAATTTAAATAAAAAATTCAAAATTAGATTAAAGCATCAGAATCAATCAGAAGCAGTAAATCGAGATAAGCTTTAAAAAATAACTTTAAATACTTTAAAATCAGATAAAGTGATTAACTGGTCAGACCAAACGAATTAAGATTTTAAATCTTTTATTTATTATAATAAATTGCGGGTAAATCGCGGACGGGCAGTTAATTTCTGGCAGTTTTTGATGTTTTAGTAAATTTTAGAAAAAAGAGTAAAGGTAAAATTTTCAGCATTGAAATTTTCAATTATTAATAGTCAATTTTACGATAGTAAGAAGTTTCATTTTACTATGATATTTTACTCTTCTTCACTTTCCACTGAATTTCTTTTGGGTTTTCTCATGATTTTCATTCATTCGATATTTTTTTTCAGAAGTCCATTCGATCGATTAGAAAAATATATCGAATTTCGTTCAGATATTGTTGGAATTACTTTGGAACTTTCACGATCAGTTTGTATTCCTCGGAAGCAATTGCTTTTCAATTTTCGACAAATTAAAGAGGTATTATTGATACTTTTTTGTTCAAAATATTAGGTAAATTTGTTTATTTTTTATAAAAAGTCCACAATCATATTAATCAAATTTTTAAAAAGAAGGAAGGGAGCTGGATGTTTAATTGATTTCAAATTTAATATTGCAGAATATTACATTTTTAAATTTACCTTGTTTAGGACTATCATTGGAGCTGTATATAAGTTGGAAATTTATTATCGAAATTAATTGAAAAAAATAATTGAAAATAATTGAAACATCGATTAATTTATTTTCAGTTGTGTGACCGTTTAATTATCAAGTGCGAATCCATAATTTGTCTTTCAAATGATCCATCAATTCTTTATACGGCGTATTTAGAACGAGTGGTTCTACGAAAATTAAATCCATCAGATGATTGGGTTATTTAATTTTTTGCGTTTTATTACGAAGATTTACTTGAATTATTTCATTTGAATTTTATCAATGAAAATTATAAGCATCTTTATAATTAGACCTAAAACAAACTAAAAATATTAACAAATGCCTTTGTACAAATAACTTTTCTGCCTTCCAGAAAAACTCTTGAATATTCAGTTGGATAAAAATCTTTTCCAAACTTTGGACGAAATTTATACCTTATACATGCTAAGATTAAAACTGTTATAAATTTGGGATAAAAGGAATGAACGAACCAATATTTTGGAAATGCTATAGGTGATACCTCTGTTGAGCCACTAAAAAAACGATACGTGAATGTAACTGAAAAATTCTTTAGAATAAATTATTTTAAGGGTATCAATTTACAGTCATCATATCATGGTATACATATAGTAAGCGAGGTGAAAATTCATTCACTTTCTTCTTCTTCTTCTAACAGCTCTCACCATTACTGGTTAGGCTGGCTCCAACGGCTACAAGGGTAAGACGCTTCCAAGCGGCGTCTGATGCCATCGTCGACAGTAATGAAAGCCATTCCTTTTTCCATCGTCTAAGTCCATATAGGCTCATCGCTGGCCCTTCGCTGGTCCACCTATACGTTCAAAATCTTTTCTCACCGTATCAGTCCAGGTCTTGATTGGCCCACCTCGCTTTTGACGCCAACCGTTACATGGTTTAGCAAATAACGAAATATGCGTCAACTCGTGTGGTGGACGACGGAGAATGTGCCCTAACCAGCGAAGGCGACGTTCAGTGATAACATTATTTATGCAAGTGATATTTGAACGAAGGTGGATGCGATGTAGTGAGATTTTATCCACTCGGCGAACCCGTAATATGTACCTTAGACAAGAGTGGTCAAAGGCAGATAATATCCTTCACTCTCATTGGCCATATCTCAGAACCATATAATAAGATCGAACGGATCACGGCAATAGATGCGGATTTTCGTTTTTATGGTGATTTCACGACGATTCCATAAAGGTTTCGTCAACCGGAAGAACGCATTTCTAGCTGCCGTGATCCGAGTTATAATATCATCTTTTGCCTGTCCATTTGGTATTAGAGTGGACCCAAGGTATTTGAAATCAGGCATTTCCTCAACCGGCAATGAATTTACAAAAAGAGGCTTTTTATCAGCTTCTTGCACATAAGACGAAAAGGCTTTCGTTTTATTTACATTGATCCTGAGATCCCGATTCTTGTCCGATTCTTTCTGACATGTTATTTAGTATTACTTGCATTTCGTTATAACTGTCAGCAAAAAGGACTACATAATCAGCGTATTCAAGATCTGTGATACGATGCTTTGGACTAATTCGGACACCTCTTGAGTGCCGACAAGCAGTGTCCATTATTCCAACCTATCGCATAGTTGAATATTGTGGGAGAAAGGACGCAGTCCTGACGGACACCTGTTCTTATTTCGAAGGAATCTGTCAGCTCTCCATATACACAGACCTCATAATGCCTTTATGAGTCTAATGATTTTCTCTGAAATACCATCACGTTCCATCACCCTCCAAAACGCCGCTCTATCAATTGAATCAAAGGCAGCCGCAAAGTCGATGAAACACGTGACAGTGCGTTGCAAATATTTGAAGCGATGTTCCAACACCCTTCTTAACGTGAATATCTGGTCAGTACAACCGCGCCCTGGTCTGAAACCAGCTTGATTAGGGCGCATCCTGCTGTCTCGTACTTCCATAAGTCTGTTGAGTAGCAGGGAAGCAAAAATTTTTGCTGAGACGTCTAATAGGCTGATTCCTCGATAATTGTCGCAATATATCCTATCACCTTTCTTGAGAATTGGGAGCAGAATTGCTTTGCTCCAATCATCTGGTAATATTTCTTTTTCCCATACTAGAGAGTACATTTGTTGAAGGTGCTTATGAAGAACAATGGACAGCATTTGAAAAGCTCAGCCCGAAGACCATCTTCTCCTGGAGTTTTATTGGCCTTAAGCTTATGGATAACTGAGATTATTTCTTCTTCTGTTGGAGGCTCGCAATTGCAAACGTATGCTTCGGCAAACGTATCAGCTATATCAAGGGCAACAGATAGCGCTTCATGGTTAAGTTTGGCCTCAAAGAATTCTTTCCATCTTATTAGGCGATCCTTAATACTTTTAATTAGAACGCCATTGCTGTCTCTTACCATTTCACTGATCGTTCCTCGAGTCATAGTTGCTTTATGAAGAAGGCAGAATAGTTTCCTATTGTCGCCCAATCGAGCCGCCGCCTTCATTCTTGAGGCCATGTCACTTCAATAGAGCTTTCTGTCCCGCCTTGCTGCTTTCGTTGCAAATCTTCGAAGCACCCGGTAGTCAGGATCAGCTGACATTCGATATCCACACGATACTTAGACAGGGTGTGGACAGTGATCGCTTGGCTTGCCTTGGCAGCTTTTTCAGACAATTGGATAGTTGCTTCCGATACCCAACTAGCGCACTTCCTACTAGTATGCCCTAGCCTGGAAGTGGCTGATTTTCGGAGACATTCCTTTAGTTTGCACCAGTATTCATTTGCCGTTCCAGAGAAATCATTGATATTTGTATCATTGAGATGCTTCAATAATTCACTTTGAAATGCGCTCACTGTCCCCGAATTTTTTAGTTTGAGATAGTTGAAAGAACTTGGGGGATGCTGTTTTCGGCGAATTGTCAATTTTATGCGGATCTTGGCTCGAACCATAACATGGTCAGATCCATGAAGATTGCCCGTTCCGCGATAGGAACGACTATCTAGTACGGAACTCTTCCAACGGCGATTGACTAAGATATAATCAATCTGGTTGAAGTGTTGGTTGTCCGGGGAGTTCCACGTGACTAGATGTTTTTTATGATGCCGGAAGCAAATATTAGTAACAAAAAGTTCATGCTCTTCGGCATAACGAAGACGTTCCCCATTGGCACACCGATCTCCGATGCCATATTTGCCAATTGTTGAGGTCATCGCAGCTGCATTATGACCTACGCGAGCATTCCAGTCTCCCCCGATTATGATTATGTCATCTTTCGGTAGAGACTTTGTTAGCAGTTGAAGTTCCGCATAGAACTTGTCTTTATCACGGTCATCTGCCGACAACGTTGGAGCATAGACACTGATGACCGAGATATTGCAGAACTTACCCTTAAAACGGGCATAGGCCATACGGTCGTTTACCGGTTTCCACTCAGTCAAAGCGAAATGGGCCTTGTCAGACATGGCAATCGCTACGCCATTTCTTCCCTAGTTATTCGAAGTGATATAGCCAGTATCTCTGCTCTGAACCAGGATTAATAACTTCTCGAGACCCAAAGTGAGGAAGACGGACCTCTGACAAGCAAGCGATATCCACATGATACTTAGACAGGGTGTGGACAGTGATCGCTTGGCTTGCAACGTCCATAAATGTTCTAACGTTCCACGCTGGTACGACTAATACCTCGCCGCGCGTGCAGAGGACTGTTCCCCTTCTTGATAGGTTTCGAGCAATTACCTTGGCTTGAGAACACATTTTATTTATCATCCTTGGGATCGTTTTAAGCCCGGATTGTAAACTTATCGCATGTACCACCGGATTCGAAGTATTGTGCGCATCGGGAGACGTTGACGCCGTATCAAAATCTGACCCTTTCACCATAGAGTCACTTGGGGATAGAGTTACAGGTGAGTCCCCAGCAGCCACCCGGATTTTTGACATAATAGCAGGTTTGCTCCTGCCAAAGACAAAAAAAGAAAAAAAAGAAAGAAAAAAAAATTAAGTTCAAGAGAACTTAGCTGAGCGTAGCTGAATTGTAACCAGAAATAATTTCCAAATAAAACAAAATAAATCGAGAATAATTTCTTAATAATTTTTTTTTTTTCCAAATATTGAAAAAAAATATTGATTTTGATATCATTTGAATTTTATCAATGAAAATTATAAGCGTCTTTATAATTAGACCTAAAACAAACTAAAAATGTTAACAAATGCCTTTGTACAAATAATAACTTTTCTGCCTTCCAGAAAAACTCTTGAATATTCAGTTGGATAAAAATCTTTTCCAAACTTTGGACGAAATTTATACCTTATTTATATTATTTATTTATACATGCTAAGATTAAAACTGTTATGAATTAGGGATAAAAGGAATGAACGAACCAATATTTTGGAAATGCTATAGGTGATACCTCTGTTGAGCCACTAAAAAAAACGATACGTGAATGTAACTGAAAAATTCTTTAGAATACATTATTTTAAGGGTATCAATTTACAGTCATCATATCATGGTATACATATAGTAAGCGAGGTGAAAATTCATTCACCAGCTGATATTTGTGGCAAAATTGATGCGGGTGATGAAATATTGCAGGTAAAATTTTCCTCAAATATTACTCATTCCATTGTTCTTCTATAAAAATAAAAATTTCTTGAACAAATAAATTGCAGGATTACTTTTAACATTTTCATAATTTTCATAAATTATAAACTTAAATTATAAATTATAAACATAAATTTCTTCAATCATTTTTGCATTGGATAAAGTTTGTTTTATTCATCCTATCGTTCGATCAATTCTAAATAAGGCCAAAATTTTCATTTCAAAACCGATAATTTAATTATATGAGTTTGAATTTTCGATTGGTTTTAATTTAGTTTTTTTTTTGACAGATAAACGATGAAACTGTGGTTGGTTGGAATATTGGTCAAGTTGCTAAATTATTATGCTCCGGTGGTAATGCAATCTTTAATCAGCTTGTTTTGATAATAAAGAAAAGGCCAAGTGAAATGACGCAATCATCGTTGTTTGCTCGTTCGCGTAATGCAGAGTTGCAACAAATTTTACATCAAAAAACGCCAAATTCTTTATTGAAATTCTCTTCAAATTCGCATAGAGCTGCTATTTCCTTGCTTTTCGACAATTGTGATTTGTTGATAAGTGATAAGGTTTTTAATCCATATTTTCCTTGAAAATTACTCTTTTTCAGATTTCTATCATTTGAATAGTATTTTCATAGAAGGAAATCATGCACAGAAGGCATAATAAAAAATTATTGGAATTTGAGGAATTTTTATTCGAGATTTTTCAAATTTATGAAAATGCTATAATATAATACTGCAAAATTGATTGATTTAATAAATATTAAACGAATATTTTCTCACTTTTCCTTGCAATTTAATAATTAAAATAATATTTTTAGTTGTGTGTTGAAGACGCAAGAATTAGGAGAAGGGCCTTAAGTCTGCATTCTCAAGCTTCGATCTTTGGACCTCTTCAATCGTTAGTCACATATTCCTTTTTATTTTTTGAAAAGATGGTGATTATGAATAAATTTTTAAAATTTATATTTCTTTAAAATGGGTGAAATTTTGTAGGGAGTTCTCAATTTTGAATCCATCTGTAGTTGCTGCAACATCGAGACGTGCAACTATATCTTGTGGCACTCCTCCGGCAATCTTATTTAACGGAAGGAATATATCAGTTGACGATTTACTTCAAGTTGATGCGAAAGATATGTTATCTAATATATCTGAAACGTATAAAAAATTAGATGATTGCTGTGGTAAAAGTGCAAATATCAATATCAATGCGCCAGAATTAAGTGAGTTTTTCCTCCCCTTGTTATTTGATGGTAAATTATGTAAAAATTATATTAATTTATTATAAATTTAATCCATTTTTAAGACCTCATGAGCAGGCAAATTTTTTTGTAATATTTAGAACCATTTTCTTTTATTATAAAATAAATATATGATATTAATATGATATATATATATTTATTATAAAATAATGATTTTATAAGATAAAGAATTTTTTAGTGATTATGATTATTTAGTGATTATTTCGATAATTTAGCTATTATATCTCGTGAAGGACGTTTAATGCGTCATCAACATCTGGGATACGTTCGATCTTTTATAGACAATCAACTAATTGTGGAAAATTTGATAGACCACATAAGTAATGTACAGTCAATAGATGAGCAGCTTGTTGACAGTATATTTTCCATTAACTGCCTCGATGGTTATTTTTTCGTAAAAAAAGTTTTTGCATTTTTTGGAATGTTACCACTTTTTCAAAAAAGTTATTTTTGTGTTATTCTTTGTCATTTTCTTAACCCCTTTTTCTCTTTTTTCGATTTATACATTAGATCGTCTATTGCTTTTTTTTTCCAGATTTTGTGATCTCGTTAGAGCCAGACGAATATGCAACTATTGGTATTGTTGAGGCACATGAACTTAATGAAATGGATTTGCCGAGTTCAAATCTTATTGACTGGGATTCATGCTTGGATCTAAGGATAACGATTGGTTGTAAAAATTGTGT
Source organism: Dracunculus medinensis (assembly GCA_900625125.1). Classification (NCBI taxonomy): domain Eukaryota; kingdom Metazoa; phylum Nematoda; class Chromadorea; order Rhabditida; family Dracunculidae; genus Dracunculus; species Dracunculus medinensis. The sequence continues at coordinate 31,060 of UYYG01000120.1, read as the reverse complement.
TGATAGCTTGTCACCAGTTTTCTTAGAAAAGGAAGTTTCAGGGTATGGTTTCAGGGTTTTTCAAAACATTAGCATTTTTGTTGTATGCCTGTGCTCTATATTTCACAACTTCATATATGCAAATTTATTTGTTTTTTATCCCATTTTCAAAATATATATCTCGAAATATATTTCGAAATATAATAAATAGACTGTCTTCGAGTAGTTATTTTATATGAGGATTAATGTCCTCAAATAATTTTATGTTTTTCATTACTTTTCATAATTCTTTAAAATTAACGGCAGCTGGAATGTATTAAGTAAGTATGCTTCAAAGAATTAACGAAAATAGAAATCACTATTGGAGCGACACTTCAGAACATCGGGAACGATCAGTGAGATGGTAAAGGACAGCAATAGTGTACCTATCAAAAGCATTAAAGATCGCCTTATAAGATGAAAGGAATTCTTTGAGGCCGAACTTAACAATGAATCTGTTTCCGAATATAGCTGATACGTTCGTCGAACTATACGATTGCAATTGTGATAGGCCAAGAGAAGTAGAAATAATCTCCGTTATTTCTCAGGCTGAACCCTTCAAATATTGTTAATCATCCTTCATAACCCATCTTTAACAAAATACTCTCTGGTATGGAAAAAAAGAAATACTACCAGATGATTGGAGCAAAACAATTGGATTCTCAGTTACCAAGAATGGTGATAGGATATACTGCTTATAGTATGGGACGGCAAGGTACGCCCTAATCAATCTGGATTCAGAGAAGGAGTATGTTGGAACTTCAAATATTTGCAATCCATCTTCACGTGTTTCATGACTTTGTAGCTGCCTTCGATGCAATTGATAGAGCTGCGATTTGGAGTGTGACGCTGAGGTGTTACAGAGAAGATCATTCAGCTCATAAAGGCAATTATCAGCGTACGTTGGCGCAGATCTGTATATATAGGGCACTGAGTCTTTTGAAATAAAAACTGGTCTTTATCAGGGCTGCATCCTTTCCCCTATAACTATTCAACTATTCGATAGATTTATCTGCCTTTGAGCACTCATATCTAAGGTACATTTTACGGGTTCACCGAGTGAATAAAATCGTATCCAAAAAATGGTCGCATCCATCTTCGTTCAAATACCACTTGCATTAAACGTTTTCCATTGTCCACCACAGGAATTGACATATTTCGTTGCTTTCTAAATGCTGTGATGGGTAGCGTTAGAAGCAAGGTGGGCCAATCAAGACCTGGACTGATACAATCAGAAAAGTTTTTGAACGTATAGGAAGACCACCAATATTTGATGGACTTCGACGATGGAAAAAGGCTTCTTAAGGCTTCTTATTATTTTTTAATGTCGATGATGGTATCAGATCGCTCAGTGTAGAAACGTCTTACCCTTATAACCAGTGGAGTCAACTTATCTAGTGATGGCTTGTAGAAGAAGAAAAAGAAGAAATAAGATAGATAACGGGGATTCAGTGAGTTTGAAAAAAATATAAGGAGATTCAGAGGAAAAGAGTATAACATGATTTTTGGGGATGAGTTTGCTGGAGAAACCTTTTCTCTTTTTCTTTTGGGTTGTACGTATTAGGCAAATAGAGTGGTGATTTACATTTATGATTTATTTCAAACGTGTAAATTGTTGCAGAATATGATAAAATAAAGAATTAGAAATAGTTTGCAGTTTTTTTTGTAGGCATGATATAATTGTCTGAAACTTTGATACATTTAGATTGCATTAACTTTAAACTCGATATTTTTTTCCAAATTTCAGAGTATTCTATTAGTATTCTATTCTACATAAAAATCACATTTATCCTAACAAAATTGTTCTATGGCTTTGATTACCTCAAAGCTTAATTTAACTGAAATTATTTCATTAGTATGAAGGTATTTCTTATTTTTATAAATAAATATTAAAACGAGTCGTCCCAGGTATTTCAACTCGAAGTTCTATTCTCGATGTCCTTTTTATTAATTTAATATATTTTTCTGAGAATCCTCCATTGTTTTTATTGTTTTTTTCTCATCTTACTTTCATATATATTGCTTTTAATTTTGGTTAATTCGCTATTATTTTAGCGATTATAATAATAAACATCATGATGATGGGGAAATAATCACTGTATCAAAGCATAATTTGACAGAGAGCATAAATTTAAATACATGTAAAAAAAGTGATTGTTCTCAAAGTGTTGGTGCAATTAATGCAGTATGTTTTTTTCTCATGAATTTTAGAGGGAAATAAAGTTTCACTCAAAACTTTTATAGTTATTTTCGCTATTTTCTAATCCAGTTTTTCATTTTTCAAAATTAATTTTTGATTCATTGATTCAACGCATATTGAAATTCATTAGATGGATATTAATTTTGCTAACACAAGTCAGTCTCGTAAGGTTAATGGACGACATTTTTAGCCCATTGCCGAATTCGATGAATCTGGAAGTGATTGCATGAGTGATTCAGAATCGGAAAATCACTTTCCATCAATAAATAACACTGGTCATCTCTTTATATTTTTATCTTTTTTAGTTCTTATCTAACAAAATGAGCGAAATAACCGAAAACTTCGTAACTTTATTAATCTTTTTCCTCCTTTGTTAAACCAATGATTAAATTTAAAAGTTACATAAAAAATAAGTTCATGCTTAATAATATGCTTAATAACATGCTTATATATAATAAAAATAATAAATAAAAAATGCTCATAATGAATAGCGGTGGAAACGGGATAGCCGAGTAGTTTTTGCTAGTTTTCGTCGAAAGAATTAGAATTCAGGTCCTGTCTCCGATATAACTGAACCTGTCATTTAAAAATGTCAATTTTATATTAGCGATGATATCGCCGAATGGTTGGCGAAAACTGCTCTTCTCTTTTTACTTTAAGTGCTCATTTATATTCATAAGTATATATTAAACAGTAATTAAGGAATAAATAAACCGCTTCTTTGATAGCATGAATTTTCGAATAATGAAAATTTTTTGAAATATAAGCGTTTTACTGAAAAAATGAGTTTTCTAAAGAGAACTGAAGTTTTAGAAAACATAACTGCTTCAAATGAACCAAATCTTTTGCGTGAAATGGCAAGAATTCCATACTATAGTCTAAATGCCAAGACGTGTGAAGGTTGGATTCATCGGAAACGCTTTGCTCATGAAACAAGTTATCGTGGAAAATGGATTAAATGTTGGATGGTACTTTGTTCAAGTGTATTATTTATCTATTCAAATAAGTCGGTGAGTTCAAGTGTATTTTATTTATAGTTGTAATAAAATAATTTTAACGTATATTTTCCATTGAATAACTGTTTTATATAAATATGAAAATTTTTTTAAAAACATTTAACTTTTTTATTGCTTTAGTAAATATGGTAAAGCCAATCAAAATTATTTTGCTTTCTTTCAGTTTTTGTTACACCTGGTAAAGTCCCGGTAAAATTAAAAAAATTTCCGAGCGGCTTTTTGCTTCTTTGATATAATTTTTTATTTTGAGTTTAATTGTTTAACTTTGTTTTCATTTCTAGGCCCCTAACGCTGATATCATAATTGCCGTTGCCAATTTCTTTGTATCGGATGCACCTTTTTTGAAAACATCAAAAAAACAGTTAGTTTTTCGAATATTCTTAAAATTTTTATTTTCTTTGTTCTTTTTTCATCTTTTTGTAAAAGAAAAAATATGGCTATTTTTTTATTGTAAAATTTCAGCGTTTTTCGGTTGTATCGTCGTTCAGTTGTCTTTCTTTTTTCTGCATTCACTACTTACGATATGAAAAAGTACGATTTGCTTTATATTCTTTTACAAATTTTTATGATCCTTTAAAAATTTATAATTGAATGATTAGAATTTTAGTTGGATGAACAAATTAGGTCTCGCAACAATTTGCTACAATCAAACAGAAGAAGAAAGGAATAATTCGACAAATCTTTCAAGATGTTATTTATAATCATATTCATATAGGAATTTTTTCAAAGAATTATTACATTCAAAGCAATAAAAAAATTAATAATGATATATATTTGAATCTAAAAAAATTATAATAATAAATATTAATTATAATAAAATTATTGGTTAGTATATGTGTATGGGAAGGCAATGATCTAGGCGGTTGAATGGCAATGGTGCCAAATTTCCAGTGAAATTTTTGCAAATGACGCAAAAAATGAAATTTTTCATTTTCATTTATAGGAAGATTTTATTTTTCATTTATAGGAAGTATATCACAAGGAAGTTTAAATTGAGTTAATATTATTGACATTTGTGTTGTTAAATTTAAATAATGCAGTAAGATGATTTAATAATCTTATTTCGAAAAGGAGGAACAATTAGTGGAGGAGTTAAGTATTTTGCTACCAAAAATTAAGAAATTATGAAAACAGCAAAAAATAGAGTAGAGCGACGGAGCCGTCGAAAACCTCATTACGCCAAACTTTTTTCGCAACTACTTAACATTTTTCAAACACCTTTAACATAGCTTTAAAAATAGCTTTTTAACACAAAGGAACCTCGTTCTGTCTTTCTTTCTTTTATTTCAACCGTTCTTCCAGTAACACCATTTTTGGTTGATTCCTTCGCCAAAGAATCATAAAAATACAAAAACATTGATAGGTTATCCAGTATTACCCACATATTTTTGATGATTTTGATGGTAGATAAACGGAAATTATTCGAAACTGCTTCTTTATATTAGCTATTGAAAGCCATATTAAAGGTTCTACTAAGTATTTTTCAGCTATGCTTTATATCTCCACATTCAGTGAATCGACTTATTCATTGCTGTTTGCTGAAACTCCTCCTGTGACTCCAGCTCACTATATTCTTCCACGACCAAGCAATCTCAAATTATCCACTCGACGACACTTTCGTGACCCACGGCAGGCATCGATATCAAGTTTACGTTCTATCGTTTCAAATAAAGGAACTCATTAATACGAGTGTCATACGATATTTCGGCAACAATTTATTGAATGTATGGTACTATTATGTTAATGTTATGTTTCGCAAGGATTTTTAATTAAATGGAGAATCATAAAATAAATTGTAAATCCTGTTACTATATATTTCTTGCAGTCTTAGGTATTTTTGACAAATTTTTAGTTTTGTTTTTAAGGAATATCCTTTATTAAGAATATGCCTTATAAGTTGATAAATATAGGGAGTGAGGATTTAAATCCACTGCCGATTTTTATGATTAAAATTGCTAATTAAAATTGTTAGGAATTCGGATATAAATTTGCTTATCTTTTGCTCAATTGTTCATATATTTGCTCAGTTTTTAAATTATTTTGCATATCTTATATTAAATTCTGTTAAATTAAATATATTACCTGTTTGTTTTATTAATTATTTGTAAAAGAAGACGAAAAGTATATATTATTTTAAATAGTTTTAATTTAGTAATTAAGCCAAATGTTAAAAAATCGATTTCTTTTCATGTTTCTAAATGCTCTGTAATCGGATTAAATTTATTGTAGAGGATTTTTGGAAAAGGTTTTTTTCGGTTGATTATCCTCAATTTTTTACCTTATGCATTCCCCAATTTTGGATTTTTAAGTTTCTTAAAAATAAAGTAGTCTTCCTATAAGTATTCATAATTATGACACATTCAATGAATTTTTGAATGATTTTAGAAATAATGGGTTTCCTACGAATTTCTTCAGATTAGCGATGCATAGATTGGTTCAGCTTGGCGCTGCGCTTCATGCTTACTTTTCGCTTATATGGATAATATTGAAAAGGCCTTATGTATATGTGGTATTTCCACTTTGCTTCTTTTTCTATTTTAGTTAAGGCTTTTTTGTTTGAGCCTCACCGTTCAGTTTGTAATATTGGTTCCCATCATCTGTAGTTTTAATTTAAGATGTCCATTGTTCATGTTTTGATTGGAAGTATTCTTCGACGGCAAATTCCACTTTCTTATATTTTCCTTTTTTTAAGATATGTATGGAGTGCTAATTCCTTCCGTTTCTTTTCTTATGTATTTGCCTTACCAATTGTTGCAGACGAAAGGTGCCTCGCTTTTTAATTTAGGAATCTAATGTAGGTTATTCTATATATTCGGTTTATATTTTCTTATAAATAAGTGCTTATTTCATAAATCATTTTCAGAGTTCTTGATGATCTATAAGTATGATTGGTTCATTACTAATATTGCTGTTATTTACAAAAAATATAGAAACGAACAGTTTCGTTTCTATTCTAAATGGTGATTATAGCATTGCAGAAGTCAAATATATTCTTTACGATGTTAACCATGGTGAAGGTTTTAATTTAAGGCGCGATGTTTTTATGAGGTTTGCTGGCAATATTTAATTTTTTATTGTATCTCATTTTGTTTACAATTTGTTGCTTGATTCCAGGATTGCGAATACCGTTCGCATGTTGCGCGAACTTGGTCATAATTATATTTTAGTATTGCCTCCATGGGGTGGATTATATCATTGGAAAAATTATGCAGTTAAATTGCCTTGGTCGAAATTTTTCGATATTAAAAGTATTAATGAATTTATACCAGTTATTGAATTTCAACAGTTTTTGATAGGTATACCGATGTTTCATTAAATAATGTAGATATTTCAATTTGGGCCATTCAAGTTATTTTTATTCATTTGTTGGAAACTTCCGCCAAAATGATTTTCAAAACAATGATTTTCAAAACAATGGATGATTTTTAGTATTTAAGATCCAAAAAAAATTGGTACTGCTTTATTTGATAATCATCCGATAACTGGTTACTGGTTATACTGGTTGTGAAGAAATTGGGTAACTTAATGTTAGATTTCTTTAGCTTAAGGTTAATGTCCTGCTTCTAACAAGAGCAAACCTATCATGAAAACCGAAGTGGCGCTGCGAGCCACCTGTATTCCCCAGGTTACTCACTGGTAAAAAACCATTATCGTACTAATAGCCAGTGGGCGAATTTTTCCAGATAAGGTGAACGCCAATATTATTGTGGCAAAAGTACTAGTGATAAAGGAAAAAGAATTGAGAGGGGGAAGAACCAAACCATACCGAATTCATATACGAAAATCGTTCAAAAAATATTTTTTGCGCCTAACTTAATGAAAGCACCAATTCATTTTTTCTGCATTTAGATTGGTTTATATTTTTTATAGATACCAATTATAATCCTATCGACGAAGTAATTTATCTTCAAGCATATACTGAAGGATGGAAAAGTGGCCATTTTGAATTTAAATATGATAAAAGAGACTGTATCGATGGTGAAAAATTTTATAGATTGGTTGGTTCGAAGTGGTTAGCATTTCTTGGTTTATGAATTTTGTTTTTTTATATTTCTATGGAATGGTCTTGATAATTCAAATAAAGCAAATTTGATTTTTTTTGTAGTATGAACTATAAAAATTTTATATTTTAAGTTCAAAATTTAAAAAGTTAATATTTAATTGTTAATATTTTCCAATTTATTTTTATCGTGGAGGACTTAGGCTGTTGAGAAGGGATTGGCGCGATTCAGCATATTAGACTGGCGAAAATAAGTTTCAAACGGAAGGGATGCGGTTCATCATTGTAGGTCTAATGGCTCGCCGTTTTATGCCCAAGCAGGCTAAGAATTTTTTATCTTTATTGTAATATGAAATAAACAACAATAAGTTCGAGCGAACAATTAAGAAACAAATGAAATAAGATAAAAAAGAATGAGGGGGAGCCAAATTTCCCATGCACAACTATAACTAGGGAATGTATGAAGCAGACAAAGTATATATCTAAACATATAAATAGGGCCCAAATTCAAAACACCTAATACCAAAAAATACCAAAAGATACCAAAGTACAATATGCTCTATATCATACGCATTATATCCATTAACCAAAAAAAAAACATTTTGTATGAATAGCAAGGCGCACATAATTAACAGATGTTTATAACAAAAAATATAGTTATTTGTTCATGTTTGGATAGTAGTAAAATTTTGTAAATTTATATACAAATTAGTATTTTTTTGGTATAAAAAGGAAATGGAATTTTAGATTATAATGCTGATTTATTTAGTGAATTTAATTTGTATATTTTTTTTGTGTTCGCTTTTTACGACAGTTTTTATGATTGAATTGAATATATTCCAGATGTTTCAAATATTTTAGGCATGGCTGGTTTTTTTCCTATGAAAATATTACTGCTAAAAGTTTTTCTTGTATATCGATGCAAGGCGATTCTCAAACATTAATGAAGTTTGTTGTGAATGATCATCTGATTGCAAAGTCACTCTTCATCGATCGAGCTGAGATTATCTTGCATGATTATTTTGGTGATGAATATTACTGGCAAGCTCGTCGATCGATGCGTTACGCAAATCATCTTATTACTACTGGTAATTTATTTAGGTATGAGAATTTTCCCTATTTTTAAAGTCATAGTATTCAAAATATATTGTCCAAGATTTTTGGATGTGTTTGTGCTAATCATATACTAACTATATTCCTATCGACGGAGTAATTTTATTTTTTTGTCATTGAAATTTATTTTAAATTCGATCATATTTTAGAGAAAAGTATCTAAATTCATCTGATATAACAGACAAAACTGCATTAAATGATACGTGGAAAAATACTTTTAAGGTATGCGTATGAAATTTTGCTTATTTTTCTTTTCTAATTTCATTCTGTAAGAAAATCAGAATTCTTCATTTGTAGAGCAAAAGTGAAATCCTTGCTGCTATTTGTTAATATTTATAGAAACATGGTGAAGCTCAAGGAGGCGATTATATCTGTATTCACTGGCGACGGCGCGACTTCATTCGTTCGCATCTTTCTCATATTCCATCGATTCAAGGTACGGCACTTCAGGTGATTTAGTTTTTTCGTTTTGATTGAAAAATTAATTTTTCTTGTGGTAAGATATTTTAGATAGAATATCTTTGAACGTTAAGTTCACTTTTTCACAGTTGATTTTAAATTGATATCAAAATTTTCCTTTTCTGATACATTAATTAATTAATTTTTAAATTTATCATATCGTAGACAAATTATAGCTTTTATTTTCTCTTTCAGATATTAAAATTGCTCGATGCTATGAATCTTAACACCGTCTTTCTTAGCACAGATGCACCAAATGATGAAGTGAATCATTTAAAAAGTTTTTTACCTCCAAGGATAGAAGTTAAACAGTTCGTTAACAATGACTCATTATCAGATGGTGAAGTTGCAATTATAGATCAGGTTGTTCCGCGATTTATTTTTATCCAGTCGGTTCCTCCTTTATTTCAAGTACATGAATCCTCGTGTTATTCATTTTGATTATATCTGAGTTTTTAACATCAATCTGATGCAATAAAATTGTTTCAACATTGGAAGATTTGAAGAGATTTCAGTGGATTTGTGCTCATGCAAGATATTTCATCGGCTCGTATACTTCAACATTTTCCTATCGTATACAAGAGGATCGCGAAATTTTAGGATTTGAACCAAATACTACTTTTAATCGACTATGTCCAGATGATTCTATGTCCTGTGAACAACCTACTCAGTGGAAAATTGTATATAAAAATAATGTTGGATATTTATGAAAATCTCGCATTTTAATTTGCAATATTCTTTTAGAAAGAAACTTGTTCTATCATATAATTTACTCGAATAACAAATGAAGAAAAAAATGAATTTTTTTCTTGTTTCATTTTCTGATGATAGATTATTCGTTTTTTACTTTTTGCGTGGTTTAAATCGAATAAAATTATTTGAAAATTAATTATGAAGTATAATTATAATTAATAATTAAATATTAAAATATTAAATGAATTAAATTTGCAATAAATTAAATTTTTTGACATTTTGTTTTCGCTTAAAATAAATATATTAATGGAAATATTTTCAATTTCTTTTGGTGAATTTCCGAATTTTATATTATTCATTTATTTTTATTACATTTATTCTTGATTACATCTAGAAGATTTGCATTTCTATTACTCGTCGTCAATTTATAATTTGTTGAAATTTTATTACTTTTGTTTGCAAAATTAAATATATTATTGCTATAAATTTAATTTGGTTCGTGGTGATCATTTAAGAAAAGTTCTTAGTCTCATTTGTTATTTTGGTAAGAAAGGATGATTTCAACTACCGGTTCGCAACGATTGGTGGCAGTGCTCGTTTCCCTTTGCAGTTTCATTTATGTCCGATTCTGCTGCTTTAACTTAAATGGTAATACTGCGTATTTAATTAAATCTGCATAGATTCGGCAGATTTGCATAGAGCTCAGTATTCGCCTTTTACCGTACTTCACATCCATCTGTAATATTAGTTTCCATTATCCCCTTTCACTTTAAATGGTAGTTTTGTCGCATGATTGAGCCATATGGGTAAGCAGCGAATTTAGTAGCAGCTTTTAACTCGGTTTGATTTCATTTTTTCTTATTTCTATCACTTTTCCTTTGTTCATTTCTTGTTGGCTTATCAACGGCTGATGTTTCTGGCTGTTTCAGTGGTTCGTTAGCGATTCTTATCCAGCTGATTGTTGTGCGTTGTTTTTAAATCTCTTGTTCATTCTCTGTTGCCACTTCCTAGCCAGCAACACTAAGTGATCCTTATTAATTGTGTTGATAAATAAATTTATTTTGCTAACACTAAGTGATCCTCATTAATTGTGTTGATTAATAAATTTAACTTCAAATAATTTTTGAAGAGTTCAGCGATCAGATGTACCAATAAGTAATATGTACTTGAATGTAATCGGATTTATTTTTGTTCGGAAAAAACGAAATTAATTTCAATAAATTATTTTTAGTATTAAAATGTTGATCTGTTGGAGAATGTGCGATTTAAAAAAGCTATAAGTCGATGTTGCAAGTGGGTGTAGTTCTGAGATATTGTTCAGTTATTCGAAGGATATGTGATAAATTTGATGGAAAGTACAGGTAAGTAATTATTCAGTATTATTTCGATCAAAAATTATAATAATTCATGGTAATTCATGGTTTTTAATTCTTGTTTGCCATGGACAAGGCTTCTAGAATCTCAGCATTCGCACCCTATTAGGCTTCCACGAGATTTCATGGGAAAGTTTTAGAGGAAAACTTAATCATATATCTGAATTTAACTATACATAATATGCTTGAATTTATTGAAATTTTGTGCCCAATAATGAGTGGGATGGAGAATTATGAAACTGAAGGAGAGAGCTCTGGAAGTGAAAATTTCGGTACTTTCCGATCATACAGATAATAGCATTAAAGGAATATTGGGATTACGGAATAGAAAGCGAAAGAGAAAGGAAATTGTGTGAGATGAAGTAAACTATTGATGGGGGAAATCATAGGAAAAAATTAAGAGAAAAAGGCAAACAAAAATATTATATTTGTTACCGGTCAGAATTAAAAAGATTTCCATTTGTGGTTAATTTATAAAAGCCTATCGTAATGATGAGTAGAAAAAAGAAAGTGAACAAGTTTTTGGAATTTTAGAGGGAGAATTTAGCGATGGAATTAGGTGAGTCACTGGCATTACTCGGCTTTTTATAAGGCTTACTCCTAGCGTCGCCAAATATCGTGGACTACTGTTGGATTTGGCCGTTTCATCTCCTTTGAGCTCCGTCGGTATTCGAATTTAAATCACGCTTTTATTGAGCAAACGGGAATTCGAACTAGGAGTTTGTTTTATTAAGGATCAATCAGTCAAGGACCAAATGATGAAGAATGGGTTGATAAGACAGTACCATCCATCACCTCAGATTGGCGTATCGAAGTACAGTGGTATGCCAAATAGCGAATCAGCCAAAGGGATTCAAATATAACAAGACACGGCATCCATAAAGAAAGCTGAATAAGAGCCAGTGGAATATTTTATATCACCATCTGGCGATATGCAGGAAATAGAATCCAGCATTCACCAACAAGAGCAAACCTGTTAGAAATATCCGAGCTGCTTTGATATTTTTATCGCCAATATCTTCCTGCAAAATTCTAATTTTATTAACAGCAGACCGAAGTGGTGAGAATTGACCATTTCAGCTTCTTTCAGCTTAGCTTTACATTCACCAGTAGTTTTGACATTCACCAAACTTCACTTTTTTCCTGCTGGTCTACAATCTTTGATTATTAGACTTGGCGTGGAAATTTCCATGGATTGTGAGGAGTTTCAAGGTCTTCAAATCGGCAGCCCCTTTATTCCTTTAACGATCTTATGCCAACTGAATATCTGACAACTAGTAGTGATTATGTTTGTGGCATAGATTTTATTTTTCAATTGGACTGATCGATGGTATTAATGTTTTATTTAAGATATAAATGTTGGAGTCTTTCTTGCCTGCTTATCGCTTTTTCTGTGACTGTGCGATATCATAGATAATTGTAGTTAGTATGTTTACATTAGTATGTTTACCTTTTCTTCCCTTTTGGCCGATCATAGTTTTAACTGTTTTTCCTGTTTTTATTAACTTGCCATATTTCTTCAGTCCGAATGGCATCCCAAGTTCCTCGCAGTAAATTCGTGTTAGATAAGTTAACGAGTCAATGTCTCATTGAGTCAATGTTCTCTTTTAGCCTATAACTTGACGTCATCCTTGTTAAGGTGTATAGTTGATGCCGCTCTTGAACTTATATCCATATCCACTTCCTGTGATTATCTTACTGAAAGGGTTTAGTTCTATGCAGAATAATAGCGAATAATAGCTAATAGCCACTTGATAGCCACTTGTGCAAATTGTTTTATTGTTATGACTTCAAGTGTCGTTTTTCACAGTCTTACTGAGTTATCAATGACAGTCTTTAGGATCGTACTGACTTTGTATAGCGCCAGAGATTCGCAAGCCCATGTGTGGAGCATTGAATCATTGGTTTTCCTGGCTTACTGATCTGGTCTTATAGCTCGATGGTTAGAATGCCTGCTAGTACCTTTATCTTCTTTCTTTTTTTTGTTCTTTTCATACTTTCCAAATTGTGGAGAAACAGGTTGTTGATTGGTAGTTGGCGGTATCCCTAACGAGAGTCGCATTTCTCTGTCTTAATCAGTCTGGGTGAGGGTATGCCACAAGCAACAAGTTCATCTGTGTTGCTATCATGAACGGCTATTATTTTCTTTAACCAGTAGGTATAAGTGTAGATGATTCGGACTAGGCGCTGTCCAATTTTTCTTGTTTTTAATTCGCTGTTGGATATCTGCAACTGTAACTAGTCGTGTATTGTCTTGATACTTTGCACTGGTATTTGTGATTTTTTCTCAGATTCTTCTATTATTGCTCATTTCTGTTGTTCTGGCTCTGCTTTTACCATAGTGTTGTATTATTGTATTATGTAGTTGAGAGTACACCTTCGGTGGTTCTTTGGAAAGCAGAGCATTTAATCTTTTCAATCTATGTTTAATCTTTAGTGATCAGTGAGTGACCTAATGCTTTTGTTCAGATAGGGATTTTGATGGAGTGTAGCCCTATTATTTTTCCAGTATAATTAACTCTTATAGACAAATATTATATGATTTAATTCGCGATATATGATTTAACAATTCAGATTGCAAAGACATTTATTTGATATCATTCTCGGTTGTCTTCTTTGGATAATATTGGTGAAGACAGAATTTCAACCCGAAATAATTTGGCATGGCCTCGCGATTATGATTAAAAATCTAGAAAAGGTATGCCTAAATTTCATAATTTGTAGCATAAATATCTTAAACTAAGTTTCTATGGTCGGAATTAAAATATATCGCGAATTAATTAATATTCAATCGTAGATAAGGAATTATATAGGTTTGCTTTTCTTCATATTGGAGACCTTGAAGGGTAAGTGGTATTTTGTTTCGATTACCATTTCACATATCTTATTTCTTGATAGGAGTAAATTGTTGTTAAATAAGAGTAGCACTAAAGATTCAAAATCTTTCTGTTTTTGCTCCTTTGTCTTTAATGCAGTCACCTCTTAGTAAGCAAATAAATTAAAGATTTTGTTTTAAACTGGTTTGATGCTTTGGTCGATGAAATGGGAAATAGGAAAAAAAAAGAAATATATGAAAATGATAATTTAAGATTATTTAAAATTTAAAATTTATTTTCATATTTTCATACTTTTTTCTCTGCGAAGTGAATTTTTTAGAACAAAAAAGTTTTCGTTCTAAAAAAAATGAATGAATTAAAAGAATGAATTAAAATTTTTTTTCAGCTTATCAGTTGGCTTACAAAAAATGCAGCTGGCTTAAAGCTTAATTCTCCTTTCAATTCGATTTTATCGCAGTTTTTCTCCTATCATATTCATTTATGGCAAAGTATTTTTTTAGCAATATATAATTTTTTTCCTTTCAAGTTACTTTTTAAGCAATAGAAGTATCAATTACTAATCGCCTCTAGCCACGTTCCACAAAATCTATATTTGTGGTTTACTGATTTGCGGGTGCATAAAGTTGCAGTACATTCTAATAAAACTCGAATAAAATTGAAATATATAGCAAAGTCAACATATGTTTACAATTGAAATAATTTCTAACAATAAAAAAAGAGTTTTAGCAGTATAAAAGTGGAAATTATAGCATATCTATCAGTGGCGAGTGTTTGGATTGGATTTAGTTGTCTTCCGATGTGCTGCTTTCTTGGCTTATCAGTTTTTTTAGCTGCTTTGTCAGATCTTATTAGTGTTTTGACTATTCATATATTCTGTTTCTATTTATACGCATCGAGGTATTTATTTATTTTCTGCCGTTAGTTTTATCCATTTAAACCAATTTTAAAAGCTGGCTTAATTTAGCTTAAGCAAAATTCTTGTATTTTGATTCTTGTATTTGATTTTAATTCTTGTATTTTGATTTATGATTATCTAATAATGTTGAATATTATGCAAATAATATTCTATTTTATCCATTTATCTAAATATTTTTGTCGCTTTTTGGGGTGAATCTGATATTTGCAAATTCGATATATCTTATAACAGTTTACTGGAAAATTAGAAATTGCAAGGAAATTTACTGCAAAAGCATCTTTTATTTAATGCTTCCTTGTTATCAGGTTGATAAATTGCTGATCAAATTGTAATTTAAGCAAGAGAAAGTCTTGGTTGTCAGATTTATTGGTATATATGTATATATATATATATATATATATTTATATTACATAGTATATATGCTTCTATCTTTAATAATTGTATTTGATTTAAACGTATTATTTACTTAATACTTTATGATTTTTACTGATAAGATTTCTTTGCGCCACTTTTCGCTTGTTACTTGCTTTATCAGTAATTATTTTTCATCAAATTTCTTTAAAATTATCTGTAATAATTTCATTCCATCGATCATCAATTGTTATCATTATGGATGACGAAATGAAGAAAGGTTTACTGGAATGTGGAAACATAAATGATTATGGTAGTTTTATGGATGATATTGCTGAAGTGACGCCAGTTACTCTTTCTTGGCATAAAATCCATGCATATTCCAAAAAAACAAGACGTTTAATTCTTGATGATATTAGTGGTATCGCTAAAAGCGGACAACTTATTGCTTTTATGGGCGCAAGGTTTGTTTAATTTTCTTTCCAGCAAGGTTTCAATTCGATTTCAGAAACTGTAATAATTTTGTGGAAATAATTAAGTGAATGGTGAATTTTCCAGGAAAACTATGTTAAAGTGTTGTTGGAAAGCAGTGAATTAATTAATTTAAAATTAATTTTAAAATTAATTATAATTAAAATTAATTTTGGAAATTAATTGTTTTAAAAAGTTAATTTAAAAAATAAATTCAAGAACTTAAAATTAAATTATAATGAATTAAGAATTATGAAAATTAAATTAAATTAAAAATTAGATTGAATAAGAAATATTACAAATATTTTCGTAATTTGCTGCCGTTAATTTTTTATTAGAATCCTGCTTTTCTTTTTGGATTACGAGCTTCTGAAAGTTTATCAGTTTATCAGTTAATTCAGTGGAGCTGGTAAGACGACATTGTTGAATGCACTTTTATCAAGAAATCTGAAAGGATTACGAGTTGGTGGTGAAGTAATTGTTAATGGTTTAAATATTGGTGCTTGTATAACTGCGATTAGTGGATATGTTCAACAGGTTTGTAGAATCTTTGCCATCCATTGTTTTTTTACTGTTAAGGTAGTTTTATAATTATATATCGCTCATTTATGGTTCTTTAGAATATTTTTATTTAAAATATTTAAAAATTTTGATATTTTATTTTTAGAATTATTTTTTATTATATATCGCTCATTTATGGTTCTTTAAAATATTTTTATTTAAAATATTTAAAAATTTTGGTATTTTATTTTTAGAATTATTTTTTATTAGAAAATCATTATGAATTGTTATGAATTATTTTTTAAGGAAGAATTATTTATTTCATCACTTACGGTACGAGAACATCTTCTTTTGCAATCATATTTACGTCTTCCTAGGCAGTTTTCGAAAGAAGATCGGCAAAAAGAAGTATCAAAGGTGATAATGCTTTTCGGTCTTTCAAAGTGCCAGAATAATAGAATAGGAACGGTTGGAGTTCGAAAAGGAATCTCTGGTATTTTTTCTTTTATATATAAATATATATCGTATTTTTGCGTTCTTCTGGTACAAATTTCTGAAAAAGTGGATAATTAAATGCATTAAAATTATTATGAATATTCAAGAAAACTTAGAAAACTTCTTTGACTTTGTTGCCTGCAAAGGTAAATAATTTCAAAAATATTTAAATCAGTGATAACGATTGTCCACTGATTAATTTTATATTTTTATGTAAATCTATCTATTATATATTTTTATAATCATATATAAATCTGTGGTCAGGAATTTTTTTTATATTATTACAGGCGGTGAAGCGAAAAGGCTAGCGTTAGCAACTGAAACACTTAATAATCCTTCAGTATTATTTTGCGATGAGCCTACATCTGGATTGGATTCATACATGGCAGAATCGATAGTAGAAGTAATATTTGCTTTGGGTTATAAAAGAACAATTAAAGGAACAAGCATTAAAAGTTTATTTTGAAAGATGAGACTATATTATCAGTTTGTCTGCTATTAAATGATTTGGCTGCTGTAAATTTGGTCAAATTTTAACGTATATTGTTATATACTCTATACTGTCTGTATACTATGTTTTCTTCTCAAAAAAAGGAGAAAAAAAATAGCCAGATAAGTGAGAATTTAAGAATTTAAAGTAATAATTTGGCACCATTCTTTAGTTTCAATTTTAGATTTTATTGAAATTGGCTCGTCGTGGCCGTACGGTTATTTGTACAATTCATCAACCAACTTCCATATTATTTAATATGTTTGACCGTGTTTTGTTCATTGCTAGAGGTCATGTTGCCTATATTGGTCCACCATCAAAAGTTTTATTGTTCCTCGAAAAGAATGGCTATCCATGTCCGAATGAATATAATCCAGCTGATATGGTTGTTCAAGTAATATGGCCAAATGGCATTATTTTGTAATATTTAATTTAATGATTTTCAAGCTAGCCTCTATGGATCCCATATGGGAGATCCATTGCAGCGATTTCCAACTTGGGAGTATAATTGGAATTATATATTTTTATTTTATTTGAACGGTAACAAATGATTTTAATGATTATGCAGTTTATTCAAGACTCTTAGGTAGAAAAATTTAATAAACATTTTAAAGTTTGCGCCGGATATTCATGAATTTTTATGGCATCATCTGGAAATTTCTCGAAAGAGCAGCTATTTCTTGCCCCTTTTTGCAGGATATTAGCTTTTTTGCTAATATATGAGGAGGCTGCTTTTTTTTCTGACTTTTTTCAAAAATATCTATTTTTATTTACTGAAGATTTTTCTTCTTCTAATAACCATTACTGATTAGACAGGCTCCGCTGGCTATAAGGGTGAGGGTCTCCAAGTTGTCCGGTCCGACCTCATCGCTAATAGTAATAGGAGCCATTCCTTTTTCCATCGTCTAAGTCCACATATCGTTCGTCTTCCTATACATTCAAAATCTTTCCTGACCTGATTCTATCCAGGTTTTTCTCCAGGTCTTGATTGGCGCTTCTCGTTTTTGACGCTATCCTTCGCACGGTTTAGCAAGTAACGAAATATGCGGCAACTCTTGTGGTGGACGACGAAGAAAATACCCTAACCATCCAAACCGACGCTCTGTAATAGCATTATTAATGCAAGTGGTATTTGAATGCGATCATGTGATATTTCATCCGGTCACGGATCCGTAAAATGTATTTTAAATATGACTGGTCAAAGGCTACTCTAGCTGCTTAATATCTTCCACTCCCATTGGCCATGTTTTGCAGCCATATAGCAAGATCAAGCGAATTCCAGCTACATGGACCCAAATTTTCATCTTTATGGTGATTTCGCAGTTTCATGAGGATTTCATCAACCGAAAAAACACGTTTCTAGCTGTTATACGGATTAGCTGTTATACGGATTATAATTTCATCCTTTCCCTGACCACTTGGGATTAGAGTGGATCCAAGGTATTTAAAATCGGGCACATCCTCAACCAGCAATGTATTGATAAAAATAGGTATTTTATCAGCATCTTGTATATAAGACGAAAAGACTTTCGTTTTATTTATATTCGTTTTAAGTCAATTCTCACTGCAGTTGGTGACAAATTGTTTATTTGCATTTCCTTATAACTGTCAGCAAAAACGACTTTTTCAAGATCTATGTTACTCTGGACTAATTTGCACACTTCTTGAATTCCGGAAGCGATGCCCATTATCCAATTTATATTGTAGGGGAAAGGACGCACCCTTGACAGACACCAGTTCTTATTTCAAAGGAGTTTGTCAGTACCCCATATACATAGATATATGCCAGGGTATGCTGATAAAATGCTTTTATAAGTCGAATGATCTTCTCTGGGACACCGTAAAGCAAATGACGGTGGATTGCTGGTATTTTAAGCGATGTTCCAGCACCTTTCTTAGCGTAAATATCTGGCCAGCACAATTGCGTCCCGGTCTGAAGCCAGCTTGATTAAGACCCATTCTGCTATCTCACGTTGCCATGAGATTATTTAGCATAAGGGAAGCGAAAATTTTCCCGGAGATGTCTAGTAGGTTGATTCCTCGGTAATTATCGCAGTCCTGTCACCTTTCTTAGGAATTGGAAGCAGAATTGTTTTGCTCCAGTCTTCTGGTATTATACCATACCAGAGAATACAATTGTTGAAGGTGAGTTATGAACGATGATGGGCAACATTCGAAGAGTTCGCCCCAAAGACCATCTTCTCCGGGAGTTTTATTGGCCATAAGCATATGAATTACAGAGATTATTATTTTCTCTTTTGCTGGCAGCTTGTAGTTGCAAACGTAAGGGTCGACCGGCAAGTCAGTTATATTCGAGACAATAGATGGTGCATCGTGGTTAAGTTTGGCCTCAAAAAATTCTTTCCATCTTCTGAGGTGATCCTTAATACTTTCAGTAGGCATCCCATTAATATCCCGTATCATTTCACTGACCCCTTCTCGAGTCATAGTTGCTTTGATGAAGGCGAAACATTTTCCTATTATCACCTATCCGAGCTGCCGTCTCCATTCTCAACGCCATATCGTTCCAATAGCGATTTCTATCCCGCCGTGCTGCTGTCCTTGAACTCCTTCGAAGCACTCGATAGTCTTAAAATTCTCTCCATCTTTTGAGGTGATCCCTAATGACAGGCGTCCCCGTATCATTTCACTGATCTCTTCTGGAGTCACACTTTGAAGTTTTATAAAACTTTCGGTGAATATTTCATCCTTTTCTTTTCTTTTTAGTTCATCATTTCCTAATTTTTTTCCATCATAATTCATTTGCAGGCTCTTGCCATCGTGCCTCACAAAGAGATTGAATGTTATGCTCGTATTGAAAATATATGTTTATCTTTCTTAAAATATGAGACTTTTGATGAAATAAAGAGTGAGCTGGAAATAAACATTAAGCCTGGATTTAGACCCCCCAAGCGTCAAAAAGCCTCATTTTTCACGCAAGTTTGTTTTCTTGAAATAAATTAGCATAATTATTTAGTATCCTGTTTTCGATTTTCTTATTGGTTAAAGACTTCTAAAATTTATCATATTTCTTCTTATAGTTGATTACTTTTTTTTATATTAAAAATTAATTTTAGATAAAAACATTAATCAAGCGTACAACAATAGAGGATATTCGTAATCCATCAATAATCCGTGCAAAATTGATTCAGCGAATCTTAATGGGGTTTTTTTTAGGGACTCTTTATTTCACCACGACCGATAAGACTTCAACAAAGGTTAATTTTCATAAATTTTTCATTAATATGTATTTTTTCGAATATTTTTATTTTCTTAATTACGATTTTTAGACTGGAAAATTGAATATCAATGCAGCTTTGTTTTTTTTGGTATGTGAATATACATATCCATCAGTGTTTGGTATCTTGGCTTATTTGCCATCTGAATATGCATTATTTAGACGCGAATATCACGATGGCCTGTATGGTGTTTCGGCTTATTATCTTGCCAAGGTATTGGCATTATTACCTATTTTCACTATTGACGGTTTGTTTTTTTAAAACAAATTTATGAAAATTTTGATCCATAATATCTAATGAAATACGTGTTTAATTATTCATATTTCTTAGAAATTACGAGACCATTTCAACCAGTAATTATGGAATATAATATTTTTTCTACACAAATAATTGAAAGTTTACATATAGATTTTGCATAAATTTTTTCGATTAACTTAGTATTAAAGTTGAATAAAAGGAAATTTAATATTTTCTATGGAACTGAATAACCATCTGAGAAAAAATAAAAAAATTTAATAATTTTGCAATAGCCTTTGAAAGCATTTAGTTATGATTTTTGATAGGCATTTTGCTATTGTTAATTTGTTATTGGTTAATCGGACTGACAATATCATTCAGCCATGTAATTTTGGCTTTAACCATTGGTGTTTTAATTGAACAAAGTTCAACTGCATTTGGATTTATGCTTAGGTTTGCTTTTTTAAAGGTTATTTCGGCTTGAAATCCTTTGAAGTTTTTCGCTCTTGCCACTTTTTTTTGCAGAAAGTAAATTTTTATTTTTTCAGTGCTATAAGTCCATCTTTTACCATTGCCATATCCATTGCTGGTCCATTACTTACTATTTTCTCACTAACTGGTGGCTTATATGCGAATATCGGTCAGTTACCTGGTTATATCAATTGGTTGCAATATATAAGTTGGTTTCGGTAAGCACTTTTTCACGAAAGAACTGTTTACAAGGTTATAATGATGAAATTCCTATCTATCTGCGTTTCTAAAGAGGGAGACTAGAAAATCTCGCATAGCATAAGAATATTGTAAAAATTTTTATGGCTTTACAAGATTTCGACTGTTCATATTCGAGCTATATATTGGTTAGATCCAAATCTGACATACGCAGTGCAGGTGACTCACCCATATTTCTATCGGCAAGTAGTTCCAAAAACTGGGTTTCCGAAAATTGAAAATGCCTGCTTTGGAAAATAGCCCACAGCAAAATTTATTAGAATGCTGAATCATTTATATTTATGATCATTTATGATGTCATTTAGTAGAGGAATTTTTGAATAAGGATGAATTTTGGTAGTCACTTTTTGGTAGTCACTTTACTGATATTCAAAGTGAAATTTGCGTTCTCACATTTAAATGAAGTGCCTCTCGTCATCATTCTGTAGATTTCTTGCTCACAGGTAAACATATGAATGAATATTTGAATATGAGAACGCAAATTTCATTTTGAATTAATTTTTTTGCAGATATGGATATGAAGCATTCATGATAAATCAATGGGGAAATGTTGCGAATGGCACTTGTGCTTTCCACGACTGTAAAGAAGTTGACAGACTATTATCAAACTACAGTTTTTTTAGAACAAATTTTCCATTAGACATTGTTGTTCTGTTATTGTTACCTGTAACGTTTTATGCCATTGGCTTTCTTGGTTTACTGATTAGAATTAAATGGTCGCAATAATTTTAACAGTAGTTTTGATTGATAAATTTCTTGAAAGCCATACTGAATTTTGCTGATTATTGTTTCTTAACTTTAATGGTTTTCTTGTAAAATATATTTAATTAGATAGTTTTCTCCATCCTATTTATATAATTGCTGCGCATTTCGTTTTTTGATAGTAAATTTCAGTAATCTTATTCAACTTTATTTAAATTTTCGTAATTTATTAATATTTTTAAAGGGTTTTATTTATTTAATAAAATTGCTACAGATTGACAATCTTATCTGTGATTGCGATTCAATCACTTTGGCGAATATTTCGTGGAAAAAAATACAATCCATTACGCAATCGTGTTGATTCGATACATCCGGATTCTCGACAATTATTTATTGCCACTTTACTTTTTACGATTCTCCTATTCTTATTTCCGACCATTATAGCATACTTTTGTGTTTTTTCAATGGCAAGTTTTTATTATTTTATTGTTGCATAAAATATCTATATCTACGAAAGTAAATTTTACAGTGATTAAAATTAACATTTCGGCATAAAAATAAGTAGGAATAAATAAATATAAATATATTTATAAATATTTAATATTATAAATATATTTTTATATTGAATACAATTAAAAATATAGAAAATACAATGCGTCATTACCTTTTATTTCAGTTACGGTATTCCATTGTCTTTTTTCAAGGAATATTATTGTTTCTTTCATCGTTGCATGATTGTTTCTATAAAATTTGATGTGCAAATTATCGAAGAATTGATGGTTGAAATCTGGTACAATTAAAATCGAGAGATAGGAAAAACTTTCCTATTTTGGGTTTAGCGGCTGAAGTTGAACAATTTCAGATTCTTCAGAATTTCAGATTCAGACAAAACCTTTTATTTCTTTTTTTACAAGGCATTCCATTTATTACATTTGTTACAAAATTGAAGTATCTTCGGCATTTTCAATTAGTTTGAAAGTTCTTTTTTTTCTAAGACAATTCATCATTTCTAATTGCTTGCTCCGATGGTTTGTCTGAGCAAACATTTTTCAAGAAGTCACTTGGCAATAAAAATACATGTAAG
Organism: Dracunculus medinensis; assembly: GCA_900625125.1. Lineage (NCBI taxonomy): Eukaryota > Metazoa > Nematoda > Chromadorea > Rhabditida > Dracunculidae > Dracunculus > Dracunculus medinensis. The sequence continues at coordinate 8,136 of UYYG01000120.1, read as the reverse complement.
TCGCCAGACTTTTTAAAAATATTTTAAAAATATTTACGAGAGTAGGATCGGCATCCGGAATGAGAACAATAACCCACTGCACTATTCTATTCCTTTTTATTATTGCCATTGTATTTTTCTTTATTCTTTGGACATTAAGATACCAATGAACAATAGGATACCCAATGTTTATGCATATTACTGAATTAATTATGAATGATGCCAGATCAAAAAATTAAATTTTTTTGCTTTTTTTCAAATTTTCCTTTCTTCGATAAACTTGATATTCCTTAATTTTCTGTTTTCTTCGCCTTTCTTTCAGGATCTGTTCGGCGTTCTTAAGCTCTGAATGTCTACGGTAAGGCAGATTAATTCGATTGGTGCAGCGCTAAAAATTTTTCATTTTATTTGGAAATTAGATTATAATTTTACTCTATTCTAATGGAATTTTCAACAAAATCATGGAAAATATTTCATTGATGAAATGAGAAGTGAAATAGAAAAAAGCTAACTTCTCTTCGTTTTGTGCTTTTGCTAGCTGGAATCTCTTCATTGTTGTCATTTGTTTCCCAGTACCTTAATTTCTGCTTTTGTTTCCACTTCTCATAGCGTCCACTTTTATAACTAGCATGTAACCATGTTCCATCTTCAGTCCTCACTTTTTTTTTCTCCATATCACCTGCGGGCCCAACAAATCGTTTTTTCTTGCGATCCCTGAAAATCTGTTTATATCATTCAAATGCATTATTTGCATCATCGGCACCTGGTTTTAAAAATAAAATGAATAACAGCATCCGTAACACTCATAATGAATTCAATCCTCAATCCATTATATCTAATATAATTATTTGTATTTTTCTTGTTTTTTCCGTATGTATTTGCACTGTACTCTTCTTTTATTAACCTTGTATTATCCATTACTTGTTGTTATTAAAATAAATACATGGCTATTGACAATTCTCTAAGTAAATATGCTGTAAAATTATCATAATTTTTAAAAAATGCAAAGCTTTACCGAAATAAAGCAAGCACTAACCATATCTTTCTCTTAGGCTGATTATACATACCAGTGTCATCATCTGCATTTATATCAATAGCAGAAGCTTTGATAGCTGCATCAAAGCCACGATCTACTGCTAATGCACGTTCAGAGGCGAAATCACTTGGTACATAAGCTTGAAAAGTTCTAATTTATGTGAATGAAAAATATTTTTGGATAAAAATCAAACAAAAATTCAAATATTTGATGTATTTTCAAGCATTTTAAGGAAGTAACGCTATTGCTGCCTTTTTGTAGCTATTTAAAGAGAACAGCTGAATTTCGTTCTGAATTTCAAACTTTTAGTTTATATACACCACGAAAAATATGCCTTCTGTGTTCAGGCCAAATGAGGAAGCTTGCACTCGCTATATAATATGCGAATAAACTAATACCAATATAATGTTTGGCTTTTTCTTCATAATATTCCATCGCCTTTCTTTTTCTAATTTGATGGCCATTTTTTACTGCTGCGTTTGTAGTTATTATTGTTTCAAACGAATTGTGCTAAATATTCAACAAATAAATCTAGAAACAAAAATCAAAAGATTTGAAAACTTACAAATTGTATAATACAAATGAGAAAATGAAACTGGAAAAATCATATTTACGACTAATTTTTTAAAGAAAAAATACCATGGAAAATTAGCAATGCGCAGAAAAATACTTATAAACATGGAGATATAAAAAGTGAAAATATTTAAAACTGTTAAAATCACAAATCACTTATTTCAGATAAGTATTGCCTCCAGATTCAAATTAATCATTAAATTAATCTCATTGCTCATTGCTCATCTTCAATATGCTGACAATGTTCATATGACTTTACAGTATGAGAATAAACTGCTCATTTTCTGATGTATTAAAATTTAATTAACATGAAATCTACATCAATAAAAAAAAAATTCTTGGGTTAATATTTATTTGGGTTAATATTTAGATTATTTAGATTATTGTATTTTGTGCCTCATGTAAAAGTAAAAGGCCTACCAAATCATTTTCGTTTATTGCTTCAGCAATATTTTTGATGACATTTGAATTGAAAGATTTATTTATAAAATCTTTATCAAAATTAGTTGATTTCATATAGCGTTGATGATTTCGTCGCTTGGCTTTCATTATTGCTGCAGGTAAAGCTTTACTATTGCTTTGCACTTCGAAAACTGTCTAAAAGCAAATAAAATGGTGGAACAAATAAATCAATGACTCTCAGGATTTCATAATGCCACAATACCAATTCAATAGTATTCACAAATAATCAAATAAAAATGGTTGCTGCTCGTAGAAGAAAAAGTGGTTGGAAGCTAAAAAAAATCAAATATAATTAAATATGATACACGCCAATTTTAAAAAATTATCCCTCAAATATATACCATTTTCGGCTTAAAATTGTTCAATTCTAAAAGAAGACTTCGTCGTTCATTACCATTCTGCAACTCGGTCTTAAAAATTGGATGTGTAGCAGCAGATACAAAATCTTCACGCAATTCTTTCTTTGTTCGTCGCACCGATTCTGCAGATGGTTGTTGTCGTGTTGCTTTATATTTTTTTGTTGCATTGATAACTTTTTGATGTAATTCATTCTAAAAGTAATATTTAAAAATAAAACGAATTATTCATACATAGGTAAAATTGCATTCTTTAAAGATTCCTGGATCTAATTTCAAAGGTTCCTGAAGGGTTTCTTAAAATAATACCAATTCGATTGAAGTCTCATGTATACCATGCAAAAAATCTGCTTCCACGTCGATGAATTCGTCGGGAAAAGCTCCAATGATAGCTTCTTTTTCTAAAATTTAAAACATAAGAATAAGAATATATAGAAGATAAAAATAATAGCTAAACTATAAAAAATTCATTCTTCTTAAATAAAATAAAATAAAATAGAATAATGATAACAATGTTTAATCATTTTTCTTCGCTAATTTTCAGATTTCCATATTTCCATATTTGTATTCATGTCCAATCTGTGCAAGACTTTTGTTTTACGAATTGTTTAACGAGCAAAAGATAAAAATAATACCAGAATGAACAGAATCCAAGGTTGCGAATTTCAAAGGACGACCTAAGAAAAGGAAAAGATCAGCAACATAGGCCAATTCATCTGCACTAAATAAGCTTATAGCCTTGCCTTGACGTTCCATACGAGCAACTCTTCCTTAAAATATTTCAAAATATTCAAACAGAATAATATGAAAATAAATTCTTTGTGATTTTTCATTTAACAGAATTACACTCTTAATCCCTAATTCTTTAAGTCTTATACATATTAAACATACAAAATTTTCGACAATGTTAGACATTATCAAACAAATAATATTTATATTCCGTTGAAATTTTCTAAAAATTACTATTTTCGAAAATGAGAGATCAAATTCAAAAAAATTACCAACACGATGGACGAATAATTTTGCTTTTGGAGGAAAATCGAAATTGATGACGGTATCCAAGATTGGTATATCAACGCCTCGAGCTGCAACATCAGTTACGACCAAAATTTTGCATTCCTTATTCCGGAACCTGAAAAATAAAATCTAGCAAAAGCAAATGAAAATAAACGATTATAAAAATATCTAAATAATAAAAAAATTCCGCTTACTTCTGCATATTTATTTTTCTGGCAACTGCATCAAGTTGGCTATAGAGAAATACACAAATCATTCCAGCTTCTTTTATAATTGCAGCTAAATACTCAACATGCTTCATCGTTGCACAAAATACAATTGTTTGTTCGTCATGCGATATAATGAATCGCAATAGATATAATAAAGCTGCAGTTTTATCATCTGCACGACAAGATATAAAAATCATAGACAATTTATCACTTAATTTTTCATCAACGTCCAATCGAACTATAAAATTGGAAATAAACGATGCAAAAATTTTAAAGAAATAAATAAAGAAATTTTCCTCTATTGATATGGCATGTAATTTTTAGAAGTAATGTAAGAAATTGCAAGAAATAAAATCGAACTACGATTAAAATATTTTTGAATCAATTGAAATTCGCTCTTATTCCATTCAATTATGCATTTCATATTTTCATTTCTTATTTCTTATTTGAAACGGAATGGATAGTAACAATTTATTATTGCAAAAGATAGAAGCTTTTTAAACCTAAACTAGGATTTGACAAACCAGCCTTGGCGAAATCCACAAGCATTTTTGGTAAAGTAGCCGAAAACAGTAAAGTTTGCCGATTAAAAGATAAACGTTCTAAAACTTCCTATAAAAATATCATCATCAAAAAAATAACTTTAATCATATAGAAATTTCGGCAGGAATAATCGAAGAAAATATGCCCACTCGAACAAAAAATAATATGTTCAAAAAATACACGAAAACCTGAAGTTGTTCTGAAAATCCCATTTCGAATAACCTATCCGCCTCATCGAATACTATATACTGAACAGAAAAAAGACGAAGGTCCATTTCAACAACTACATGTAAAAGTCGACCAGGTGTAGCTATTAAGCTACAAATGATAAAATAATTAATTTAGTTTAAGTTTTTAACCATTTAAATAATTTAAAATTAAAGCATAAGGGACGACACATGAGAAAGTTGGATAAAAAAATTTACATGTCTGGCTTGGCATGAATTGTTGCGAACTGTTCTTCAATTAAATCACCACCCACTAAACATGCGCATTTGAGATCCGTAAAACGTGCAAGCTAAAAATATGCAAAATATGCCAAAGTAACGACGAATCAGATAAATGAAAAAATATGGTCTTTATTACATAACTTACTTCTCGAACCACTTTGTGAGTCTGAATAGCAAGCTCACGAATTGGTTCAATTATAACGGCTCTAATTCCTTTAGTATCATGAGCTTTCAATTTCTGAAGCATTGGTACAACAAACGCAGCTGTTTTTCCACTACCTGTTCTGGACATTGCAACAACATCTATTAATAAATATTATAGAAAATTTTCAGTAAATACGTACATAAAAGCAAATAAATACGTAATGATGAGAACCAACCAGTACTGCTATCCCAAATTAATATTCTCTTTGGTCAAAAAGTCTACCCATAGTAATCAGTAACGCAAAGGCAGGAATAGTAAATACTAAAGAAAAAAGAAAATTGAATAAAATTAAAACAAAATTAAAATAAATTATTATTGAAAATTATTTCAATAAAATTAATAAAAGCTTCAAAAAAAAAAACGAAAACAACGATTAATTGGTAATCACTGGTTATATTTTAAATACGTATCTAAACATATTGTTAAATCCTAATATTTTTTCCAAATTAAACAGATTGTTATATTACCGCAACTTTGCCTACAAATAAAAAATCTTCTAAAAATTCATTTTTTTGAAATCCTGCGGGTACTGAAATCCTAAAAACTGTTTAATCAACCAAAGATGAGCGATTCCAGCATAAATGTTAACGAAAAAATAGGAATTGTTAAATATTATTTTTGTTGGAATTACCAACTGAATCATTAAATGACCATAAAAACAAAAAAATGAAAAAAATGCGACCTTTTCCATCGATAATTAAAGGAATTGTTTTTCTCTGAATCGGTGTTGGTTGCCTATAGCCTTTCCTCTCGATTCCTTTAAAAATTCCATAATCAAGACCTGAAACAAGAATTCATTTCGAAAAATTATAAGTTCAAAACCAATCATTTTTTTAATTCATTACGAGAATTTTGCTGAAATAAAATCTCCAAGATATAACTGTTAATATTTAAACTCATATTCGCTAATAAAAAGAATGGAAGAAAAGTCTTCAAATGCCTTCCAACCTCAGATATCCACAGACATACCTCCATTTAAAGCAAACTAAGAGAATATAATCATAAAGATGGGTAAAACTGAACAGCCATTATTAGGCTTTAAAGTACCAAAAAGGAGTTCATAAGAAGCAGAAAGGAAAACGAAAGGAATCAGTAATGAATTATGACTGTTTAACACTTGTGAGGCTTTAAGGGAAGGGATTTAGGAATGTACTGAAAATCACTGGTTTTCAAAGGCATGGACATGAACGATTTCGAAACAACGGGTCGAAATTTCGCAAACTGAAGCCTCGTTCTTTCCCCTAGCATATGCACCAAAACAACAAATCATTGGCAGTACGGCAGACTATTTATTTGTCTGACTAAATTAATATTAAATTATTCATCGGATTATTTTTATTCGCAATAGTAAAAACTAGCAATATTCATATTTCATAAACTAACGAAAAGGCGACCTAAGACCTGCCAACCACCCGATTTTCGCTGTCTTCGATTTTTTGCCAAAATAAATTTCGCAAAATTAGCTTCGTTATCCGATTCTGTCATATCAGTAATCTGGAATAATTAATAAAGTGATAAGCAATAAGTGATAAGTGATAAGCAATTTTGTTATTGCATTCAATCAAAATTCGATATTTGAACAAACTGCCCGTTGTCCGTTGTCCGTTCCACAATAAGAAAGTACCAACACCAAAGATCATAAGCCATTCTTTTTTTTTTCCTTACAATCTCTTATTATGTTCAGTAATTAAGAATAAATTAAGCACCGCAATTCACGAAAATTTTTAAGCTGACTAAAACTGACTATTCCAGTTAACTCTGCACAGAACGAGAAAATCTCAGCTATTCTAGAGAGTCGCAGCCGTGCGAAATATAAAACCTCTATTTTGCAGTACTCACTACTACCATTCGGTTTCGCGTTGCCGATCACTATAAGTCGTGCGACTCTTTTAATACCATTGTAAAGTTGAGACTATGGTGAAATTTTCTTAAGAAATATTTCGTAGTGGTTTTGCGTCACACATTAGTTCGTCTGGTGGAGAGGACAAATGCGCGCTCGCACTGTCGAGTAATCAGTGCCGTTCAATACATTTTTTAATATCTTAATGAATAATCTAATTCGCCGCTTCGCTAATCTCAGCGCCTTCTTTAGGAATGCCGCTGAGTGCTCGGTTCTTGTGCGTTATCCGATACCGTGCTTGCGTGCGTGCGTGCTTCGCCAGCGTCGGTTCTTTATGGGAATTTCCTGAACTGTTTTACGTGAATGTCTGATTTATTTGTATTCCACAGATTCCCAAGGTTTTCGTTTAAATTTATCGAAACACGTTGGTTTAATTTCCTGAATTTTGAGAGTTTTTTAGGAATTTGAAATTCCCATTTTAAATTCTTTCCAACTCCATCGGTTCGAACGAACTCCATTTACCACAACATTTACGCCTACCGACTTCGCTAAATGCATGTGAATGAAAAATTTATTAAATCTTTTTCATTCGGTCGCTTCCATTAGTTTCCCTGAGAACATTACAGCGGAGTGTCTGCGAGTGAGAGGAGCCCCACCGCTCGATACATCACCGGAAACCCATTTTGTCTACATCACTCCAGGCTTTGACTGGTCCTTTTGGTTCCATTCACTATAGGGCTTGCCAAGATATGCGATGAGTTTAGCGAGCTAATGCAGATGGCATTTGAGCCAAGGTGGATGCGACCACTTATGATTTTATTCTCCCAGAAAGCATGGAAAATGTGTTTTAGAAGTGAATTTAAAGGTGATAAATTCGTAATTCGTAATATTTTTCACTCTCATTGGCCATGTTTCGCAGCTATATAACAAAGTGGCACTGCAGCTAGATGAGCCCTGAGGAAAGAATCATTTTTCATTTACTTTTCCATTGAACATAAGAATGGGTCCAATCGAAGTCCTTTCGTCAATCTGAATTTTTGAATTGTTGAGAATTGGTAAGAATTAAATTGATAAATTGATAAGAATTTAAGAATAAGAATAAGTTATTTTTATTCATATTTACATTGATCCTGTGTTCTGCAAGGAAAAGGACCTGATGCTGCAAACTACATTCGACGGATATGAGGATTCGACTGTCTTATCGCACCTAATATCAAAAAATTCGCGATTTGAAGGCCCAAAAAATTTTACTTTTCAAATATGATTGTTTCTTTTTATTTTTTTATAAGTGCATTATATTCCGACTAAGGTAGGGTAAATAATTTATAATTTTCTCCCACTTTCTTATTTCTATTCAAATACATTTTGTTGATTTTGCATGAATAAACGTCTGAGGAAAGATATCTACGTTTATTTCTTTAAAGCCAAATAACCACTAAGTGTTCCATTATTATATTTTAGTTTGTA